>OX451736.1:557393140-557800409 GCA_948472305.1 Vicia faba | reverse complement strand
AGAGGCCATAAACATGTTTCTTTTCACAAAATTATAAACTAGTATGCGGCACACGATGCCTCAATTCAGCCATTATTTGAGAAACATATAGCCTCCGAAAAAAGGCGTGTCAGTGTCTCCTACATATACTTGTGATTACATTTGATTTATTCATTCTCTCAAATTATTAATATTATCACGTCAGTGTTGGTGTTGTGTTTGCGGTGGCAGTGCTTCGTAAACATGTGCAACAAAAACAACTAAACCCTACAAAGGATAGTGAAGTAAAGTTTCAAACTTTTAACAAATACATGTTCAATTAGTGAATAACAAACGCAGAAACTGAAAAATCGAAGAGAAACCTAAATAGAGAAGCTTCTGAGCGGTCTCATTGGGATCCATGGAACATTCTTTAAGGACGGCGTAGATTTCGTCGTCGGTGTGCTGTTTTCCGGTGATCTCTCTGATGTCAATGATGGTATTCCGTACATTGTTGGGGATCGGAACCCTAGAGCCGCCACCACCGCCGCCGCTCATTCTTTCTATGAAACACGAGGGAGAGGGAGGGACACTACAGCTACTGCCTGTGTTTTTACAAGAGAGAGAAAACATTTACGTTCGGTATATAGTATATACCATATCATAAATCTCAAATATACGACTAAATTATTTTTTTAATTTATATTTTAATTTTATACTTTTAATTGAAATTAGGGTTACATTTTTGGTTCCGGCCGAAATCAATGTTTTAAAATCGGCTTACTCTCGCTTATCGAACCGGCTGAATCGTGAATTAAATAGTAATTGATTAAAATTAGTGTTTTAAAATTTGGACTGTTCTATTCGATCGAATCGATTAGACCGTGCATCGAAGGATAGAGTGATCCGATAAGATTATCAAATCAAAGTTATAATTGTTCGGATGAAAATCGATGTAATCTGGCTGATTCACTGATCAGACTAGTGAATCGGTGGATTTCTTGATCCAACTGATTGTTTTTTATGATTATTTTTTAATTTAATTATAATTTTGATCTTTTATTTTATTTTTCTTAAGTTTTGGTGTTCGGATTTTAAAATCTAATTTTATTAATATTTATAATTATATTAGTTATTTATAATAATTAAATAATATTAAAATTATAAAAATAAAATTTCATCAAATTTTAAGAATCGGACCGGTAATCTTTTAAAATTATTAGAATCATAGTTTTAACAATTATACATAAAAAAATATTATGTTTAATTTGATTAAAGAGAAGAGAGTTACATATCTTATAATTACAACACTTCTTTCTAATGCATTCTCATTAAATTTATAAATTACTAATTACATAATATAGTAATATAATAAATTTAAAAAATTAGAAAATTAATTATATAATATAATTAATAAAAGTTTTTTAAAAAATCATGTCATCAATGAAAAATTAAATTATATTTTCACATTTATTTTCGGTATGAATCTCATCATTATTTGAAGAAAAAAAGTTTATGTTATCAAATGAAAAAGAAATTAAATTTTCACATTATTTTTAATATAAATTTTATTATTATTTTTAAGTAAAAGTCACATTAATTATAATAATTTTTCTATTTATAAATTTTTACTTTTCTATTATGTATTTTACTTTTAATTATTTATATAGAACATAATATTTGTTTATCTTCTGCATTAATTTATTAGTTTATGATATTATTATATTATATAATTATTTTTTTAACTTTTGTTAATTGATGAGCATCAACAAATTATAATATTTTGAATTTGAAATTTTATTTTAGACTGTTATTCAATTTATTTGTATGAATAAATTCATAGAATTTTCTTTTGCATATTTTATATTTGTGAAATTTATGTTAAGAATTTATTTCATGAATATTCTTTAATTTATATAAATTGAATTAGAAGGTATGTGATTCGATCGGTTACCCACTGGTCTGATAAGTAATCCAGTGATCCAGAAGCTTAATCTGATTGATGATCGGTTTAAATTTTAAAACATTTTGATTTGAATTTATTATTGAGTTGTTCATATAATTAAATTTGTGAGAATTGGGAGAATCGATCTGAATTTAAGATAGGAGTTCCTAAAAATTGAGGAGGTTGTACATATTTTTATAAGGGTCAAAACGAGAATGGTTTATAATTATTAATTAAAAAAATAACAAAATTTTAAAATAGATACTAGAAGTTAAAATATATAAATAAATATAAAATAAAAAATCTCATTAACCACAAATTTATTTTGTTCAAATAAAAACTAAAAAAATATTTATTAACCTTAACACAATTATCATTGTTCCTCTTCATAATTTGTGTCATCTTGTTGGCCTTTATCTTTCTTAGTCTCGTATTTTCTTATGTAAATTTATGTGCTTGTATGTATAAAATTTTATAGTAACTATATGATCTCGATGGTTTTGATGATGACAACATTATGATGTAAAGTCTTCATTTGAAGTTATTGAAATTCCGACACTTTAAAACAGATGTCAATACTGATGTCCCAACACCAAAATACAATATCAAGACAGATGTTAAGACATCATTTGCTGACAGAATAGTTTTACCAAACAATAAATTATGCAGAATTAAAGTACATAAGGTAAAATAACACAGATAATTGTTAACCTAGTCCATTGCAACATCACTTACTCTTGGGGCATCTAAGTCAGAAAGGAAATTCACTATGATAGTATTAGTTCAAGCTAAACAACTCTAGTTTACAACTTATCTCCTAATCACTATCTTGTGCAACTTCTATATAGAAATCTTCTAGATATGAGATCACCCTCTCACTTCTCACAATCATGACAATGACAATAACAAAAACAGAAGAGCACACTTCCAATTACAATACTCAGTTTTGCTTAAAAGTTTTTAACTGAGAATAATAACTTAACACACAATCAACTCGTTGCTTAGAAGCTCATGAGTGATGGACAAGTAACAATGAATAATCAGTCTACCTCAATGTATCAAAAGATATATGGGTGACATACAAAAATAAATAAAGCACCTAAAGTACTCTCAAAATCTTAAACTCATATTATATGCACCCACGGTTTTTCGATGTGAATGCTAGTTAATTTTAGTTTATCGAGTCCTTATAGATAGACTCTTGCAGTATGAGCTTGGACTCTTTAATCAAATTCAATCTTCTAATTTTAAATCAACTGCAAAATCTTTTACAAAAAATAGGAACAAATCTTCAAAGTTTCCTAAAAAGTCTCCAAGATTCTTTTTATGAAACCAAATCAAATATGCACAATTCCTAATAAAATCTTCTTGACCTGCGAAAATAAGTGAAATATATCCAAGGGGATCTCACAAAAACAAAACAAATATGTCAAGAAAATAATAGCAACACATGTTGTATAGTTGGCCAAGATGTCAAGACATTTGGCTCAATATTTGTCTGATATTCATGACAGTATAACCTGTCATGACAGTTGGTCAAGATGTCATGACATCTTGCTCAACATCAGGTTGTGATATATGTTTTTCAAATACAACATGTTTTACTAAAATTGTTGCCAATCATAAAATCACAGACCTAACAATCTCCCCCATTTGGTAAATTTTGGCTAAAATAACCTTAGCACAATTAAACTGGAGAAGAGGAATAAAACCACAAAGAACAAAACACAAGCTAAATAAAAAACATGTAAGCTTTGTACAAACTACCAATAGAAAACATCATAGATAAATGCAGCTACAGAGAGACCCAACTTCATTCACATCTCTTCTTCAAACTCCATATATCATATGTCAGGACATGTGGTGTGACATCACATCAACACATCCCAATAACAATTACAGCATAACACAATGCTCAACAACTTCAGACAGGTTTATTACTCCCCTTGTCACACGTAATCAATAATCCCCCTCAAGGGAACATCCAAACATGAATTGTCCAAGTTCACACATCAGAGGCACATGCAGCAAAAGATAAATAAGTCTCACAAATAGAAAACGGATGCACAGAGTTTTCCATAAAAACACTTCAGACAAGATGTCAGGACATCTGATATGACATCATGCACACATCAACATCAGCAGTATAAGCAAATTCCTTAATCACCAGCAATAAGCATGACATACAATCATGCTCCCCCTAAACAGTTGCACAGATAGTAGGCAACAACAAAGACTAGTCTCCCTAAACATTAGTACAGTCCTATCATAATGTTAATCAACATGTCAAGATATTTGACATGACATCAACATCAGGATAGACACTAACACTTTACTCCCCCTTTTTAGCCAAAAATTGACAAAAATAGAGTAAATATATAATAAAAATGTGAAGCACACATAAGCAAACAAGCATAATAAACAGATGGAAGCACAAATTTTGATGGAAACACGTAATTATCAGTTGGGCTTTAGGTGATCTTTCACCTCTTTTCCTTTGTCAAAGACTTTTTTGCACTCATTCCTCTTGTCACATGTTTTACGGGTGTTGACACTGAATTTCCTTGCCACAACCTTAGAACATGTCTCTTTCAAACCAGTCTTTACAAAGATCTTTTGTTCCACCCTTTGACAGGTTTAACACTAGCAATTAACTTAGGCATATCATGCCTCAGAACATAGAGGAAAGACAAAGTATTTGTTGCATTCCTTTATACTTGTAATTGCTATAACTCCTTAATAGTGCATGTTCATAGCTTACTTTTCATATTCTCAAATTGATTTGCATACAATCCTTTGTTGAGCATAACAGTCAGTTGTTTCTCATATTCCACATGTACCAGAATAACAACCTTGCCATCAATTGCACAATGTAACGTCATGACATAATGTTTGACATTATACTTCTTCAACATCTGCTTCATCCATATTAGTTGAGAGCAACTATTTCTTGTTTTCCCATGTTCAACTTTAGCTATCAACCAAGAAGCATATATTTGTTTCTTATTGGAACAAAAAATCAGATTGTTTCTCAAGGTAAAACATCCATTAGCATTATTGTATCATTTTGCATTGTAAAATTCCTTTATCATGAAGTTTATGTTGTGAGAATATAACACACCATAAACACTTGTACCAATGATACGTTTAAGAATTTGTTTTTCTTGATTGTCATGTAATGAGTTCCTTAGATTGTTCTATCTAAATTTTCTCAGAGAGACCTTCAATGCTTGTGAACTCACGACTTACTTCTTTTTTTGACTTCTCAGTCTGCACAAAAGATGTTCCAACATTGTCTTCAACATCCCTCTCCTTTTCAATGATTAAATCATCAATCACCACACTTGTGGATTCCATTGTAACTTTAATTATGGAGCTAAAAACTCTATAGGACCTGCTGTTTAAAAAGTAACCCAAAAATATCACTTCCTCACTTATAGGATCCATCTTATTCTTCTAATCTTTGTTAGTCAAGACATAACATTTACTTCCAAAAGCATGAAAGTATTTGATTGTAGGCTTCCTTCTTTTCCATAACTCATAGAAAGTGGCTGAAAAGCCTTCCTTCAAAGTGACCCTATTATGAGTATAATATGCAGTATTCATGGCTTCATCCTGTTGTACCCCAAAATTTGCCCTACCATTTTCTTCAAGATATTCTTGTAAGGGTTCTCAAAATGCTCAAGAATCTCAAGGGTTGACCAGTAAAACCTCCTCCTAAAGCAATGGGTCTACAACTAGGGTTTTGAGTTTCTCAAGGAAGATTGGTTTTCTAAGGTCTAAAGTGGTTTACATGGTTCTACATAGGTCTTCAATAGTGCTCATGTCAAGTTTCAAGTCTCGCATCACAAATTTGCTCAGTCAATGGCTCAGATGATTGAAAGTCAATTGTATTGGGTAAAAAGTCAATTATGGTCAACTTACAGTCAAACTTCAAGATTTTTGGTCAACATCAAGATTTTAAAGTGATATCCATCATTTGACCAAGGGTTGATCATGATTTCTCAAGAGAAGCCCCCAAATCATCAAAATTAAAAAAGTTGCCAAATTAGGGTTTCCTTAGGAGAAGTCAACTGAACTTTGACCAAGCATAACTTTCACGTGCTTTATCAACTTTTCCCCAAGCAAAACTCATTTTGAAGGAAATTCAATTCTCTACAACTTTGTATATGTATGCTTGTTGTACCCCAAAATGTGCCCTCTTTTCATACACGCATATTATTGGTTTTATGGTTATGGAATAAATGTATATTTATCAAGCTTCTTCAGGTTACAAGTGACGTTTATTTCATCAATGGATATTCTCAGAGTATTTTCCGTGCTGAAGATCGGTTCGCTGTTTTGCAACGATCCGGGGTTCAAAGATTCACAAGTCCAACCTGGCGCGTCATTTCAGGTGTTCTTTCGCCAAGATATCTCTGATAACGTATTCTCAAATTCAGGTTTGGCTCAAGAGTCAATTCTTTAAAGAAGGTCTCCGAATGTGTGAGTTTTCTCGAAGAAATATGGTGAAAAAGTGTGTTGAAAGTGTAGTTTTTGCGCGCTAAAAAATTCATAACTTGAAGATCGTGGCTCGTTTTGAACCCGTTCCGATGGCCAAAATTCCGTCTTGATTTTATCTATGTTTTCATCTCTCACGGCTGGAAGCCAACTTCGATCAGAATGTCTTAAAAATGCGGATTTATCAAGTATTTTTGTACAGAAAATTTGTGATAGAAGTTTATTTGCGTCATGTTCAGAAAATCATAACTTGGTCGATTTTCATTGTATCGAGTTGGTTCTGGCGCCAAAAATTTACAAATTGAGTTGGCTACGTTTTCACAGGAGGTATCGAGTTTGAACGGTATTCAAAAGGCCTTTGTTTTTTGCTCAGAGTGTGTGTGACGCGCCGAAAATCCTGAATGCTGAATATTATTTCATTTGGGCCGAAACTTCGAAAATTCATAACTCGGTCAATTTTGATCGGATCGGACCCATCTTTTTACACAAGGTCACTAACTCAGAGATCTACAACTTTGCTTCAAAAGTAGAGACCGAATTATGCTTCCGTCAATACCATTTTTTTATTGAAGAACGTGTCAGAGTCGACACTAAAGCCCAAAATAAGTTTGTCTAAGCTGAAACTTTAATAATTCATAACTAATTCACCGTTTATCCGATTGAGCCTATTTTCGAACAGGAGTTAGTTCTCGATGTCAGCTATATTTTGTTTTCACATTTCAACTTCAAAAATTGCACTTAAGCCTCTCCGATTTTACCTAGAATGTGACAGACTCAAGTGAACATTGGAGGCCCAATTGCACATTCAAAGCCCTTTTTTTCTTCTCTAATTTCCATTATATAATCTCATTCTTTCCACACAAACAAGAGGAGACAAAAAAAAAACCTTTGCCACAACACTGTCAAAATATCGAATTCTTTTAAGAACCCTAAAACCTTGGAATCCTTATTACAAAACCTCATCTCACTACAAACAAGTCATCCTTGTTACAAATCCACATCTCACATCTCACTACTTCTCCAGTAAGGGTAAGGGTGGTTTGATCTCCATGATCAAAAGGGTATAATCATTCATACATGCCATATCAGTTTTAACATTAATTTTTTTCCATATATTTGCTTTATTTGTATTTCATGATATATATAGTAATTTATTTAATGTGTTCATGAGATTCAACACTGCAGATTTAGACAGTGTCCCATGCAGGTTCATTACAGAACGTTGAGGCCAAAACACTTATGGCCAAAATAGAACAACCAACCAATGCATGACGAGACAGACATCTTGAGAAGGTTAAGGAACGTTGAGGCCAAAACACTAATGGCCAAAATAGAACAATCAACCAATGCATGACGAGGCAGACATCCTGAGAAGGTTAAGGGCGTGGGTTCAACAACCACCCCTATTGGTATTGGTTTTCTTCCTTTCTATTTATCCTTTTACCTATTTTCATTCTTTCTGTTTAAAAATTTTTTTTTTCTTCATAAAACTTAACATTTTTCACAAATCTTTGATTTTTCCTCCTAAACTCGAATAATTAATTTTAGGTTTTAATTTAATTCTAGGTTTTTAATTTCATTGTTTGTTTTTAGTTTCTAACCAATTTGTCTTTTTCAATCTTAAATTCACTTAACCACAAAACTTTTTTCACAAACCTTTTTTTTTACAAAAAAACCTAATTTGATTTTTAGGTTAATTAATTTTATATTTTTTTAAACTTTTTTTTCAAAATTAACCTTTTTTTTTTAAGATTAATTAGGATTTAGGTATTTTAATTAACTTTTTTTCAAAATTAACATTTTTTACTAATTAAAATTAATTAGGTTTTTTTAGGTTTATTTAATTAATTATCCTAAATCACTTTTTCATAAAAAAAATCACCAAAAACATTAACTTAGAATTTTAAGTTTTAATTTTTCCTTAATTTATTTTTATTTATTCTTTTACATTTTAATTTCTAGAAAAAATGTATAGGTCACATTATCAATGTAATAGCGTAGATTTATCTTTTCTCGCATTTTTTTTCTAATTATGTAATTGCTTCCGGATTGTAATAGTAATTAGGGTTTAAATTCTGCATTTTTATTTTCAGTCCAAAATAATTATGTATCTGCAAAAGCCTTGTAATAGCTAGGACTTTAAACTTTCTGCATTTTATTTTCGCAAACTATAAACTGCTTAGATGTATGTTAATAGGATTGTATGGAAAGACTAATTGAAAATTAAAAACAATAGATCACCTTAATTGTGCAAAGATTAAATAACTGAAAACAAACATATGCACATGCTCACTCTTAGGGTATGCCTCACTTGGTTACCTCGAAAAACAATGGTCATATCCCTCGAATGTAGGTGAAGGAAAATTGCGATCAAAAGCGCAGCGGAATTTAAAATTTTCCTTTAGCGATCCTTACGAATGAGCATGGTCAGTGATAGAAATATTTACCTCTTGTGGCGATTCAGACCTTTGATATTGTGATCACGAGCGTTGATGAAGAACAACGCCTCTACTCAGTCCACACGAACAGATCGCTTCCGGTCACAGTGCTAGCTGATCACGAACGGAAACCTTGAGTGAGAGAGAGAATCAAAAACGAAATTACATCAAATAAAATTGCTTCATCACAAGGGATCTATTTATAGAATCACTCGTGTGGGCTACAAGCTAAAAGCCCAATTAAGGCTATAAGTTAAAAGCCCAATTAAGCTTATGGACATCATACCTTATGATGTACCATATATCACTTATCCACGTGGTACCTTACCACTTTCCGTATTACATTTAAGTGCACCGTACCTTACGGTGTTCCTTATTTATTTTATCTCTCATCAACTTGTCCTTATGTGTGTGACCCTGTAGGTTTTCGCGACGTTGGCAATTATATTAAATCACACATTTAATATAATAAACAGTGAGCGGTATCTAGCAACACATCACTGTTACCCAAGTATCAAAAATGTCATGTGATCTGACCAAACCTTTTCCGTGATAATATTTGTGTTGTACAATTACCCTTTTACCCTCATGTCTATATTAAACACAAGGCATACACTGTGTCACCCTTGTCCAGTTCAATATTGGGCCCTTAGACATTTATCCTGTTATGCAGGATGAGCAAATTCCATCTAGGTCACTCATGTCCCTTAGCATGCTTTGTGAAGTATCCATCAACCGTCTTTATAGTCATCTAGTTACGGATGATGTTTGATCAGCAATAAAGTACTTGACTTTACATCTAGGGTCCATAGTGGTTTCAGGTCGAAGGGTGGTATACACCATTATCATCATGAGAATAACTTATGACACTTTGCATAACATTCTATGTAGTATTCTCATAGCGGGTCAATCCAGTATAAATATTACTCCTAATATTCATACATATGTCAAGACTTGATAACTCCTTATCTATGATCCATGAGATGTGATCATCAATCTATCTTCATAATAATCTTAATGATTTAATGTTATCCCACTTCACATTAAAGCTTGACTACGGATACTTTAAGAATAATGTCTTATGTTTACTGGGATCTCATGATTAAGTCACATTTAACATTTCATTAAACAAATAAACCATTCTAGGGACTTTATTATTTTGGAAAGCAAACATAATAAAGAAATGCCTTTTATTATTAATAAATAATTCGATACAAGTACCAAAAGTATTGGCCTCTAGGGCTTACAGCAACAATCTCCCACTAGCACTAGAGCCAATCAGGCATACCCCTAATACCCATAGATCTAGTATGTCCATCATGCTTCAGCTGCGCAAGAGGCTTTGTTAATGGGTCAGCAACATTGTCAAGTGTAGGAACTCTGCATATTTTCACATCTCCCCGATCGATTATCTCTCGAATGAGATGATAACGCCTAAGTATGTGTTTGGATAGTTGGTGAGATCTAGGCTCCTTAGCTTGTGCGATAGCACCATTGTTATCACAATAGAGATCAATGAGATCCACAATGCTATGGACTATGCCAAGTTCACTAATGAACTTCTTGATCCAAACAGCTTTCTTTGCTGCAGTCGAGGCAGCAATATACTCAGCCTCGGTTGTAGAATCAGCAACTGTATCTTGCTTTGAACTTTTCCAGCTCATAACGCCACCATTTAAACAAAACACATAACCAGATTGCGATCTAAAGTCATCCTTATTTGTCTGGAAGGTAGCATCGGTGTATCCAATTACAGCAAGCTCTTCCTGACCTCCATATATCAAGAATGAGTCCTTAGTCCTTCTCAAGTACTTAAGGATATTCTTGACAGCTACCTAATGAGCATCATCGAGATTAGACTGGTACCTACTCGTTGCACTTAAAGAATACGAGACATCTGGTCGAGTACATAGCATGGCATACATGATAGATCCTATTGTAGATGCATATGGAATCTTATCCATGCGATCCCTTTCTTCCTTACTTGAAATGGATTGTGTTTTTGACAGACACATGCCATGTTGCATATGTATGAATCCTTTCTTGGAATCATGCATATTAAAGCGTCTCAACACTTTTTCTATGTATGTACTCTGACTTAGGCCAAGCAGTTTTTGTGACCTATCTCTATAGATCCTGATTCCTAATATATAGGCTGCTTCACCTAGGTCCTTCATTGAAAAGCATTTCCCTAACCAAGTCTTCACTTTTTGCAAGGTAGGGACATCGTTTCCAATGAGTAATATGTCATCTACATATAATACCAGGAATACGATCATGCTCCCACTAACCTTCTTGTAGACACAAGGCTCATCTTCATTCTTGATGAATCCATATTGTTTTACTATTTCATCAAAACAAAGATTCCAGCTTCTGGAAGCTTGCTTCAATCCATAAATTGATCTCTGTAACTTACATATCTTTTGGGCTTCTTCTGGTATGTCAAATCCTTCAGGTTGTGTCATGTACACATCCTCAAGAAGATTCTCATTAAGGAAAGCAGTTTTGACATCCATCTGCCATATTTCATAATCATGATATGCAGTGATAGCAAGTAAAATCCGAACAGATTTAAGCATTGCAACTGGTGAAAAGGTTTCATCATAGTCAACCCCATGAATTTGTTTATAGCCTTTTGCGACCAGTCTTGCCTTATAGGTATGTACCTTACCATCCATGTCAGTCTTCTTTTTGAATACCCACTTGCATCCTATAGGGTTAACTCCTATAGGAGGCTCTACCAAGGTCCAAACCTGGTTTGTGTACATGGAATCCATTTCAGATTTCATGGCTTCTAGCCACTTCTCGGACTCAGGACCAGTTATGGCCTCTTGGTAGGTCACAAGCTCATCTTGATCCATGAGTAATACATCACCCTGATCACTTATGAGATATCCATATCTCACAGGTTGTTGACGTATCCTGCTTGACCTACGCTGGTCTTGTTCTACTTGAGCAGGTTGCTCTTCCACAACTACTTGTGTTTCCTGCTCTAATTCCTCCATAGGTGTATCAATGTTTTGTGGTTCTTGAATTTCTTCAAGCTCTATTTTCCTCCCACTGATTCTTTTGGAAATAAAATCCTTTTCCAGAAAAACTCCAGTTCGAGCGACAAACACTTTGCCCTCAGAAGGATTGTAGAAGTAATACCCTCTTGTTTCTTTAGGATACCCCACAAATAAGCATTTGTCAGATTTGGGCTCAAGCTTAGTTGAAATTTGTCGTTTCACATAAACTTCGCAACCCCAAATCTTCATGTAAGACATATGTGGTTTCTTACCACTCCATATCTCATATGGTGTCTTCTCAACCTTTTTGGATGGAACCCGGTTAAGTGTGTAAGCTGCAGTCAATAGCGCATGTCCCCAAAAGGAGTTCGGAAGATCGACGTGACTCATCATGGATCGGACCATGTCTAACAAGGTTCAATTTCTTCTCTCAGATACACCATTCCATTGTGGTGTTCCGGGAGGAGTAAGTTGGGATAAAATCCCACATTCCTTTAGATGGTCATCAAACTCTAGGCTTAAATATTCACCGCCTCGATCTGATCGAAGAACTTTAGTATTCTTACCTAGTTGGTTTTGTACTTCATTCTTGAATTCCTTGAATTTTTCAAAGGTTTCAGATTTGTGTTTCATTAAATACACATAACCATATCTACTGAAATAATCAGTAAATGTGATGAAGTATTGAAAACCTCCTCTGGCTGGTATGTTCAGTGGTCCACATACATCAGTATGTATGAGGGCCAAAAGATCATTAGCCCTTTCACCTTTTCCTGTGAATGGGGACTTTGTCATCTTTCCAATTAAACAAGATCTGCATGTCTCATATGATTCATAATCAAAAGAGTCCAAGAGTCCATCTTTATGGAGTTTGGAAATGCGTTTCTCATTTATGTGGCCTAAGCGACAGTGCCAAAGGTAGCTTAGATTTAACTCATTAGGTTTAATCCGTTTAGTATTAATGTTATAAATTGGCATTTCAAGATCAAGGACATATAGTCCATTGTTCATTTGTGCAGAAGCATAGAATATATCATTCAAATAAATAGAGCAACAATTGTTCTTTATTATAAATGAAAAACCAAACTTGTCCAAACAAGAAACGGAAATAATATTCCTACTAATTGCAGGTACATAATAACAGTTCTCTAACTGAATTATTAAACCACTAGGTAAAGTCAAAACATAAGTTCCTACGGCTAAAGCAGCAACCTTTGCTCCATTTCCAACTCGTAGGTCAACTTCACCTTTTGCCAAATCTCTACTCCTTTTTAGCCCCTGCACATTAGTACAAATGTGAGAACCACATCCAGTATCTAATACCCATGATGCAGAAGTAGATAAATTAATTTCAATAACAAAAATACCTGAATTTGAAGTCCCTACTCCATTGTTCTTATCTTCCAGGTACTTTGGGCAGTTTCTCTTCCAATGTCTGGTCTTACCGCAATGGAAGCAAGTGCCCTCCTTTGCTATGCCTCCACTAGGCTTCAAAGCAGGAACAATAGGTTTAGGCTTGGCAAATTCCTTGCCTTTCCCTTTACCAACCTGCTTGGTAGGCCTCTTGTTCAGCTTCTTTCCATTACTGACCATCAGAATGGACTTCCCTTTTGTCTTCATATTCTGCTCAGCAGTTTTCAACATGCTTAGCAATTCTGGAAGACTCTTATCCATGTCATTCATGTTGAAATTCATGACAAACTGATTAAAGCTATCTGGCAATGATTGCAAGATAAAATCAGTTGCAAGTTCCTTTCCAAGCGGAAACCCTAACCTTTCAAGGTTCTCCACATACCCAATCATTTTGAGTACATGGGGACCTACAGGGTTTCCCTCAGATAACTTGTTGTTAAAAAGGGCCTTTGAAACCTGAAACCTCTCATTTCTTGCCTGCTCTTGATAGAGCATTTTCAGATGTCCGATCATATCGAATGCTGACATGTTCTCGTGTTGCTTTTGCAACTCCGAGTTCATAGTAGCTAGCATGAGACAAGCGGCTTTGTTAGCATCATCAAAATGCTTCTTATAAGCATCTCTTTTTGCCTTAGGTGCCGAACTAGGCGGTTCCTCTTCAGGAACAGGTGTCTCCAAGACATACAGCTTCTTATCGTGCTTGAGGACAATCCTCAGATTTCGGTGCCAATCCAAGAAATTTGTCCCAGGCAATTTTTCCTTATCTAGGATTGATCGCAAAATATGGTTGTTTGTTGTCATGGTAATCTACAAAAAAAATGAAAATATAAGTATCATTAAAACAACATATTTAATTAGGCCTTTAATCAAATATGCTCCCACTATTTTACTCAAACCAAATGACCCTCATCATTTGATTCGGAAAATCCCGTTGGAAGACTTTCTAGTGGGTCGAGATCCACATTTCACTTCGTTCTAAGTCAACGTTAGGCTGATTACACAAAACTAGGTTATTTAGGTAGGAACTCCTTCCAATTGTATCTCATACAACTCTCGAATATTTTCAGTTGGGTGAATAACTCCTTATTCTAATTTATCATATGAATCATTCCCAACTCTTGATTCTAAACATGTATAATCTTATTATAATGTGTTTAGTTAAGTTTGACCCATTGTTTTAGCAGTTGGATATTACAATTATCCCATCGCACCTTACTAATATAGAACATGCACCTCGCGTAGGCGAAACCTATATTGTTCGATACTAGTCTTGATGAGTGCTAAAACTTGGAAAGCATGAACTTAATATTTAACTTGAGGGATTTTGTTATTAGTTTGATCTCACCGGCTTAACATGCAATTCGTCTCTCTCATGCATCAACATACAAACACATGCATCAATATACATAAAAGGATACAGTTATGGCCCCTAGCGCAATTGTTCTCCCAAGCCAATGAGAGAACCTAAGCTAACCTAATAACGATTTAAACTTCTCCAAGCAAGATCTCCAAGGTTATCCTCCTTTGATATTGTATTCTTCTCTTTCTTCATAACATTACATTACATAAAAGAAACTCGTTTTACATATGAGGGAGTGAGATGAGAAAAGAAGTTACATCAAGAATTTTAGAGAGAGGCACGACACGCAGGCCGTATTTTACAATCCCAAAACAAAATAAAGGAAAAAAAAACTAAGGCCATAACTGATCACCACAAGACAATAATAATAAACACACTTTTATTATTAGTTTAAATTTTGTTAATTAAAAAAAGGCAAATTAAATTTCAACGATTGATCACACTACGCAGAGTTAGCCGGTCAGTGGACGGTGGTTCCGCTGACCGTTCAGCGGACGGGGGTCAAGGGGGCAGCGCCCCTTTGCGGGGTTGTCAGGGGCAGCGCCCCGGTGCAAAATTTTAATGAACAATTCATTTGAAATCGGCTTCATTTTCGCATAACTCTTGTGCATTCACAACCCTAATCGCATAACTCTGCAACAACACAACCCTTGTGCCGTCATGAACCCTAATGCAACAGTTTCATGCTGTCAAACACATTTCGATTGATAATTCAGTATGATTAATCACATGCCATTACTTCACCATACTAATGTCAGATTCTGAAGCATATGAACAGTGATCGGTCAAAGGAATAACAATCATCAAGTGTTTGAATGAACGAAACAGAAACAGTATATCCCATATACCATCGTTGCACCAGATTTACTTATATCATATATAAAAGTGATCGATCTTATTTGTGTAACCTATGGACGATCGATGTATCGCTACTTCACCATACTAATGTCGGATTCCGAAGCATAGTAAACATCAATCATCCAAATCGTACACAACAGATGCCAAATTTAATTACTCGTTTATTATTCAATTCATTCTGGTTTTAATCGAATCAAAACAGAAAATATAGAACATAAACAACTATCAGATCCATGGTTTCGTAAGTGGCTCTGATACCACTGAAGGAAAATTGCGATCAAAAGCGCAGCGGAATTTAAAATTTTCCTTTAGCGATCCTTACGAATGAGCATGGTCAGTGATAGAAATATTTACCTCTTGTGGTGATTCAGACCTTTGATGTTGTGATCACGAGCGTTGATGAAGAACAACGCCTCTACTCAGTCCACACGAACAGATCGCTTCCGGTCACAGTGCTAGCTGATCACGAACGGAAACCTTGAGTGAGAGAGAGAATCAAAAACGAAATTGCATCAAATGAAATTGCTTCATCACAAGGGATCTATTTATAGAATCACTCGTGTGGGCTACAAGCTAAAAGCCCAATTAAGGCTATAAGCTAAAAGCCCAATTAAGCTTATGGACATCATACCTTATGATGTACCATATATCACTTATCCATGTGGTACCTTACCACTTTCCGTATTACATTTAAGTGCATCGTACCTTACGGTGTTCCTTATTTATTCTATCTCTCATCAACCTGTCCTTATGTGTGTGACCCTGTAGGTTTTTGCGACGTTGGCAATTATATTAAATCACACATTTAATATAATAAACAATGAGCGGTATCTAGCAACACATCACTGTTACCCAAGTCACGAAAATGTCATGTGATCTGACCAAACCTTTTCCGTGATAATATTTGTGTTGTACAATTACCCTTTTTCCCTCATGTCTATATTAAACACAAGGCATACACTGTGTCACCCTTGTCCAGTTCAATATTGGGCCCTTAGACATTTATCCTGTTATGCAGGATGAGCAAATTCCATCTAGGTCACTCATGTCCCTTAGCATGCTTTGTGAAGTACCCATCAACCGTCTTTATAGTCATCCAGTTACGGATGACGTTTGATCAGCAATAAAGTACTTGACTCTACATCTAGGGTCCATATTGGTTTCAGGTCGAAGGGTGGTATACACCATTATCATCATGAGAATAACTTATGACACTTTGCATAACATTCTATGTAGTATTCTCATAGCGGGTCAATCCAGTATAAATATTACTCCTAATATTCATACCTATGTCAAGACTTGATAACTCCTTATCTATGCTCCGTGAGATGTGATCATCAATCTATCTTCATAATAATCTTAATGCTTTAATGTTATCCCACTTCACATTAAAGCTTGACTACTGATACTTTAAGAATAGTGTCTTATGTTTAATGAGATCTCATGATTAAGTCACACTTAACATTTCATTAAACAAATAAACCATTCTAGGGACTTTATTATTTTAGAAAGCAAACATAATAAAGAAATGCCTTTTATTATTAATAAATAATTCGATACAAGTGCCAAAAGTATTGGCCTCTAGGGCTTACACCAACAGTAGGGATATCTTAGCAAAGACCATCAATCTAAAAATCATCATAAAGATTATAGTCCCTTAACGTCCCTCGAGTTGCCTACGAGAAATGATCTTGTCCCTCGATGTTGCCTACGAATATATGATGATAGTCCCTTCGAAATGCTAAGGTATCCTTACACGTTGCCTTCAATGACCATTACGTCCCTTTCGAATTGACCCTTACAAATTCCAACGATGGTGCTACCTATTTCTCAATAGTAGGATGACGCTGTCTAAAGAAAACGAGAATAGAAATAATCCTTTTTCGAGTAGGTAGATAATTGTTAGGTACTTGCTCAAAATGACAAATCTTTTACACCATACACTTTCAAACAATCTTTTCAAACTAAAGCTTTCAAAAACAACTTCGTAACACTCTTGAGGACAGAAACAAGGGTTAAAACGAAGTAAAACAAAAACTTTTCCAAGCAAACACACACAAGCAATTTTCAAAATGAGCAAGTGCCTAAGAGCCCGTGGAAAACCACGGATAGAAAGGGTGCTAATACCTTCCCTTTCTATAATCTACCCCCCGTACTCAAAATCTCGAAAAAGGAATTTTTCTATTCTTTTTTCCTTTCCAGTTGGATAAAATAAAAGTCGGTGGCGACTCTTGCTTACCGCGACATTTGCGAATACAAAATGCAAACCAGTATTAACAGTCGGTTCTGCCACCGTATCACAGAACTTGCGACTCTGCTGGGGAATAAATAAGTGGAGTATACCTTAGGATTAGTTCATCATATTGCTTCTATTGTTTGATTTGATTGCTTTATCTTTGTGGGCTTTGTATCGGAGTTACTATAAATCCTAACCCAGATCTGGGGGACACCTTTTAGGTAAGTAGCAATAAACTGTGAGGGAACTGTATGGCGTAGACCGATACAGTTGAAGCAGTAGCTACGTTGATGTGACACATTGGTTGGTACTGGTATCCCTTGTAGAGGAACAAGGAGAATACGGGGCTGCTATATGAGTCGTTAAGCATCAACTGACCTTAGAACCTATAATTGACCAACTTGGCCATATGAAGTAGTGAGATAGCCGACCTCGGTATAGAGCTGAGAACTGGTTGATACTCGATGCTACAATCATTGAGACCATACTCTCGAGATAGTTCTGGCCGCAAGAAAAGATTGTGTGAGCTGAAACCATGACCGATGGAGGATGGTCGGTGATATTGAGAACCTCTAGAACCCGGTTATTATTATTAGGACAGGTTGAAACCAACTGAACTTCAAGAGGGTAATACCTAGACCCCATGCAAGCCTGAAATTTAAGGGCTCTTGTGTGACTTGTTTGCCTTTACCATGTCTGTTATCTGCTATACCTGTTGAATGCTTTTATCATGACATCATGCATCATAACATAACATGGCATATCATACTAACCATTTCAAGGATCTCAAGGGTCTGTGATGTAGGTCATGGAAAACCAGACGTCTAGCAAGGGGATTTATTTTCCTCTAGCCAATGTTGTCAAAGGATCTTGAGTCAGGGGCTATGACCCACTCGATATGGTGAGCTTGACTCTTGAAGAAGGACTCTCAATGACACAAAGTTTCTTCAATCAAGCTATAATCAAATTATAACAGTTTCTTGTTTACCCCACGAGATCCTTGAAAACATTGCATGCATATCATACACATCATTACAGGTACCATTACAGGTTTCTCATCTTCTTTGTTGTTTATTTCAGCACAGAATGTCTTCTGAAATACCTTCTGATCAAGCTATCAAAGCTCTTCAAGCACAGAATGCCCAGTTCCAAGAGATGTTCTTGAACTTGGCTAAAGGGCAAGAAGATTTGAAGACTCCCATCCTGAAAGAGAAGAAGAAGAAGAAGGGTGGTTCTTCTAAATATGGGTAACATATTTGGGAATAGGTTGCGACAAGAAGATGATTTGTCTCTTTCATCCAAAGGAGAGGAGAATCAAGAGGAAGAAAAGGGTCATAGTCCTGTGGTCTTTGATAATGATACTGATTTCGATAATGAGCAGTACCCTCCTGCTGAGGATAGGTACAAACAACTTGAAGACCGTCTGAGTGTTATGGAGATTCAGAAGATTCCTGGTTTGGACCTCGGAGATCTGAGACTAGCATCTGGGGTGGTGATCCCTCATAAGTTCAAAGCTCTGGTTTTTTCTAAGTACGATGGAATATCCTGTCCAAAACTCCATCTCCGCTCGTACGTCAGAAAAATCCAACCTTATACTACTGATAGGAATCTGTGGGTACACTTCTTTCAAGATAGTTTGTCAGGGACTCAGCTTGAATGGTTTTATCAATTGGAAGGAGCTAATGTCCGCAACTGGGAGGACCTTGTTGCTGCTTTCTATAGGCAGTACCAGTATAACACCGACCTTGCTCCCACTCGTACTCAACTTCAGGGTATGTCCATGGGTGCAAGCGAATGCTTTAAAGACTATGCCCAGAAGTGGAGAGACTTGGCCGGAAGAGTCCAACCCCCGTTGTCTGATAGGGAGTTGGTTGATATGTTTCTGGGGACGCTATCTAGTCCATTCTTTAATCATTTGATCGGCAGCGGGTTTCATCGAGCTGATTCTGAATGGAGAAAGAGTAGAAGCTGGGATCCTGAGTGGTAAGATCCAGAAAAATACCTCTTCGAGCACAGAGAAGAAGTCATTTGGTGGCAAGAGGGAAGCCAATGTTGTGCACGGCCAGAAGAGACGTAGCAAGGCAGACTACCACCAATCTGTGGGGGCAGTGTTGATCTCTAATTCGGCACGCACACAACGACCACCACAATGAAACAATCAGCCAAGGGTGGAAAGACCTCAAAGGCAGTTCACCCAAATCAACATGCCATTGTCACAAGCATTGCAACACATGTTGAAGATGAATTTGATTACGGTGATAAAACCTCATCCGAACCCTAAGACCTCTTCTCCTAACTACAACCCGGATGCAAGGTGTGCTTATCATTCTGGTAGCCCGGGGCACGAGACTAACGATTGTTGGGCGCTGAAGTACAAGATTCAGATTATGATTGACACCAAGGAGATCAAATTCGACCCTCCTGGGACTCCCAATGTGATCACTGCTCCCTTGCCAAAACATGGCTAGGATTGAAAGCATTTTTGTTCATTTGAATTCTGAAGTTGTATTTTCTTTGCTTATTCAAACAATTATTGTCATGTCAAACTTTTTTATTTCATTAATGCATTACACGTGTCTGTCTTGAATTAATTTTTTTTCATTATGCTTAAATTTCTTTATATTTCCTTTTCGTGATATTCAACTCTCGACTAAAAAACTGTAAGCCTTTAGAGGGAGGATGACGAAAACGATACCACGATCTCTACAATATGCTTTTGAACAGACCCCACTGACGATGTATAGGCGTTGTTTCAAATCCTAAACAGTGGAGTTATAAGGAAGATAATCCCTCGTCAACCCCTTCGAGCCAAAGAAGTAGGAGTTTTTCTTTTCACACAAATTAAAACCCTTAATCATAACCTGGGGCAGAGTAGTTTTCTCAGTTAATCCAGGTGCACAATGAATGGCATCGAAGACGTCCTTCCAAAACAAAAGACGGTGATGGTTCCCTATAATCGTCAAGACGGGCAGTCATTATCTCTCGAAATAAAAGCCCATTAAGTCATAACCTATGAAAGAGACTTAAGAAGAAAAAAAATCTAGGGCATCCCGCTGACTGTAATCACAAAAGAAACAGTTCAGGCAAAAAACAAGGATAGTAAAACCAAAAGAGAGGTTACTACAAATCCTCGGCAAAAAAAAAGATTACAAAATGACTGCCTTTTTCAAGTAAACTGTCAGTATCCGAACCATCACTGGAATATCAGAGCAAAGACTCAAACGGATTCTAAACGCGCAATTAACTGAGCATATGACTGAAGAACATCACGAAGAGCGGGTGGGTACAAATAAATTTTGAGCCTTTATCCTTTGTTTCTTGAACCGTGAACCAGACCACGTTATAACCCTTAAAAGTCCTAGCTGAAGCATGGGTTAGTTCGAAAGCATATTGTTACAAAAGGTATCCTGACTCCTATAAGGTTTGCTATAAATCTTGAGTTGACATCACACTTTTACAAAAAAAAAACTTGTTTTACTAAAAAATGCATTTTCAAAACTTCAAGACAGACATAAGCTTTGTATTCTTAAAATAACATTGTTTGCATATGACTATTTGTTCAACAACAGAGAAATTCGCATGACGAATATCTAGTGAATAAAAACCTTCTCAATAAAAAGGATCACCTCAAGTGGAAAAACACTTCCAACCAAGGGGCACGGCATGATCATTGTCCATCATCTGGGGCAGTCAAGTCAAGATTCAAGGAATCTCTCAAAGATGCCAAATAGCCAGGAACAGATCTCCATCTGAATCACTTGGGGGCATTGGGCATGAATTCCAGCAACGAATCTTGTACAATCAAACAAACATCTTCTGGTAATATGACAACACAACACTACCGACAGTGACAACTCCCTACACCCTGAGAGCGTGGACATAGTCAGAAAATACTGCGCATGAACAAAGACCCGCTAGGTTGACTGGCCTAAGCAAAAATAAGGGCATCCCGGCGAACCAAAAGGGTTCGGGCAAAAATTAGGGATAAAAACAAAAAAGATATTGTTGTACCCCAAAATTTGCCCTCCCTTTTTCACAAGAAATCACAACCCTAGGGTTTTCTCAGTTTTCAAGATTGGCTCAGGAATCGATCAAACAGACTTTTCTTTGGCAGTAGATCAAGAATTATGGTTTCTCTCGCATTTCTCAGAAGAAACTGAATTCTCAGAAATTCCATTAACTGTCACATGTTTTCATACTTTTTAAGCCTACTGAAAGATTGCTGGTTGTTCTCAAGGCTTGTTTATCTGGGATAAGAGATAGGAGCTGAGATGGTCATTTGAAATATTCAGGTTTTCTCTGATCCAGGTTAACCAGACAATGTGCGTCTGTTAAGACATTTGCTTATTAATGGAATGAAATGCTTGTTTATTTGTTGGAATACACAATGCGTATTTTGATTGGAATGTTGTTGCAAGGTTACGAGATTGGAAAGTTTTTGGATTACTTGGAATTTAAGTTATCTGTATTGAAAATATTGGAATACAATTTCAATTATTTTGATCTGAGAATCTTAAAGGGTTAAGTGAATATGCAAGGAAAGAATTACAAGATATTGACAGTAGAAGGTTTTATTGGATTATCAGATGATCTCATAAAAGCTTTCTTCATTCATTCCAAATGTTGTTACAAAAATAATTTATTATTTGAATACTGTAGGTTTTACAACTTATGGTATTTGAAAAAATAAATGATTACGATAAATGGAGAATCTATCTAAGTTAAAAAATCCAAGTCTAAGCCATTGCTCCCATGCTCAAAGTCTTCTGCTTCCTCTGCTTTGTCATCACCCAATTTACGCCCACTTGAAAAGAAAAACAAAGAATAAGGGTTAGTACAGTTGATTAATTAGAACAAAGAAGAAAGGGAAATAGTCATCATTAAAGTTTGTCGTCCAGAATCAGAGTGCTATTTTTCATCACGTTTTATTTTTCTCTTTGCAAATCACAAGAAGATTACTCTTCTTGGTTCACAAAGATAAAAATAAAAGTGCAAATTGAAGATTGCAAAAGCAAATTATTCAAAAACATAGCAAGGCGCCAAAACTGCAAAACAAGGCAAGCTGAATGCAAACATGGTAGTAAACAAAGGCAAACATTGCAGCAAACTGTACTAAGTAAGTAAACCAGACAGCATTGCAACTTAACCAAACAGTCAGCAAACCAAACATAACAACATTACAAGGCAAGGCAAACTGAAACCTGCTGTACAAACAGCACAAGCAAGGTGCCAAACTGAGTTACAAAACTGTCAAGCTGCATTACAAAACAAAGTAAGCAAACTAAGGATAGCAACTATAGCAAATTGGATGCAAACTGAACAATGCAGAAAGTACATGGCAAATCAAACAGCAGGCAATGCAGGAGGTAAACCAAATCACAAGCCAAAAAGCTTGTCATAGCTTTTCATCACTTCCCAAGACATAGGCAAACTTTTCAGAAAATAATAAGAAAAAGCAAATCTGCTTTGTCATAGAGAAGAAAGAGAGAAAAGGATATCACCTTTTTGGAGTGTACAGTTTGGCTAAAGGTTGTCACAAGATTACAAAACAAACAAGTAAAAAGATATAAGAGCATCAAGTAGCACAAAGTAAAAAGAGAGAACATTTTGTCAAAACCTGCATACTCTCCCAAAGCCAAAAAACCTATTAACAATTTCACCACCATCCCAAACCTGTTATCAAACTGTAACCAGCCAGCCAAAACTGCAAACAAAACTATATAATAGTTCAAACTAAACAAAACAGCACAACAGTTTCACAGAGCCAAGCTTGCTAACCACAAAACTATAACTCTCCCAAAATCACCAAAAGCCTGTAACAACAAGAACAACAATCAAACAGAACACCACAAGCCTGCAACAGTTCTCAAACAAAAACTGCAGCAAACTCCAAAACACACAAGACTGCAACAGTTCTCAAACAAAAACTGCAGCAAACTTCCAAAACCTGCAAAGCCTAGTCAAACTGTAAGCTAACCAAACTGCAAACAAACTGTAACAAGCCTAGCCAAACTGCAAGCTAACCAAACTGCAAACAAACTGTAACAAGCCTAGCCAAACTGCAAGCTAGCCAAACTACAAACAAACTGTAACAAGCCTAACCAAACTGCAAGCTAGCCAAACTGCATAGCACAAACTATAACAATAATCAAAACCTGTTAGCATAAGGAAGCAATACAACCTACAGCCAAAATTCACAAAACCCTGTGAAAGCCAACAAGCCTGCATCCTTTGCCATCAACCAAACTTTCATTTTGCAGAATAAGAGTTTCAGAAGCAACCATAATCAGTTTCAGAACTGTTGTCATCATCAACAATAAAAAACATCAACCAACATTCAAGTTCAGCAAACTTTCAAACAAGTTTCAGAACATAAACAATCACCAACAAACCATTATCAGAGTTTCAGTTATCATCATCAATATTCAACAATCAAGAACAAAGAACAAGGTTTCAGAACAGTATCATCATCAACACTCAAGAGAAATCAAAGTTTCAGAAAAGGAATGTCATAGTTTCAGCAACAACAGTCATCATCAACAAAAGAACTATCAAGCATCATTCAAGATTCAAAAGGGACAAAGACAAAGTTACCAAAGACCACGCATCCATCATTTCTTCCCTCCTCCGCCTCTATCCGCCAGGGAGCTCCGTCTCACCTTCCCTCCATTTCTCCAGAAAATCTCACAGGTAAGATGCTTCTCAAACCCTTGCTGCATCTGAGGCATAAAAACCATAGGTTAAACAAAAGCAAATCAAACAAACATAAACAAACTGTAAAACTCATAGACGAACCATACTATTACAACAAAGCCATGGATCTTTGTGAGGAGATGAGAGAGTGAGGTTTGCTCCGGCGGCTAGGGCTTAGGGGAGATCAGGGCGTTTGAGCATTGAGAGAGATGAAGAAGAGAAAATAAGGAAACAGCGTCGCTGTGAGTACAAGGAGCAAACCCTAATTTGTTCCACAAACCCTAAATGTTACAAAACTTAACATTAGGCCTATCTGGCCACCAAGCATTAAGCCTATAGCATTGGCTAGCGCCCCCCCTCCCTCCCATTTTTCATTCTGACCCCTTTGTTCTTCTTTTAAGCTTTTGTTTTGGGCCTAACTTTCAAGCCTTAAGCCCATTTCTTCTTTGTTTTAATTCACCTCTTTTTTATATAAGATTCATAAAAAACTCAATATTTTTCTTTTTAATTAAATTAATCATTTTAATTAGTTTTCATTTTTTAATTTATCTTTATTAATTTGTTACATTTAAGAAAATACCAAAAAAATAGTTTAGTTAATTCTCTTTTTCTTAATTTATCTTTTTTTATTTTATCAAAGATATACTAGTAATATATTAGAACTTCATTTTGTAAAATAAATTTCACTTTCTCAAATAGTTTTATTTTAATTATTTTCTTTTTATTATCCTTTTTACACATAATGAAAACACAAAAACAATAAAAATTTTGTTTAATTAAATTTTCCTCTTTTAAACCTTTTATTTACATAATTAATAAAATACAAAAAGAATAATAATAATAATTCTTAATTTTTTAGAATAGAGTTTTATTTATCTTTTCTTTAATAAATACATGCATTTCATACTTTATTTCATAATTTGTTATAACTTTGTATTGAATTGCGACAATTCGATTTGGTTGTAATATTTGGACATTACTATTCTTATGAAATTCATCCCCATTTGTAATAATTTGTACCCCCATTCCCGAATATTTTTGTAATAACTTAGAATTTTAATTCTCGCACTTTATGCTTTCAATTATGCCATGATTAGAGATTAGGGTTTGTATACAAAGATTCAAAATCAATCGCTAGATGACCTAATCCAAGAATAAATAACTTGAAATCAATACACAATGCACACTTACACCCCTAGGGTTTCATCCACTTGTTGCCTTTAAAATTGGCCATGTTATGCATGTTGAGTACTTTGGCAAAACAAAAACAAAACAAAAGATCATAGTCCCTCGATGACGCTATCTTGGTTGCCTATACAAAAATGATCTAGTCCCTCAAAAATTTGCTAAAAATACTTCACACAATTGTTATCATGGTCAATACGATGACCCGCGCCTGTCCCGTTTAACATCCTAATACAAGGTTGTTTACCAAATGCAATGGTAAAACAACAATGTCAAAAGGGTAAAAAACATATAGGAAAGATCTTTTAGTAAAATAGGGTAGACAACTCTTAGTTACTTGATCAAAACTTGCAAAATATCCTTGCTATTTTCAAACACACCCCACAACACAATTTCAAAACATTTCCCAAATCAAACTTTCAAAACATTGAAATATATTTTCAAAAGACAAACACCTTTGTATATATTCAAACAAGAATCATTACAAAGGTTGCCACAATGATGGCCTCTTTTTCAAAGCATTTTCAAAACCACACACACAAAGCACCATTTCAAACAATTGAAAAGTAAAAGCAAGTGATCTAAATAAGTAACTAAGAGCCCATGGATAACCACAGATGAAAAGGGTGCTTGCACCTTCCCTTTTCATAATCTACCCCCCGAACCCAAGAAAACATCTCAAAGGTCTTTCCTGTGCTTTTTGACCTTTCCTTTGGATAAAATAAAAAGTCGGTGGCGACTCTTGCTAAACCGAAACAATTGCGAACACAAACACAAAACCTCAAGTCAGTTCTCCCACCGTATCACAGATATGTACACCCGGAAAGCTGAAAACCTGAAAAGGCGGCTTGGGCAAAAAAGGGTATCCCGGTGGACTGAAAATCTGAAAAGACAGTCCAGGCAAAAGTTAGGGATTATAGCGTATGACTATGTCCCGTCATCTCGTCACTTGCCTATTAGTAGAAGACCTATCATTTCGATCGGAAGCTACCAAGCACCTCATAAGTTGGGATAACACTCAATCCACAAGGCCTCCGCAGGCACTTTCCCCAACAGGTACAGGGGCAAAAAAGTCTTGATACGAAGTCATTGTCGTATCCTCAGCATGCGTCCCAGTAACATCTACACTCCCCAGAGTAGAGGCAACCAAAGTTTTGATCTCTGCCTCCCCAAACAGGAGTTACTTTCCCCAGCCGAGCTCTTTCAGAGAGTCGACGTATATATTCCCCAACCGAATTTTGTAATCGTAAGCGGTTCATAAAGTTTTCTCCCGAACAGAGTTTATTTCTCTGAATACAGAAGCTCAATCCCCGACAGAGTTTATCCCTTCAGCTATGGAAGCTTCTCTCTCCAACGGAATTATTCCCCCGCAGAGTTGTTCTCAAGCAGAATCTCTCCTCGGCAGAATATCCGTAAACAAGGGGCAAATCCCCAGCATAGTCATCTCTGGTTCACCATCTCCAGCGGAAGTAGAAGAACCACTTTTTCTACGACAGTCAGGAACTCAATTTCCATTACTCTCCAACAACAGTCAGGGATTTATTTTCCCAAACTCTGACGTGCCACAATAGCATTTCATCATGACGTGCGCATACATATTGCATACGGCATAATCTCATTTATTTTGAGAACATCATCATACAATGCATGTCATACATCATATACGATTAATCATGTACCTTTTCAGGAAAGATGGTTATCATCAACAACTTCCAGCAAGTTTAAGATTAGCTCCGGAAACTAAACAGACTTTACACAGGTTTGTTATGAAGCAATCTTTCACGGGTTTCTCCTAAACGCGACTTCACACGGGTTTATCCTGAAAAATCTTACATGGGTCCTTTCTCATACATTTCCCCCTGAAGTTTTACACAGACTTATCTCGAAGTAACCTTACCCAGGTTCCTCCTGAAGTTTTACACTAACTTATCCCAAGGTAACCTTATCTAGGTTCCTCCTGAAGTTTTACACGAACTTATCCCAAGGTGATCTTACCCAGGTTCCTTCTGAAGTTTTACACGGACTTATCCCGAAGTAACCTTACACAGGTTCCTCCTGAAGTTTTACACGAACTCATCCCCAAGTAACCTTACCCAGGTTCCTCCTGAAGTTTTACACAAACTTATCTCAAAGTAACCTTACCCCGGTTCATTTTGAAGTTTTACACGAACTTATCATAAAGTAACCTTACCCAGGTTTCTCTTGAAGTTTTACACAGACTTAGCCCAAAGTAACCTTACCCAGGTTCCTACCGAAGTTCTACAAGGACTCATCACGAGAAACCTTACCCAGGTTCCTCCTAAAGCCCCACACGGACTCCTCACAAAGCAACCTTACCCAGGTTCTTTCTCGGTTCAGATGCAATTTTACCCAAACTCCTCACAAAGCAACCTTACCCAGGTTCCTTCTCGGTTCAGATGCGGTTTTACCCAAACTCCTCACAAAGAAACCTTACCCAAGTTCCTTCTCGGTTCAGATGCAGTTTTACCCAAACTCCTCACAAAGCAACCCTACCCAGGTTCCTTCTCGGTTCAGATGCAGTTTTACCCAAACTCCTCACAAAGCAACCTTATCCAGGTTCCTTCTCGGTTCAGATGCAGTTTGACCCAAACTCCTCACAAAGCGACCTTACCCAGGTTCCTTCTCGGTTCAGATACAATTTTATCCAAACTCCTCACGAAGCAACCTTACCCATGTTCCTTCTTATAACTTTACCATCTAGGTTTCTTTTCTCTTCTCTCCAAACAGCACTCCACAACACTGTAAGACCTGGACCTGATCAAACACGATCGATTTCGCATTTCCCCAGTAAGTCACTATGAAGCCTGGATCACGACCAGATAGTAGTTCATTTTCACCTCTTCGACCAAGAGATGGTTCCTTAGTAGAATAACGGACGACTGAAGCTCCTAAAATTCAACTTTTCTCAAGACAGAGACCAGCAATCCCCAACAGAATCTTCCTCAACTACAGGTATACGAACTCTCACTAAGGAATCTCTTAGGCGATCGACACTTCTTCCGATGGCATCTTTAAGCCCATCTTCTAACATCAACTTCCAAATGGCATCTATAAGCCCATTCCCGATACTACCTACATAGTCAAGCATCATTACAGACGAGTGCAAATTTCTGGACACTCTAGTATTCAATCATCTTCCACCTTCAGATCACAAAAGGCAGATGAGCCAATCTAAATCTTCAGATTTAAGAAGATTGAACAGGGGTAGTTGTTATACCCCAAAATTTGCCCTATTTTCATACACGCATATTATTGGTTTTATGGTTATGGAATAAAGGTATATTTATCAAGCTTCTTCAGGTTACAAGTGACATTTATTTCGTCAATGGATATTCTCAGAGTATTTTCCATGCTGAAGATCGGTTCACCGTTTTGCAACGATTCGGGGTTCAAAGATTCACAAGTCCAACCTGGCGCATCATATTCAGGTGTTCTTTCGCCAAGATATCTCTGATAACGTATTCTAAAATTCAGGTTCGGCTCAAGAGTCAATTCTTTAAAGAAGGTCTATGAATGTGTGAGTTTTCTCGAAGAAATGTGGTGAAAAAGTGTGCTGAAAGTGTAGTTTTTACGCGCTAAAAAATTCATAACTTGAAGATCGTGGCTCGTTTTGAACCCGTTCCGGTGGCCAAAATTCCGTCTTGATTTTATCTACGTTCTCATCTCTCACAGCTGGAAGCCAGTTTCGATCAGAAGGTCTTAAAAATGCGGATTTATCAAGTATTTTCGTACAGAAAATTTGTGATAGAAGTTTATTTGCGTCATATTCAGAAAATCATAACTTGGTCGATTTTCATCGTATCGAGCTGGTTCCAGCGCCAAAAATTCACAAATTAAGTTGACTATATTTTCACAGGAGGTATCGAGTTCGAACGTGTGATACGGTGGGAGAACTGACTTGAGGTTTTGCGTTTGTGTTTGTAAATGTTTCGGTTTAGCAAGAGTCGCCACCGACTTTTTATTTTATCCTAAGGAAAGGTCAAAAAGCACAGGAAAGACCTTTGAGATGTTTTCTTGGGTTCGGGGAGTAGATTATGAAAAGGGAAGGTGCAATCACCCTTTTCATCCATGGTTATCCATGGCTCTTAGTTATTTGTTTAGATCACTTGCTTTGCTTTTCCGATCGTTTGAAATGGTACTTTGTGTGTGGTTTTGAAAGATGTTTGAAAAGAGGCCATCATTATGGAAACCTTTGTAATGATTCTTGTTTGAATGTATACAAAGGTGTTTTTGTCTTTTGAAAAGATTTCAATGTTTGAAAGTTTGATTTGGATAATGTTTTGAAATTGTGTTGTGTTTGAAAATAACAAGGATGTTTTTTGCAAGCTTTTTGATCAAGTAACTAAGAGCTATCTACCCTATTTTACTCAAAGATCTTTCCTAATGTTTTTAACCCTTTTGACAGTATTGTTTCACCATTGCATTTGGTGAACAACCTTGTGTTAGGATGTTAAACGGGATAGGTGCGGGTCATCGTATAGACCATGATAGCAATTGTGTCAAGTATCTTTGACAAAATTTTTGAGGGACTTGATCATTTTTATTTAGGCAACCAAGATAGCGTCATCGAGGGACTATGATTTTTTGTTTTGTTTTTGTTTTGCCAAAGTACCCAACATGCATACCATGACCCATTTTTTAAGGGAACAAGTGGATTGTAACCCTAGGGGTGCAAGTGTGCTTTGTGTTTGATTTTCATGCATTTTGTCTTTGATTAGGACAAACTATTTGTTGATTTGGATTTTTGCATACAAACCCTAATTCTCTAATCATGTCATAATTGAAAGCGTAAAATGCGAGAATTAAAATTCTAAACTATTACAACATGATTATAGGAATGGGGGTACAATTTTGAATGGGGGGTATTTGACAAGAAATATAAACCCTAATTTACTATTACATCCAAATTGAATTTAATTGCATGAATAATAAATGGACAATATTTAAATAAACAAAAATAAATAAATATATCAAATAATATGAATTATGCAAAGAAAAGTTTTTGTTTGTTTATGTATGTAAAAGTATTTAATGTAAAAAATGAAGAAATAAATAAATTTTATTTTATTTGGTTAATGGATGAAACCCTAATTTCTTTAAGAAAATAAACATATAATATATTAATATGTACAAAAAATAGAATATACTTAAAAAAGGTATTTTTTAGTATGAATAATAGTAAAAGTGGAAATGTAATATTTTATATTTTTATTCTAAAGTATTTAATAAAATAAAAGTATATATATGTATATTAAATGTATTAAATATGTACAATGTAAAATAAAATATGTACAAAAATAAAATATATTTAGGAAAATATTTTTAGTATGAATGAAAATAAAGAACAAAAATAAAAGTATAAATTGTAAATATTTTTCAAGTCTTAATAATATAAAAGAATATTTAAATGCCTTTAATGTTAGAAAAAATTAAAAATAAAATGCCAAATAAATGTAAAAAGTTATGAAAATATTTTTTGAGCATTTTTTATACTTGGAAATAAATAAACAAAATTAGAAAAGAAAACAAAAATGCAAAAATGTAAAAATATAAGAAATTGGGCCAGGGGGTGCAAAAATGAAAGTGAGAGGTGTCAAAAACAAGTCAGGCCAAGCCCAACCCAAGCCAGCTTAATCTTCAACCTTCAGACTGGAAAATGCGCGCGTGCCCTGTTCAAACACTAGATCCTGTATACGTGATCTTTTGCAAAAACTCACAACATCAAACTTGTAGAGAATTTCAAGACGATTCCAACCATATAAAAAACTAGTCCTAACTCTCAAAGACCAGAGAGAATTTCTCTGACCCTAAAATCTGACCTAGTTTTTTTAGCATGTTCATGGATGAAATTCTCCTAGCACACTTAATATAAATGAAAACTGAGCATATGTACAGCTTCATGGCAATGAACACTACATTTTTTATTCACAAACCTAAGGCTAAATGTTCCTAAATAGAGAGATAGAAAGTGAAGAAAAACTTGTTTCAGTTGGATTCGTGTAGGGCAATGCAGTTCTTCTCAACAAGGTTTGAGATGTCTGGTAGCTTGCTTGAACTTCACTTGACCTTTTCCAATAGCTAGCTTGCCTTGAATGTCCTTGAATCAGCCTATAGAACTCAACCTGCACAAGCTCAAAATGAAAATGGTGAACACTATAAATGGAGTTACAATTGGTATTTGAGGTTTGGGATAGCTTGAGTGAGTTGAATGGAAGGTGTTTGAAGCAACTTGGGGCAAAACGCACGAGCCAAATGAGCTATGGAACTCAAGTTGCAGCACCTGCCCTGTTTTGCCAAAGAAATGTGATTTCTGTCTATGGGGTGTTTTGAGGCTTGAATAATCATGTTTTCAGTTCAATGGGGTGTGAGAAAGATGTTTTGAATGTTTATGTAAGTTGATCTTTTCTGGTTTTCAAGTTCTTAAGTTTTGGCAAGTTTTCTTATTTTTGAAGTAAGAAGTGGAAGTGAGGTGTAACAGGCTTATGCAGGCTATACAGCATCCTCTAACCTCTGCTCTTGGCCCCCCTAATCAGTGGATTTGTTTAGTTGCAAGAGATTTGGACCAAGGCTCAAGGATTATGGTTTGACATAAAGCACACTTTTGCAAAAATGGAAATGTGTCTTTTACCATTTAGGGATTAAACTTGTGTATAATGCCTTAATGAACAAAAAAATGTATTAGACCAATGGATTTGCATTAAATTATGGAGTGTGAAATGGTTTAGAGGCCTGCAAACTAGTGTAAGGCATGCTGATTTGAAAATCAAACTTGTATGAACATGAATTGGCCATGGATGAAAAGTGAGTTTTTGCCAACTTCAAGCTTCCGATTCTCCCTAACCACAAATGTGTTTGAGGAGTTCTTGGACAATTTGGAAAGCTTTCAACATGCTATATAATCCATCATTGAAATGCAACTTGAGATTCCAAGTGGAACTATGTAAAAAATGGCCAAGAAGATAGGTCAAAATCCTTCCTAAACTAGGGCAAAATTTCACTAAGTTAAAAGTTTTAGGTACCCTTGTTCCAAAAATCATAACTTGAAATCCAAGATTCTTTTTAGAAAACTTTGTGAATTAAAGTTGTAGACTTTGTGGAGGACTACAACTTTCATGTTAGAGGTTTTGTTTGAATCCATTTGCATCATGGTGAAAATGTTGGGCAAAGTTAGGAAAAATTAAGAAAATTTCATAACTTAGAAAATTTCATAACTTAGAAAATTTCTAAGTTATGAAATTTTTCAACTTTAAACCCTAATTTGCAATTTTGGGTTTCTTGGTGAACAAGTTTCATAATTTGACACATCTTGATGAAAAATGACCCTTGGCACTTGATTTTGACCAAAAAGTCAAAGTTTGACTTTTCAGTGTACAGTCAAATTTTGATTAGTTAACTGAAAAATTCATCTGTCAATCCTATGCATTTGAGATCTTTTGAACTTGTTGAATAAGTCAAGATGATGTCATTGAGTCCTTGAGTCCATGGTTGAACCTAATTTTCCATTGGCTAGGTCAAAAAGTCAGAAATTGCCTTTGTACAGTCAAAACCCTAAAAATGACCATTTTGCCCTTTTGGTGATCTGATCAAATTTCTTGTGGAGTTGTGGTCCAAACTTGATCCAATGGTTCATATGAGTTCATAATGTTGATGTGGGTCAAAATCCACGAGGTTTGACTGTAAATTGGCCACAGTTGACTTTTTCCCCAATACAACTGATTTCTAGGTCAACTGTCCAATTGACTGGGCTAAAATTTGATTCAAGGCTTAAAACTTGTCATGGACAAACTTATGAGTCCAATATGAAGTATGAAAGGCAATTTGAGCATTGAAGATCCAAAAATCCTTGTGTAAACTCAAACCCTAGTTTAGGTCATCAGTGCAAGGAGATGTCTTGAGCAGAGCAAACTCTAGCTTGATCTTGAGTTCCAAGAGCCTTGTGATGAGAAATGTTGATAAAAAGAGAGGGAAAATTTTGGGGTACAATAGTTGCCCCTGTTCAATCTTCTTGAGCCTGAAGAGTTAGATTGACAAGTTTGCCTTTCGTGACTCGAAGGTAAAAGAGGATTGGACACTAGAGTGCCCGTAAATTTGCACTCGTCAAAATGTAGCTGAGGGAATGGGCTTAAAGATGCCATTTAGAAATAGTAGAATCTTGCTGGAGATGGGCTTAGAGATTCCATCCAGAACTTGTTTGTTGTAAATCAGTAGAATGAACATCAGAATGGTATCCGTATTTAGAACATATTTGAGTTGTATTTGGAGACTGGGTTCGTATGAGCAAAGGAATGGCGTCTGTGTCTAAAGCGTATCCGAGCTGTAACTATATTTGATTCTTGAATGAATATCAGAATGACTGCCGTGTCTCGAGCGTATCTGTATTCTGAATGGGTGATAGAGAAACATCTGTATATGGAGCATCTATGTGCTGGGGATAAATTCCGAATGAGTGACAGAATGACAACCGTGTTTGGAGCGTATCTGGACTGTATCTGAAGTTGAGATCTGTATGAGTAACAGAATGACTTCCGTGTTTGGAGTGTATCCGTACTGTAACTGGGATCCGAACAAGTGACAGAATGACTTCCGTGTCTGGAGTATATCTGAACTTGAAGTTGATAGTTGAATCTGAATGAGAAATAGAATGGCCACCGTGTCTGGAGCGTATCTAGTCTGTATCTGATTGTTGAAGTCTGAATGAGTAATAGAATGACCGCCGTGTCTGGGGTGTATCCATACTGTATATGAAATCTTTGAATATTTGTTAAAGGTAGCTTTTAATCTTATCCTGAAAGGGTAGAATGTTAGCTTAAAACACAAAGTTATGTTGCATGCCATGTATGATGCAATAGAATGTGTTCTATAAACATTCATGATATAGGAATGTAATGTATGCACATGTAAGCTGATTAGCTGTCTTACTGAGGAAAATAAATCCTTGATAGTTGGAGATAATGAAATCTTTGACCGCTGCCGGAGAAAGTAAATCATTGACCGGTGTTGGGGATTCCAAAATCTTTGATTGTTGAAGATGAGAGAAACTTGCTGATTACTGTTGGGGATAGAAGATCCTTGGCAACCTGCGGGAATTATCAAAACTTTGACAACTTCTGTGAGGATGTGAGAATCCTTCATAACTTTCCTGGGGAAACAAGGGAAAATCCGACGACCTCTACTGGGGAATTAAAACCCGGGAGGCTTCAAATGGAGAAACGGGAACTAGAATCTTCGTTCCGTCGGGAAATAACTCTGTGCGGAGAGTGCTTAATCTGCCGGGGAAGTCAGGAGCTTGGGTTGTAGGCCAATCTACTGGGGATTCCTTGTTTTATGGAGAACTCCGCTGGGGATTTGGAGGAAGCTGGATAACATTCCACTGAGGTTTAAGATTTGAAGTTTTGGACTCTGTTGGGGAAGAAAGTTTAGAGTATTCGAGCTCCGCTGGGGAAGAAAGTTTAGAGTACTCTGGCCTTTCTGGGGATCGGGAGTTTTTTTTAGAAACTTAACTCTGATGGGAATTTTGAAACTTAATTCCGCTGGGGATATGTACTTCAAAGTTTTAGCTCTGTTGAGGATCTGAATGAAATACTGTAGGGGATTTCTTCTGGAATAGCCTGAAGACATTTTCCTATACTTTCGACCTATCAGTAATTATCCTTTCTTATTTCGTTTTACTTGTAAGCAGTGATTATATTCAAATGCATATGCTTTTTTAACAAACCATTGGACGTTTTCAAATAAAACATAAGTGTAAAAAAGAAATGAAAGGCAAGCAAATTTCCGCACTTTGAAGTATTTTTGCATTAACTTTTGTAAGTATTTTTGTACAAAGGAGACAGACATCCTAGTAAGAGAATGTTGCCGTAAAATTGAGAAAAATTTTATACAAAGAAAGATGGCTATGTGCAATAATTCCATGGGGTTCCCATTCTGCTATAGCCTTCACAACTTTGAGTATCTTTGTCCATTCGTTGCTTCGTCCGCGGATGATTAGATTGATCAGAAGCTTGGAGTTTGGTCGTGAAGAGATTGTCCTTAAAGTGATCCGACGAGACATAGTCATACGCTTTAATTCCCTAACTTTTGCCTGGACCGCCCTTTCGTGTTTTCGATTCACCGGGAAACCCTTTTTTGCCCAAGTCGCCCTTTCGGGTTTTCAACTTGCCGGGTGTACAGATTTTTTTTATTTATCCCTAATTTTTGCCTGAACCGCCCTTTCGGGTTTTCGATTCACCGGGATGCCCATTTTTGCCCAAGTCGCCCTTCGAGTTTTCAACTTGTCGGGTCATTTTATGCGTAGTATTTTTTGACTATGTCTGCGTTCGCAGGATGCGGCAAGTCGTCGCCGTCCATGGTGGTCAGAATCATTGCCCCACCAGAAAAGATGTTCTTGATCACAAATGGTCCTTCGTAAGTAGGAGTCCACTTGCTCCTGGAATCACTTTGCGGCAAGATGATCCTCTTGATTACAAGATCTCTGACTTGATATACCTGACGCCTAACTTTTTTGTTGAAAGCCTTGATCATTCGTTTTTGATACGTCTGACCATGACAAACAGCAGTAAGTCGCTTCTCGTCGATCAAATTTAGTTGATCAAGCCGGGTATGAATCCAATTGTCTTCACTTAAACCAACGTCCTTCATAATCCTCAAGGAAGGAATCTGAACTTCCATAGGTAGAACAACTTCCATGCCATATACCAAAGAAAAGGGGGTTTCCCCTATTGAAGTACGCGCCGTGGTACGATATCCGTGCAGAGCAAACAGTAACATCTCATGCCAGTCCTTGTAGGTGACTATCATATTTTGAATGATCTTCTTGATATTTTTGTTCGCGGCTTCAACAACACCGTTCATCTTTGGCCGATAGGGAGATGAATTGTGATGTTGAATCTTGAACTTCTCGCACAGGGAGGTGATCACGGTGTTGTTCAAATTTGTACCGTTGTCCGTGATGATCCTGTCGAGGATACCATACCATCATATGAGGTTCTGCTTGATGAAGCGGGTAACCACATTCTTTGTAACGGAGGCGAAAGAAGCTGCTTTGACCCACTTGGTAAAGTAATCAATAGCGACCAAGATGAAGCGATGTCCATTGGATGCCGTGGGCTTGATCTCTCCAATCATGTCGATACCCCACATCACAAATGGCCAAGGAGCTGTTAGAACATTGAGAGGAACAGGAGGAATATGTACCTTGTCAGCATAGACTTGGCATTTGTGACAAGTACGAGAATGTTGATGGCAGTCAGCTTCCATGGTAGACCAGTAGTGGCCTGCCCTTAGAATCTTCTTAGCCATCATATGTACGCTCAAGTGGGTGCCAAATGTGCCACTATGTATTTCGGTCATGATCAACTCTGCTTCAACCTTGTCCACACAACGAAGTAGAACACAATCATGGTTGCGCTTATAAAGGATACCATTGCTCAGGAAGAACTTGGCAGCAAATCTCCTTAAGAACTTTTTGTCATTGACGGAAGCTCCTTCAGGGTATTCTCGAGTCTGGAGATACCTTTTGATTTCATGAAACCAGGGTTGTTCCACTACTTCTTCGGTATTAATCTCATGACAGTGTGCAGGTTCTTCCATTCTCTCGATGGTGATTTGGGGAGCCTCATTATCCCAGTTGAGTTTAAACATGGAAGACATTGTAGCCAGAGCAACTGCTAGCTGATTCTCTTCTCGCGGGAAGTGCTCAAAGGTAATCTGCTCAAAATGAGGCAACAATGTCAGGACATGTTCTTTGTATGGGATAAGATTAGGATGTCTAGTGTCCCACTCTCCTTTGATTTGACTGATAACCAAAGCCGAGTCCCCAAATACGACCAAAGATTTGATTCCCAAGTCAATAGCAGCCTTGAGACCAAAGATACAAGCTTCATATTCGGCCATGTTGTTGGTGCAGCTGAAGCAGAGTCTAGCAGTGAAAGGTGTATGGCAACCCTCCAGAGAAATAAGTACCGCGCCGATACCGTTGCCAAGTGCATTTGAAGCACCATCAAAGTACATGGTCCATCGGGATCCTTGTTCAGTTCTGTCATACGGTCCGTTACCTTCAATGTTGTCCAATGTCATGATGTCCTCGTCAGGGAAGTCGAATCTCATAGATTGGTAATCTTCGATGGCTTAATGAGCTAGATGGTCAGCTAGTACACTCCCTTTTATAGCTTTTTGGGTTGTGTACTGAATATCATATTCAGTCAGGATCATCTGCCATCTAGCGATTCTTCCGGATAAAGCAGGCTTTTCGAAGATGTACTTAATCGGATCCATTTTAGAAATCAGCAAAGTGGTATGTGTCAACATATACTGCCTTAGCCGGCGAGCAGCCCATACCAAAGCGCAACAAGTTTTCTCGAGCAGTGAGTAGCGAGTCTCACAGTCGGTAAACTTTTTGACAAGGTAATAAATGACATGCTCTTTTCGGCCAGACTCGTCATGTTGGCCCAGTACGCACCCCATTGAATTATCCAAAACAGTTAGATACATGATTAACGGCCTTCCTTCGACGGGTGGCATCAAGATAGGAGGTTCCAGCAAATACTCCTTGATCTTATCAAAAGCTACTTGACAATAATTATTCCATTCAACCACCTGATCTTTCTTCAACAACTTGAAGATTGGTTCACAGGTAGATGTTAGGTGAGAGATGAACCTTGCAATATAGTTTAAGCGTCCCAAGAAACCTCTAACCTCCTTTTCAGTGCGGGGGGGCAGGCATTTCTTGTATAGCTTTGACTTTAGCAGGATCAACCTCGATGCCTTTGTTACTGACGATGAATCCCAAAAGTTTACCGGACCTGACTCCGAAAGTGCACTTGCTAGGGTTCAGTCTGAGCTTATACTCCTTCAATCTGACAAACAACTTTTGTAGATGGTCGAGGTGTTCTTCTTCTGTCTATGAACGGGCTATCATGTTATCTACGTAGACTTCAATCTCATGATGTATCATGTCATGAAACATAGCTACCATGGCTCGCTGATAGGTTGCCCCGACATTCTTCAGTCTGAATGGCATCACTTTATAGTAGAAGGTACCCCACTGCGTGACAAAAGTAGTCTTCTCCATGTCTTCGGGGGCCATTTTGATCTGGTTGTACCCCGAGAATCTATCCATGAAGGAAAACACCTTGTGTTGAGTTGTGTTGTCAACCAAGATGTCAATGTGTGGTAGTGGAAAATCATCTTTAGGGCTAGCCCTGTTTAAGTCCCGATAGTCCATACACATTCTGACTTTGCCGTCCTTCTTAGGCATGGGCATAACGTTAGCAACCCATTGTGGATAGGAAGTAACAGCCAGAAAGCCAACATTGAATTGCTTCATCACCTCAGCTTTGATCTTTTCAGACATGTCAGGCCTCATTCGGCGGACCTTTTGTTTGATTGGTGGACAATCTTCTCTTGTAGGGAGACAGTGAACCACGATATCTGTATCTAGTCCCGACATGTCTTCATAGGACCAGGAGAAGATCTCAACATATTCATTCAACAACTGCACTAAGCGCTCTTTGACACTTGGCTCCAGGTTGGCACCCACTTTTACCTCTTTCTTGTCTCCCTCTGTTCCCAAATTAATAGTCTCTAGCAACTCTTCATGGGGCAGAATATCCCTTTCCTCTTGTTGCAAAAGTCTAGCTAACTCTCCAGGCACTTCACCGTCTTCATCACCTTCGTACTCAACATGATTGACCAAATCTTCAGAGTCACTGAAGGCTAAAGCAGAATAGTCACCCATGGAATCCGGAGTGGATGGGTACCTGCATTTTGTGTGTGTGGGTGTGTGTAAGGGATATCCATCCTTAAACAAAACAAAATGTAAAAGGAAAGAAAATGAACACAACAATTTATAGATGAAAACGTCCAATGATTCATTAAAAATGGCATATGATAATGAAGAAATCAAGCCCTTACAAATGGACCTATATGCCCCGGGTAAGGCATAAGGCAACAAGAAAGTGTACGAATTGTTTAATTATTACAGACCAAAATAGGAAATTGTTCAAAGATAAATTACTGATTGATGAAAGTGACGGGAACAAAGTCTTTCTCCTCCCAGTTGCTTAGTCCTCCTTTGACGGTTGGAAAGATCCAATCTTCAAAGTTGTCTTCTTCGTCATCATCTTCTAAGGCATTAATTCCATGGTGAGTGATTTTTACGGGTGGTCCTCCAGCCCGGGAGCGACGCACAACTTTCTGGCCAGCAGCAGTAAAACCTAGTCCGAACTTGTCAGTCTTGTGAGAAAAATCAGGCAGTTGCCCCCACACTGTACTCCTTCCTTCTTTGATTACAGCCTCTGCATCTTTGAGGGATGCCATCCGAGACACAGGCTTGGTAGGCACATCGATCATTGTCTTCGCAACTGCAACTTCAGGAGCAACCTCTTCAAAATGTTGGAAAGACGTTTCTATGAATTCTCCATCTAACTCCACATAGCAGAAGGAGTTAAGGTGACTTATCAGATACTCTTCCTCCCCATAAACCGTTATGATCTTACTCTAAACTGGATACTTTAGCATTTGGTGTATAGAAGAAGTGACTGCCCAACGTTGTGGATCTATGGCCTTCCCAACAAGCATGAATATGAAGGACAAATGTCCATCACATAAAAGGTAGAGTTGAAAATTTCTGTACCCACTTTGACTGGAATGTCCACTTCTACGTGAACCATCCTCTTAGAACCGTCGAAGGCTCTAACAACGATGTTACTGGGCTTTAGGGTCAAACCTTCACAGTCCAATCTGTCCAACGCCTTCTTCGGTAGCACATTTAAAGATGAACTAGTGTCAACCAGAACATGGGCAAGTATGGTCCCCCTGCACTCTACCGAGACATGCAGGGCGTCATTATGTTTTCTTCCTCTAGATGTCAAATCAGAATCGGAAAAGCCAAGACCATTATCGGCTGTAAGGCTAGCCACGCACTCTTAAAACTGGTCTGCAGAAGTTTCTTGAGGCACGTGTGCCGTCTTTAAAAATATGATCAAGGCTTTAGCATGAGCCTCAGAGCAGAGTAAGAGAGCCAACATGGAGATTTTGGAAGGGGTTTGCCCTAGCTGCTCCACGACATCGTAGTCGCTCTTCTTGATTATCTTTAAGATTTCTTCCATCTCTTTTTGGGTGGTCTCGGGATAACCACAGTCTGATCCTTCGTCCTGACAAGCGCTTCTTGTATCCCCTTACCTTTATTGGAAGTAACATCAAAGGGTCTAGCTTCGGGTACATCAATTTCTTCAATTATCGGACTTTGCACAGATGGCTTGACAGGCACAAAATCTTTCGAGGGTCCGAAGACTGCTCGCGGAGGAGCAATATCCAGAGAGAAGATCCTTCCGCTGCGAGTTATCTTGCTTGTTCCCGCAATATTCCCTATATAGGGGTTTCATCATCGGAATTCTCTTGGACTGATTCAATCTGCTTGATACCATGGTAGAAGATTTCTCCTCCGTAGTTCCATGGTATCGTCTTGTTAGATTTATATGGGACAGGCCCCGGCATGGTGATTTTCAACGACACAAACTTAGGATCAGGCGTAATCTTAACAGGCCTTTTGCAGGTCTTGGAAAGATCGTCGGAGATGGTTATTATAGCAATGTCAATGGTTGGAGTATCAAAGGTAACAAGAGTAACATGAGTGATAGTATCAACAAGAGTCTTTTGAAAGAGGATATCTTGGGTATCCATCAGGCGTTGGATACCTGATTTCAACAGTGGGCAGTCAGTTTGCAAGTTTAAACAAAAGTAGCAGTCTTTTCCACAGCTTGGGAATATCCCGGCTTTCATCAAATTCACTTTAATAACTGGTAACGGAGTCATTAATTCATTAACGGTGGTGACATGAAGATCTTCCATAACGGCATGGACATTATGACCGTGCTTGGGCATTGGGGCAGAAATCACATTCGGCTTTTCGGGCGCAGTGAATTCTACCTCCTTGGCGTCTATCAAGTCTTGGATCTTGTTTTTAAGAGCCCAACAATTGTTGGTATCATGCTCTACACTGTCAGAGTGGTATGCACATTTTGCATTGGAGTGATAATAAGGAAAAGAGGTATTGGGGTTCTTCAGCGCTTCTTTCAAGTTGGTAAGATTCAGCTTTAACAGATGAGGGAGGACTTGAGCCGGTGTCATGTTGATTCGGGTGAATTGCCGTTGTGGCCTTTCTACCCTTTGCTGATTAGCTCTTGGTTGATTGCTGCGAGGTTGATCGACTGAGGAGTTTTGGATCATAATAGCCCCTACCGTTGGTCGGCGCTCTGTTCTTCTTTGGTTTCTCTGGTTGTGAACAGCAGAAACTTCCTTCTTAGCTGGGAAGGTCTTCTTAATAGCAGTAGAAGCGGATGCATCTTTCTGAATTTTACCACTCTTAATGCCAGCTTCGACCCTTTCACCGGTCAGAATTAATTTGGTGAATCCTGTAGATGAACTCCTGATTAAATGATTGAAGAATAGACCTGACAGAGTCCCTAAAAACATGTCAACCAGCTCTCTATCCGACAATGGTGGTTGCACCCTTCCAGCCAAATCCCGCCACTTCTGGGCATACTCCTTAAATCCCTCATTAGAGGCCATACCCATACTCTGTAGCTAAGTACGAGTAGGCGCTAAATCTGCATTGTATTGGTATTGTCGGTAGAAAGCAGCAGCTAAGTCCTCCCAGTTATGAACATCCGACCTCTCAAGTTGATATAACCAGTCCAACTGCGTGCCTGATAAACTATCTTGAAAAAAGTGGACCCAAAGATCTTTATCAGAAGAGTGAGGTTGGATTTTTCTGACGTAGGATCTCAGATGCATCTTTGGACAGGACAAACCGTCATACTTAGCAAATGTAGATACTTTTAACTTGGGAGGAATGACGATCCCAGCAACAAACCCTAGTTCTTCGAAATCTAAACCAGGTACCCTTTGCAACTCCATGGCTGCCAACCGATCCCCAAGATTTTTATACTTATCATCCGTCGGGGGATATTGCTGTTCGGAGTAATCTTTATCCTCTTCCTCTTCTTCTTCTTCTTCAACTTCAGATTCAGAAGGCATTGTAACTCCTTTACCTTTACCAGCCCCTTCATCAGATGTTGAGGGGAACTCGAGGATCCTTCTAGCCTGGTTTTCAAACCTTCTTCCAATAATGGCCATACCGATCCTTTTCTTTTTCTTCTCTTTACCTTTCTCTTTTTCTAACAGTGCTTTAAGGTCCTCTTGAACCTTTACTAAGGTCATGGGGAGTTATTGGAATTGCGAATTCTGTGCTTGCAGATCTTTAATCGTCTGCTCCAAATCCATCTTGCTGAAATAAACAACAGAAAGATAAGGAAACCTGGTGTGAAGACTTGTTTATGCATATGATGAATGATATGTTATTCATGTAATGCATTCAAGGATTCAGAAATTCAAATTTGTTGCAAACAAAAAAGAACACACGTCATATTAAGAAGAAATTTGTTAGTACATAAATGCCCCATGGGCAAAATATTACAAAATTCTTAATGTAAAAAGACATTGCGCATCCTCTTTGGCGCGATGTAAGTGTTGAGAGTTTCCTCCTCGTGAAGTCGGCGGGTAAGCTCCAAAACCTCCTTCTCACTGGCATAGAAGTTGGCTTCAAAAGTATCTCGTTCTTCCTTGAGATGTATCCAACTCTTTTGCAATTCTTCCAATGATGTTGGCATGTCTGGATGTAGAAGGGTGTATGGAACCTCTCCTTCCATAACAGGCTCTTTGATCACGGGGAGAATGTGAGGGTATGGCATCATAAGATTCTGGGCGCGGGTTCGTACCCACTTGAGGTAGGGCTCAAGGGGGATGGAATTCTTGTGCCCCAGTGTCTTACTATCCACTTTGTTGGGCATCCTCCAAGTTCTGATAAACCTTTGTCGAAGTCCTTGAGCGTCATTGTCGAAGTCAAAAACTAGGTCAGGAATCAGCATATCATAAGGACCATCTCTCCGGGCATATCCAAACTGCCTTAGAGCTAAACATGGGTTGTACGTGATGCCTCCCCTAATGCCAAGTAGTGGGACATTAGGGAGCTCCCCGTAACGATCAATGATGATGACATTTTCTCTGGACCGAGAACACCAATGAACATCAGAATGTGTGAGGGTCATCAACCGCTGTGACCACCTTAAACCCTGCTCATTCTTCAAAACTGATTGGGGTAGGTGAGAAATAAACCACCTTGCTAGAAGAGGAGTACAACACATGATAACACCTCTTTTCCTCATTGTTCGTGTGTGAAATGAGTGTAAGATGTCCCCAAGAAATATAGGCACAGGATTCCAAGATATGAAAATCTTGACAGCATTCACATCTATAAGCTGATCAGGGTTTGGGAACAAGACCAACCCATAGATGAGAAGTGCTACAATCTCCTCAAAAGCTTGCAGATCTAGAGAATTCAAGCAGTCTTGTGCCTTCTCAAACAGAAACTTTGCCAAGAAACCCTTAACACCACTTCTGGTTTCCCAATGACCTTTGATATCAGATGGTTGCAAGTGTAAGGCTTGAGCAACATCTCCAGGCTTTGGTTCTCTTTCCGTACCGTTGTAGGGTAGTTGATGGAGAATAGGAATCCTCAGGAGTTGAGAAAATTCCTCCAAAGTAGGTACTAGTTGGTAATCAGGGAATGTGAAACAGTGGTGTAGGGGGTCAAAGAACTGGAAGAGAACTTTTACCATGTCTTCTTCAATGTTGGAGTTGACCAAGTTGAGAAGTCTACCATGTCTTTCACTGAAGAGAGAATTCTCTGGAATCTTGGAAGTAAGCTCCTTGAGTTGATGAGGGATTCTCACAAGGTTGACTTGAATTGTTTTCCTGCGAAGAGATTCCATGACCTACAAAACAAGAACAAAGATGAAGATCCAAACCCTTGAAATGGTTAGTGGATGCATATGATGCTTTATGATGTTCATGATGTATGCACAAGCATATGTACAAACAAGTCACACAAGATCCTAGTTTTAGGCTTGCATGAGGTTTCATAGGTAAGTACCCTCTTGAAGTTAGTTGGCTCAACCTGTCCTATAAATAGTAACCGGGTTCTAAGGAGCTCAATATCACTGGATTATTTTCTATGTTTATTGTTTTGATTTAGCCACTTAACTGGCGACCAAAATATTCCAAGAAAACAATCCTCAATGAGTGTAGTATCGAGTATCTACCAACTTCGGACTGCACCAAAGCCGGTCATCTCACTACCTCTAATAAGGCCAAGATGGTCAAATAAGGTTCTAAGAGTTCATTAGTGCTTCATGACATCACTCAGCGGCCCCGTATTCTCTTTGATTAACTAAAAGGCTACCGGTACTCACAAATATGTCGCACTAATATAGCTATTGCTTCAACCATGTCGGTATACCCCGCACAGTTTCCACAACGTATTGCTATTTACCTATGAATGTTTCCCAAAAATCCGGGTGGAGGATTCAAAACCCAAACAAGAGAACCAAATGTAAAGCAATCAAAGCAAACAAGATAATCATGCAAAGGTGATCTAAACCCTAAGGTTACTCTACTTTTAAAAATATTCCCCAGCAGAGTCGCCAGTTCTGTGATACGGTGGGAGGACTGACTCGAGGTTTTGTGTTTGTGTTCGTAAATGTTTCAGTTTAGCAAGAGCCGCCACCAACTTTTTATTTTATCCTAAGGAAAGGTCAAAAAGCACAGGAAATACCTTTGAGATGTTTTCTTGGGTTCAGGGAGTAGATTATGAAAAGGGAAGGTGCAAGCACCCTTTTCATCCATGGTTGTCCATGGGATCTTAGTTACTTGTTTAGATCACTTGCTTTGCTTTTCCAATTGTTTGAAATGGTGCTTTGTGTGTGGTTTTGAAAGATGTTTGAAAAGAGGCCATCATTGTGGCAACCTTTGTAATGATTCTTGTTTGAATGTATACAAAGGTGTTTTTGTCTTTTGAAAAGATTTCAATGTTTGAAGTTTGATTTGGATAATGTTTTGAAATTGTGTTGTGTTTGAAAATAGCAAGGATGTTTTTTTGTAAGCTTTTTGATCAAGTAACTAAGAGCTATCTACCCTATTTTACTCAAAGATCTTTCCTAATGTTTTTAACCCTTTTGACAGTGTTGCTTCACCATTGCATTTGGTGAACAACCTTGTGTTAGGATGTTAAACGGGATAGGCGCGGGTCATCGTATAGACCATGATAGCAATTGTGTCAAGTATCTTTGGCAAATTTTTTGAGGGACTTAATCATTTTTATTTAGGCAACCAAGATAGCGTCATCGAGGGACTATGATCTTTTGTTTTGTCTTTGTTTTGCCAAAGTATCCAACATGCATACCATGGCCCATTTTTGAAGGCAACAAGTGGATTGTAACCTTAGGGGTGCAAGTGTGCATTTTGTTTGATTTTCATGTATTTTTGTCTTTGATTAGGACAAACTATTTGTTGATTTGGATTTTTGCATACAAACCCTAATTCTCTAATCATGGCATAATTGAAAGCGTAAAATGCGAGAATTAAAGTTCTAAACTATTACAACATGATTATAGGGATGGGGGTACAATTTTGAATGGGGGGTATTTGACAAGAAATATAAACCCTAATTTACTATTACATCCAAATTGAATTTAATTGCATGAATAATAAATGGACAATATTTAAATAAACAAAAATAAATAAATATATCAAATAATATGAATTATACAAAGAAAAGTTTTTGTTTGTTTATGTATGTAAAAGTATTTAATGTAAAAAATGAAGAAATAAATAAAATTTATTTTATTTGGTTAAGGGATGAAACCTTAATTTCTTTAAGAAAATAAACATATAATATTATTTATATACAATAAAATATATTAATATGTACAAAAAATAGAATATACTTAAAAAAGGTATTTTTTAGTATGAATAATAATAAAAGTGAAAATGTAATATTTTATATTTTTATTCTAAAGTATTTAATAAAATAAAAGTATATATGTATATATATGTATATTAAATGTATTAAATATGTACAATGTAAAATAAAATATGTACAAAAATAAAATATATTTAGGAAAATATTTTTAGTATGAATAAAAATAAAGAACAAAAATAAAAGTATAAATTGTAAATATTTTTCAAGTCTTAATAATATAAAAGAATATTTAAATGCCTTTAATGTTAGAAAAAATTAAAAATAAAATGCCAAATAAATGTAAAAAGTTATGAAAATATTTTTTGAGCATTTTTTATACTTGGAAATAAATAAACAAAATTAGAAAAGAAAACAAAAATGCAAGAATGTAAAAATATAAGAAATTAGGCCAGGGGGTGCAAAAATGAAAAAAATGAAAGTGGGAGGTGTCAAAAACAAGCCAGGCCAAGCCCAGCCCAAGCCAACTTCATCTTCAACCTTCAGACTGAAAAACGCGCGCGTGCCCTATTCAAACACTAGATCCTGTATACGTGATCTTTTGCAAAAACTCACAGCATCAAACTTGTAGAGAATTTCAAGACGATTCCAACCATATAAAAAACTAATCCTAACTCTCAAAGACCAGAGAGAATTTCTCTGGCTCTAAAATCTGACCTAGTTTTTCCAGCATGTTCATGGATGAAATTCTCCTAGCACACTTAATATAAATGAAAACTGAGCATATGTACAACTTCATGGCACTGAACATTACATTTTTTATTCACAAACCTAAGGCTAAATGTTCCTAAATAGAGAGATAGAAAGTGAAGAAAAACCTGTTTCAGTTGGATTTGTGTAGGGCAATGCAGTGCTTCTCAACAAGGTTTGAGATGTCTGGTAGCTTGCTTGAACTTCACTTGACCTTTTCCAATAGCTAGCTTGCCTTGAATGTCCTCGAATCAGCCTATAGAACTCAACCTGCACAAGCTCAAAATAAAAATGGTGAACACTGTAAATGGAGTTACAGTTGGTATTTGAAGTTTGGGATAGCTTGAGTGAGTTGAATGGAAGGTGTTTGAAGCAACTTGGGGCAAAACGCACGAGCCAAATGAGCTATGGAACTCAAGTTGCAGCACCTGCCCTGTTTTGCCAAAGAAATGTGATTTCTGGCTATGGGGTGTTTTGAGGCTTGAACAACCGCGTTTTCAGTTCAATGGGGTGTGAGAAAGATGTTTTGAATGTTTGTGTAAGTTGATCTTTTCTGGTTTTCAAGTTCTTAAGTTTTGGCAAGTTTTCTTGTTTTTGAAGTAAGAAGTGGAAGTGAGGTGTAACAGGCTTATGCAGGCTATATAACATCCTCTAACATCTTCTCTTGGCCCCCCTAATCAGTGGATTTGTTTAGTTGCAAGAGATTTGGACCAAGGCTCAAGGATTATGGTTTGACATAAAGCACACTTTTGCAAAAATGGAAATGTGTCTTTTACCATTTAGGGATTAAACATGTGTACAATGCCTTAATGAATAAAAAAATGTATTAGCCCAATGGATTTGCATTAAAATATGGAGTGTGAAATGGTTTAGAGGCCTGAAAACTAGTGTAAGGCATGCTGATTTGAAAATGCAACTTGTATGAACATGAATTGGCCATGGATGAAAAATGAGTTTTTGCCAACTTCAAGATTTCGATTCTCCCTAACCACAAATGTGTTTGAGGAGTTCTTGGACAATTTGGAAATCTTTCAACATGCTCTATAATACATATTTGAAATGAAACTTGAGATTCCAAGTGGAACTATGTGAAAAATGGCCAAGAAGATAGGTCAAAATCCTGCCTAAACTAGGGCAAAATTTCACTAAGTTAAAAGTTTTAGGTACCCTTGTTCCAAAAATCATAACTTGAGATACATGCTTATTTTGAGAAAACTTTGTGAATCAAAGTTGTAGACTTTGTGGAGGACTACAACTTTCATGTTGGATGTTTTGTTTGAATTCATTTGCATCATGGTGAAAATGTGGGGCAAAGTTAGGAAAAATTAAGAAAATTTCATAACTTAGAAAATTTCTAAGTTATGAAAATTTTCAACTTTAAACCCTAATTTGCAATTTTGGGTTTCTTGGTGAACAAGTTTCATAATTTGACACATCTTGATGAAAAATGACCCTTGGCACTTTATTTTGACCAAAAAGTCAAAGTTTGACTTTTCAGTGTACAGTCAAATTTTGATCAGTTGACTGAAAAATTCATCTGTCAATCCTATGCATTTGAGATCTTTTGATCTTGTTGAATAAGTCAAGATGATGTCATTGAGTCCTTGAGTCCATGGTTGAACCTAATTTGTCATTGGCTAGGTCAAAAAGTCAGAAATTGCCTTTGTACAGTCAAAACCCTAAAATGACCATTTTGCCCTTTTGGTGATCTGATCAAATTTCTTGTGGAGTTGTGGTCCAAACTTGATCCAATGGTTCATATGAGTTCATAATGTTGATGTGAGTCAAAATCCATGACGTTTGATTGTAAATTGCCCACAATTGACTTTTTCCCCAATATAGTTGATTTCCAGGTCAACTGTCTAATTGACTGGGCTAAAATTTGATTCAAGGCTTGAAACTTGGCATGGACAAACTTATGAGTACAATATGAAGTTTGAAAGTCAATTTGAGCATTGAAGGTCCAAAAATCCTTGTGTAAACTCAAACCCTAGTTTAGGTCATCAGTGCAAGGAGATGTCTTGAGCAGAGCAAACCCTAGCTTGATCTTGAGTTCTAAGAGCCTTGTGATGTGAAATGTTGATAAAAAGAGAGGGAAAATTTTGGGGTACAACAGAACGGTATTCAAAAGGCCTTCATTTTTTGCTCAGAGTGCCTGTGACGCGCCGAAAATCCTGAATGCTGAATAGTATTTCATCTGGGCCGAAACTTCAAAAATTCATAACTCGGTCAATTTTTATCGGATCAGACCCATCGTTTTACACAAGGTCACTGACTCAGAGATCTACAACTTTGCTTCAAAAGTTGAGACCGAGTTATGCTTCGATCAATACCATTTTTTTATTGAAGAACGTGTCAGAGTCGACAATGGAGCCCAAAATAAGTTTGTCTAAGCTGAAACTTCAAAAATTCATAACTAATTCACCATTTATCCGATTGAGCCTATTTTCGAACAGGAGTTAGTTCTCGATGTCGGTTACATTTTGTTTTCACATTTCAACTTCAAAAATTACACTTAAGCCCCTGCAATTTTACCTAGAACGTGACGGACTCAAGTGAACATTGGGGGGGCAATTGCACATTCAAAGCCCATTTTTCTCTCTCTAATTTCCATTATATAATCTCATTCTTTCCACACAAACAAGAGGAGACAAAAAAAAACCTTTGCCACAACGCTGTCAAAATATCAAATTCTTTCAAGAACCCTAAAACCTTGGAATCCTTATTACAAACCCTCATCTCACTACAAACAAGTGATCCTTGTCACAAATCCACATCTCACATCTCATTACTTCTCCAGTAAGGGTAAGGCTGGTTTGATCTCCATGATCAAAAGGTATAATCATTCATACATGCCATATCAGTTTTAACATTAAATTTTTTCCCCATATATTTGCTTTATTTGTATTTCATGATATATAGTAATTTATTTAATGTGTTCATGAGATTCAACACTGCAGATTTAGACAGTGTCCCATGCAGGTTCATTACAGAACGTTGAGGCCAAACCACTTATGGCCAAAATAGAACAACCAACCAATGCATGACGAGACAGACATCCTGAGAAGGTTAAGGAACGTTGAGGCCAAAACACTAATGGCCAAAATAGAACAATCAACCAATGCATGACGAGGCAGACATCCTGAGAAGGTTAAGGGCGTGGGTTCAACAACCACCCCTATTGGTATTGGTTTTCTTCCTTTCTATTTATCCTTTTACCTATTTTCATTCTTTCTGTTTAAAACATTTTTTTCTTCATAAAACTTAATATTTTTCACAAACCTTTGATTTTTCCTCCTAAACTCGAATAATTAATTTTAGGTTTTAATTTAATTCTAGGTTTTTAATTTCATTGTTTGTTTTTAGTTTCTAACCAATTTGTCTTTTTCAATCTTAAATTCACTTAACCACAAAACTTTTTTCACAAACTTTTTTTTACAAAAAAACCTAATTTGATTTTTAGGTTAATTAATTTTATTTTTTTCAAAATTAACCTTTTTTTATTAATTAAAATTAATTAGGATTTAGGTATTTTAATTAACTTTTTTTCAAAATTAACATTTTTGACTAATTAAAATTAATTAGGATTTAGGTATTTTAATTAACTTTTTTTCAAAATTAACATTTTTGACTAATTAAAATTAATTAGGTTTTTTTAGGTTTATTTAATTAATTATCCTAAATCACTTTTTCATAAAAAAAATCACCAAAAACATTAACTTAGAATTTTAAGTTTTAATTTTTCCTTAATTTCTTTTTATTTATTCTTTTACATTTTAATTTCTAGAAAAATTGTATAGGTCGCATTATCAATGTAATAGCGTAGATTTATCTTTTCTCGCATTTTTTTCTTCTAATTATGTAATTGCTTCTGGGTTGTAATAGTAATTAGGGTTTAAATTCCGCATTTTTATTTTCAGTCCAAAATAATTATGTATCTGCAAAAGCCTTGTAATAGCTAGGACTTTAAACTTTCTGCATTTTATTTTCGCAAACTATAAAGTGCTTAGATGTATGTTAATAGGATTGTATGGAAAGACTAATTGAAAATTAAAAACAGTAGATCACCTTAATTGTGCAAAGATTAAATAACTGAAAACAAACACATGCACATGCTCACTCTTAGGGTATGTCTCACTTGATTGACTCGGAAAACAATGGTCATGTCCCTCGAATGTAGGGATATCTTAGCAAAGACCCTCAATCTAAAAATCATCATAAAGATCATAGTCCCTTAACGTCCCTCGAGTTGCCTACGAGAAATGATCTTCTCCCTCGATGTTGCCTATGAATATATGATGACAGTCCCTTCGAAATGCTAAGGTATCCTTACATGTTGCCTTCAATGACCATTACGTCCCTTTCGAATTGACCCTTACAAATTCCAACGATGGTGCTACCTATTTCTCAATAGTAGGATGACGCTGTCTAAAGGAAACGAGAATAGAAACAATCCTTTTTCGAGTAGGTAGATAACTATTAGATACTTGCTCAAAACGACAAATCTTTTACACCATACACTTTTAAACAATCTTTTCAAACTAAAGTTTTCAAAAACAACTTCGTAACACTCTTGAGGATAGAAACAAGGGTTAAAACGAAGTAAAACAAAAACTTTTCCAAGCAAACACACACAAACAATTTTCAAAATGAGCAAGTACCTAAGAGCCCGTGGAAAACCACGGATAGAAAGGGTGCTAATACCTTCCCTTTCTATAATCTACCCCCCGTACTCAAAATCTCGAAAAAGGAATTTTTCTGTGCTTTTTTCCTTTCCAGTTGGATAAAATAAAAGTTGGTGGCGACTCTTGCTTACCGTGACATTTGCAAATACAAAACACAAACCAGTATTAACAGTCGGTTCTGCCACCGTATCACAATGCTCAAGTCCAAAAAAGTTCTTCATTTGAAAGATATGAGCTAATACATTACATGTCATTTCAAAAGTCAACAAAAAGACACTTTTTGTTAAGGCAACTTATATCAAGATAAAGTCTCCAAATGCAAAAATGATCAAAAGAGAAAATGAAGAGGACAACTTGAGCTTTTCAAAAATTCCAAGATCACCTTCAAAAGATGAAAATCGAGAGAGTTGTGACTATGGAAAGTTGGGGAATTTTGAGAAAATGCATAAAGTGGAAAATGAGCAACCTTGAAATTTTGAACTTGTGGGCTTAACTTTTTCGGTTCCAACATGTCCATGGCCTTATGAAAGCCTCATAAGCTCACTCATACCTTGTCTTATATTCTCTTATTATTTTATTTATATTTATTTTGTTTTTATTCAAATAAATACAAAATAAATTAAATAATGTACAAAATCACTAGGCCAAGCGCATGATAGGTTTCTTAAGGCCCAAAACATTTGAGTACAACTTGCCAAAATGTGTGAGCATGGAAAAGGCAAGGAAATCTCAAGAAAGGAAGTTTTTTAATGTGTTTTAGTCTTGTCTATTCATGCCATGATTGCCTTGCTTCTTCTATATTTATTCATCATGATCCTTCCTTCTATATATACACTACCAAATCAGATCAAAAGGGCAAGATCCCTGCCTCAAGAAACTTGCAAAAATTCTCAACATTTTCTCAAAAATACCTAAGTTTTGAAACTGCTGTTAGGAGCTATCTCGTTCCAAAAATCCAAAACCACTCACCTCTTAGAACATCAAAGGTTAGGTTTAGATCATTTGTAATGGTCCCAAACGCATAAAACTGTAAAACATAGCCTTGTCATTTCCATTTTTAGCAAAAAAATCATATATGTAATCTTGCTTTATTTCAAAATGATTTGATGCTTCTAATATGATCTTGAGATATGCTTGAACATGGTTAGATCATTAACATGGTCCCATGCATGCAGATTTTCTAGAAGCCATTTTTTCTGCGATCAATGTAACTTAGTTTGAAACACATAATCCAAGGGTTTTTAGCCAAAAATAAGGGTGAATTCAGATCCAGGAGGGTCGAATTAGGGGGAACACAATGTTTTAGAACCTTAAAAACTGATTTTTATGGGTTTTGAAATTTGTAGGTTGCCGGAGAAGATGACCGGAGCTGGGGCTCCGGCGCCTCTCTGACCAATAGTAGTTGGCTTCATTTTTGTTTTTATTGTTTGGTTTATATTACCAGATGTAATGGTCGCCCCAACGGTAAAGCAAGCGTAGCAAAGGCATTGGTATGCCAGGGCACAGGTTCGATCCCTGCCCCTGATATTTTTCATGTTTTTTCCCCCATGTTTTCTTTACAGATCCAGTGCGAAGCAGCAGGCGCGTGAACCATATACCTCTTCAACCACCATCATCTGATCCAAATTCAACAATCCAGATTTGATGTCCATGATATATCCTCAAGGACTTCCCACACAAGATCCAGTGTTGGAGCTTATTGGGCCCAGTGGACTTGTTTTCCTCAGACCCTCATTTTTACTGTCTCAAGCCCATATTTCCATTTCCTTTTATTTATTTGTTTTAATTCCTTTTTTTCTTCATATAATTAATTTCTTTTTAAATTAAATTAAATCAATTTAATTAGAAAAAAAAAGATGTTTTAAATTAATTAACCTTTTTAATTAATTTTATACTTAGGTTTTATTTTATTTAGTAATTTATAATTTAACTTAAAATTAGGTTATTCATTTAATAAAAATACCAAAAATATCAAATTAGGGTTTTTTTATATTACTTTAAAAAATATCTTTCTTAATACTTATTTTCTTTGCTATTTAAATTTCTTAGGTCGAATGTATAAGCTTTATGTCAAGTTGTAATAGTTTTAGATTTAAATTATACGCGAGTTTTTTACTAAATATTGTAATTGCTAAAGGTTGTAATAGATAAACTAGGGTTTACTGTTTTTTCTCCACTTTTATGGTTTGTAACCCCCATCCCTGAAGCATTGTAATAGCCTAGGTTTTATCTTCCCGCATTTTACTTTCTGCACCTATAATTATTCTTGTATGTATATATAACTGTATAGTAATTAGGCGTGTATGATAAGATCTAAAATCAACCGTCAGATAACCCTAATCAAGATAATATATCTGAATCATAACACACTTCACACACTCATGCCTCTAGGGTAACCCTCACTTGTTTACAGTCATGTCAGTGGTAAAGGTATTGAAGTTGATTCTGCAAAAGTTAAAGCTATTCAAGAAATGCCGGCTCCCCGTACCGAGAAGGAAGTTAGAGGTTTCTTAGGACGATTGAATTACATTGCCCGATTCATTTCCCATTTGACTGCTAATTCTGAACCAATCTTCAAGTTGTTGAAGAAATATCAAGTAGTAAAGTGGAACGACGACTGTCAAATTACCCTTGATAAAATTAAGGAGTACCTATAAGAACCTATGATTCCGATGCCACCAGTTGAAGAAAGACCTCTAATCATGTACCTAACAGTGCTGGAGAACTCAATGGGGTGTGTACTGGGTCAACATGACGAGTCTGGTCGAAAAGAGCATGCAATATACTACCTTTGAAAAGAATTTACCGACTGTGAAACAAGATATTCACTGCTCGAGAAAACTTGTTGCGCTTTGGCATGGGTTATTCATCGACTAAGACATTATATGTTGACTCATACTACTTTTTTGATTTCTAAAATGGATCCCATCAAGTACATATTCGAGAAGCCAGCTCTCTCCGAAAGAATAGCCCGATGGCAAATGGTCTTAACAGAATACGACATCCAATACACCACTCAAAAAGCAATGAAAGGAAGTGTACTGGTAGATCATCTGGCACATCAAGCTGTAGACAACTATAAGTCTATGAATTTCGAATTCCCGGACGAGAACATTATGCTAGTTATAGATTATGAAGAACCTGGACCGTATGAAGGACCTGAGCCAGGATCCTGATGGACTATGGTTTTTGGCGGAGCTTCTAACGCACTTGGCAATGGAATCAGTGTTGTAATTATCTCTCCTCAGGATTGTCATACGCCCTTCACTGCCAGGCTTTGCTTTGACTGCGCCAATAATATGGCTGAATACGAAGCGTGCATCATGGGTATTAAAGCTATTATTGACCCGAGAATTATGTTCTTGAGCGTATATGGGGATTCGGCCCTGGTAATCAGTTAGGTTAAGGGAGAATGGGATACGAAGCATCCAAATCTTATCCCTTACCGAGAACATGTGTTAACCTTGATTATGTATTTCAAAGAGATTACTTTTGAGCATATCCCAAGAGAAGAGAATCAGTTGGCAGACGCATTGGCTACCATGTCATCTATGTTCAAGGTTAGTTGGGACAACGAGGCTCCCAGAATTACCATTGAAAGATTAGACGAACCGACACACTGCTATGAAATTGACATTGATGGAGTAGAAGAAAAACCTTGGTTTCATGAAGTGAAAAGGTACCTTGAGGCTCAAGAATACCCTGAAGGGGCATCGATCAATGACAAGAAACTCCTACGGAGGTTCTCAGCTAAGTTCTTCTTGAGCAATGGAATTTTATACAAGCGCAATCATTATTCGACTCTACTTCGTTGTATGGACAAAAAAGAAGCAGGGGGGATTATGGAAGATATGCACGGAGGCATCTTTGGTACTCACTCAAGTGGGCATACTATGGCTAAAAATATTTTGAGAGCAGTTTACTATTGGCCGACTATGGAAATAGACTGTCACCACCACTCAAGAACTTGTCATAAGTGCTAGATCTACACTAATAAAGTTCATGTGCCTCCGGTTCCTCTGAATATTTTGAATTCTCCTTGTCCATTTGCAGTGTGGGGCATTTATATGATTGGAGAGATTAAGCCTACTGCCTCTAACAGACATTGCTTCATCCTCGTCGCCATTGATTACTTCATAAAGTGGGTTGAAGCAGCCTCGTTCCCCTCCGTTGCCAAGAACGTTGTAGCTTGGTTCATTAGGTATAACCCTATCTATCAGTATGGTATCCCTGAGAGTATTATCACATACAACAATACTAATCTCAACAACATTATTATCATTAAGCTCTGCATGTATTTCAAGATCAAGCACCATAACTCTTCTCCGTATCGACCGAAGATGAATGGTGCAGTGGAAGCCGCCAACAAAAACATTAAAAATATTATACATAATATAGTTGTGACCTACAAAGACTGGCACAAGATGTTACTGTTTTCTCTTCATGCTATCGCACTTCAGCTCGAACATCAACTGAGGCAAACTCGTTCTCTCTGGTCTATAGTATGGAAGTCGTCCTACCTGTCAAAGTTTAGATTCCTTCTCTAAGAATTATGAAAGATGTAGACTTAGACGAAGATGAGTGGATTCATACCAGGCTTGACCAGTTGAATCTGATTGACGAGAAGAGGCTTGCGGCTGCCTGTCACGTGTTTTAGAATCTTCAACCATCATCATCTTATCCAAATTCAACAATCCAGATCTGATGTCCATGCTATACCCTCAAGGACTTCCCACATAAGATCAAATGCTGGAGCTTATTGGGCCTAGTGGACTTGCTTTCCTTAGACCCCCATTTTTACTGTCTCAAGCCCATCTCTCCATTTGCTTTTATTTATTTGTTTTAATTCCTTTTTTTTCTTCACATAATTAATTTCTTTTTTAATTAAATTAAATCAACTTAATCAAAAAATCAAAAAAATATGTTTTAAATTAATTAACCTTTTTAATCAATTTTAGACTTAGGTTTTATTTTATTAATTAATTTATAATTTAACTTAGAATTAGGTTAATCATTTAATAAAAATACCAAAAATATCAAATTAGGGGTTTTTTAGATTTCTTTAAAAAATATCTTTCTTAATACTTATTTTCTTCGCTATTTAAATTTCTTAAATCGAATGTATAAGCTTCACGTCAAGTTGTAATAGTTTTAGATTTAAATTTTACGCAAGTTTTTTACTAAATATTGTAACTGCTAAAGATTGTAATAAATAAACTAGGGTTTACTGTTTTCCCCCATTTTTATGGTTTGTAACCCCTATCCCCGAAGCATTGTAATAGCCTAGGTTTTATTTTCCCGCATTTTACTTTTTGCACCTATAATTATGCATGTACGTATATATAATTGTATAGTAATTAGGCGTGTATGATAAGATCTAAAATCAACCATCAGATAACCCTAATCAAGATAATATATCTGAATCATAATACACTTTGCACACACGCACCTCTAGGGTAACCCCTACTTGTTGCCTCAGATAAAAATAGTCATGTCCCTCGAACGTGGGAAGCTTTAGCAAAGACCCTCGGTTAAAAGATCGTAGTCCCTCGATGACCCTTCGATGTTGCCTCCGGTAAACGATCTTAGTCCCTTATGACAAATTGCTAAAGCGCCCTACGAGTTGCCTTTATGACTGTATGATGACCCGTGTTTGTCCCTCAAACATCCAATGATAGGGCTTCCTACTAACTAATGGTAGGACAACACTATCTAAAGGAAGAGGAAAATAACGCAAAAGACTTTTGAGTAGGTAGATAGCTCATACTCGCTTGCTCAAAAACAAAAAACATTTTTCACACAAACACTTTTCTGAAATATTTTCAAAACAAACACTTTGTATGCATTCTCAATGATACGAGAATCATTACAAAGTTTGTTGAACTTAGGCATTTTCAAAATATTTTCAAACTTACACATTCACTAAGCATTTTCTAAAGTAAGCTAGCGATTAAGAGCCCGTAGATAACTATGGATGAAAAGGGTGCTAATACCTTCCCTTTTCATAACCTACCCCCCTTACTCATAAAAATTCTCAAAGGTCTTTCCTGTTCTTTTCACCCTTTCCTTTATTAGATAAAAGAAAAGTCGGTGGTGACTCTTGCTATCCGCAATATTTGCAATAAAACACAAAAACCAAAAGTCAGTTCTCCCACTGTATTACACAGCCTAAAACTCAATGGTAATTTTTTAGCATGAAGCATGACTCTAGCTTATTCTTGTATAGCCCTAGTCTTGTGCTCAACAATTCCATCTAGCTTAGAATTGATGGAAAAAGAAAATTTATAACTGATATCCGTAGAAGCATGAAATTCAGAGAATTTAGCATTCTCAAATTCCTTGTCATGATCACTTCTAACCTTGAAAATCATCTTATTCTACTCCTCTCGAATACTTTGACACTGATCTTTGAAGACTTCAAATGTGTTTGATTTTTCTCTAAGAAAGTTTACCCAAGTAAACCTTGAAAAGTCATATATAACCATATACACATACTTCTTTCCACTCAAGCTTTCTACCTGCATTTGTTCCCATTGAATCCATATGAAGAAGGTCTAGCACTTTATAAGTAGACTAATGTTGTAACATTGAGTATGACATATTGGTGTGCTTCCTAATATCACACTCACCATAAACTTCTCTTTCCTCAACCTTGAGTTCTGGCATTCCTCTAATGGCTCCTCCAGATGTGATTTCACTCATTATTTGAGATGAAGGTGTCCAAGTTTCTAGTTTCATAGCTTCACCTCATCCTCCTTGATTGTCAAACAAGTGGAAGAGTAAGCAGTTATTTGAGGTTCCCACAAATAATAGTCATCTTTAGACCTTGTACCCTTCATCAGAACAACATCTTTATCATCTTTGACTAAACATTCTGATTTTGAGAACTTTACTAACAATCCTTGGTCGCATAAGTGATTAATGCTGATAAGATTAGCAGTTAGTACTTATACGGAAAGAACATCTTCTAGACTAGGAGAGCCATCACACAACAGTTTTCCAACTCCCTTGATTTTACCTTTGAATCCATCACCAAATCATACATATCACGTGGGATGAGACCTGATATTAACTAATAACTTGTGAACCCATGTTATATGTCTAGAGCATCCACTGTCAAAGTACCAGTCTTCCCTAGTTGAAGCTCTCAATGAAGTATGAGCTATAAGGTTGATATCCCTATCTTTAGAACTTCTCTTTTTACTTACTTGACTAGCCTTGGAATGAGCTGAAGATTTTTGAACTCCATATAATTGTAACATAAAGGCTTTATATGACCATTCTCACCATAGTAATGAAATTTCCAAGACGTGGATTGGAATTTAGTTGAAGTTACATCATATCTGTCAGGATGTTGTGACATGTGGGTGGACATGTTGATAATTTTTTTCTTATCAAAAGGAGCGAACTTTTCTATAAATATTTTCTTTTGTTGAATATTAAATGAATGATTAACCCATGTATCTTCATCCTCTTTCATCATATCAACTCCATTTTCCACTCTTCTCAAAGAATCTGTCATGTTATTAAACTTGGAATTTAAGAGAGTTACCTCATTTTGTAGATGAGGGATAGTGGATATAAGTTCCTTCTTCTCATTCTCTAAATCATCTATGAAATTTTGGGACAGTAAACACACGCATATATCCCAAAGTCAGAATGATGTTAAGAGAGATGTTACAACATTTGATAGAAAACTAGATCAATTAAGCTATAAGTGATACATAAATAAAACTTCAGAATAATAAATAACACAAAGAGTTATTAACCTAGTTCACTCCAACATCACCTACATCTAGGGGATACCAAGCCAAGAAAAAAGTAAACTATTAGCAATATTAATTCAAAGCTAAACTCTCTCATTTACAACCTCTCACTTAATTCCTACCCAATGCAACTTCTTCCTAGGCACCTCCTATATATGAGAAATTGTCATCTCACTTCCTAAATCGCCTCAGCCTCAGTGATATCTAACAGTATCAATCCTAGTGACTGCAACAAATACAACCTAATTTAGAAGATTACACTTCAAATACAAAAACTCAAACTCTTGCTAAAACCTTCGAGTGAGAGCAATAACTTGACTAATAGTCAAGTAACAATCAGTCAACCACATAGCATCAAAAGATACACGGGTGACTTAGAAACTACACAAGAGACTCTCAAAACCTAAGAATTATTCTTCCATTAATTTTACAATTGTTGAAAACTTAAATTACATTAAGCTAGCATTCCCCTTTAAATATAACTTTGCAATCCATAGTGTGATCGGTGGAAATAGAACTGACTGTTTTGGAATGCTGGTTCGCGTTTGCGTTTTGCAAAATGTTGCGGTAAGCAAGAGTCGCCACCGTCTTTTATTTTCTCCAACAAAGAAAGGACAAAAGCACAGCAAAATTCCTTTTCGAGATGTTTCTCGGGTTCGGGAGGTAGATTATAGAAAGGGAAGGTGTTAGCACCCTTTCTATCCGTGGTTATCCACGGGCTCTTAGGTACTTGCTCACTATGTTTTCAAAAAGTTTTGCTTTTCTTGTGTTTGTGGGTTTTGAATAAAGTTTCGTTTGAAAACTTCGATTTAACTCTTGTGTCTGTCCTCAAGAGTGTATGAAGTGTTTGTTTGAAAACTTTTGTCAGAAAAGTATAGGTGCGAAAAGTATTTTTGTTTTGAAAGAGCAAGTACCCGAGAACCTCTACCTACTCAAAAGAAATTAAGCTGTGTAAATGTCCTTTAGACAGTACTATCCCACTATTGAGAAGTAGGTAGCACAATCGTTGGAGTTTTCGGGTCAATTCGATTTTAGGGACATGTGGTCACTAAAGCAATGGTAGGACGCCTTAGCGGTAACCCTAATGTCTTAGATAGTTTTTTTATCGAGGCAACCGTTTCGAGGCAACTTTGATCTTCAGATAAGAGGGCGACCTCTAAAACACCCTATACTCAATGACCACGCCGAGGCAACCAAGTGAGGCGTACCCTAAGAGTGGCATGTGCATGTGTGTCAGGTTTCAGTTTATGTTATCTTTGTACATGTTATGGTGAGCTACGATTGATTTTATTTTAAGAGAGATCTTGACATGCATAGCCTAGTTAGCATACATCTAACAGTTAATAGTTGCGGAAAATAAAACTAAGCTATTACAAGGCGTCGGGTATTTACATCGCCAAAAACAAACCCTTGAAAAAGTAAATTGCGGAAAATAAATAAAAGCGATAAAAAGTCCTAAGTTCAGCTATTACATCCTCGGAGCAAATACAATTATATGATGAAAATACGAATAAAAAATAATAGGCGCGCGAGAAAAATTGAATCGGAGAGTTTTTAGGGTTTTGACCCTTTTTTTGAGAAAGAAAGAGATTTTTATATTATTTTGCAATTAATTAAATTAAACCTAGACTAATTAATTAATTAAATAAAAAAAAAGATATATATATATATATATATATATATATATATATATATATATATATATATATATATATATATATATATATATATATATATATATATATATATATATATATATATATATATATATATATATATATATATATATATATATATATATATATATATATATATATATATATATATATATATATATATATATATATATATATATATATATATATATATATATATATATATATATATATATATATATATATATATATATATATATATATATATATATATATATATATATATAATGTTTTTTAAGGAAAAAAAAAAAGATGGTCAAAAGTTGTCAAAACCCTAATTTCTATATTGATTTTAAATTATTGCAAAAAATTAAGATTAACCTAATTAACTAAATTAATTATGTTAGTATTTATTTACAAAAATAACTAATTAAATCTAATAAATAAAAATATTATATTTTTTTATGTTTTCTGATTTTTTATGAAAAAATTAATTTGGTTAATTAAGTAATAATAATAATAATTAATAATAAAACAATTAAATGAAAAATATAAAAGAAGAAAAAAAGGAATAAACCCAGGGGGTGATGGCCCAAATCAGGAGGTGTATTCTGCAATTTTCAGGCCCAACAATACTCCAACCACGTTGACCTTTGTGATCATCCACATGCTTGTTGACTGGGGAGTATGGTGATCTCCCATTCATGTCCATTGGATCTATGCCTGGAGACATCTGGCGCCTGAGAATTCGAGGTGTATGATGGACCCCCTTTTGAAATCTGTACAAGAATATCTGAAAAATAAAAGTAACAAGGTTTTGGGGGGACCTGAGATTCGAACCCAGGTCCCAATACTTCCAGGCCAACGCACAAACCACTCCACTACGCTGCTTTACTTGTTATTGAAATAAGTGACAATTATTATATATAAAAAACAATCAATATACTGTAAATAAAACAAAACGCGCGCTTTTTTCAAATTGGCCAACCATGTGATAACACATCATCGTCTTCAACCTTTTTCTGCATAGTTAGAATCAGATAGTGGGGGTTTTTAACCCCCACTACTTCCTGCAAGAAAAAATAGTGAATAGCACCACAGTACATATAAATATTTCGCGAGGTATGGGTTGTGTTCGTCTTGGTCTCACGATTTCAGTCATGTATCTCACTAGTCCCAATTTTTCCTGGTTCAGAAAGCCCCATTTAAAAGCTCAAGAACCCTAGAAATTCAGTTATGGCATCTTTTGATTCAGGGCGTTATAGTTCAATTAAATCATTCCATCAGCTTTATATGATCTCTAGCAATGCAAAACCATCACAAAAACATGTTAAATGGGCATGAATTAAGAGATACGATTATGAATCAAAAATGCAAACCGTGGGACTGTGTATCGTGATTCTTTAAGCTTTGATGCCTGAATTTGATTGCAAAACGTTCCTGGGACCTCCTGCAATATGTTTGAATGAATAGAACGCCTTGAATTGGCCTAAAATGCAAGAACAGGTTTTCACTTTTCTTGGAATTTCTTGAATATGACAGGGTTGTTTCTGCAGCTTTCCATCGTCTGCTAGGGTATGGTTAGTTTGCATACATATAGGAGAATCAAATTAGGTCAAAGTTTTGGATCCAATCCATGTGCATTGATGTTTAAATCTTTGATTGAAAATCAAATCTTCTTGATTTTTCATGATTGAACAATGTTGCCAAATTTGGATTTTTTTTGTATCTTTGACTTGTGCACGAATTTGCCAGCATGTTTAGGTCATATTTGCTTCACAAAAAGATTTAAAAAAACAAATCTTCTATTTTCTTATGATTTAAATTAATTAAATGAATTAATATTAATTAAAAATCCATTTAATCAATAAAAATAAGAAAATAAATCCAATTAAGCTTGGTGGGTCGTGCATAGGTCATGGGTGAAGTTTCAAGAAGAGATTTGAGGCCCATTAGCAAAAATAAGGTGTTTTGAGCAAAGTTGACTTTTGCAAATTCATAAAAATTTCCCAACTTCTCCAATGCACAACTTGCTCATTTTTGATCATATGACCATGTTCTTGGACATTTTGGAAAGCTCTTGAAGTCCTCTAACCAATGCCTTTGGTCCCATGTCATTTGGATTTACCAATCTTAAGTTATGGCCTTTGACTCAAAGTGTACTTTTGTTGACTTTTGAAATTGACCTATAATGTAAAAATTGGTAACTTTTTGTGAGAGCATTTCTTGAACTTGGAGTGTGAAGATGGATTGTAGGAAATGGAATCCTCTTCAAAATGAGATTTGGATGGAATTTTTCTGACAAAACATGAAAAAGTTATGCCCTGGTCAAGGTACAGTTAACTTTTCTACTGTCCAAAAATAGTAACTTTTTGCATCTTGATGATTTTTGAGCTATTCTTGTGGAATCATGATCAAGACTTGATCAAATGATGATTGTGGACTCAAAATAAGATGTTGACCAAAAATTCTGACCTTTGACTGCAAAATAACCATTTTTCCTTTGCAGTTGATTGTAGATCAAATGGAGCTTTTGACTGTGCAAATTGGCACTGTGAGTCTTGAAACTTGGCATGTAGGTGCTTGAGAATGTATATAGGCCTATGAGACTTGATTGAACCATTGAAAACCCCAAATTCCTTGAAAGAACCAAAACCCTAATTTCAGTTGTCTTAGGAGGTGTTTGGACTGTACAACCCTTGAGCCATTTTGAGCAATTTGAAAATTAATCTTGACAGATCTTGAGGAATATGGGAGGGAAAATTTTGGGGTACAACAGTTGCCCCTGTTCAATCTTCTTAAACCTGAGGATGTAGATTGGCTTGCGTGCCTTTCGTGATCCGAAGGTGAAAGATGATTGAATACTAAAGTGCCCAGAAATTTGCACTCGCATGGTCTAGTATCAGCAATGTGATGTCGGGAATGGGCTTACAGATGCCATTTGGAGAGATGATGGATAGGAGGATGGGCTTATAGATGACACCTGGAGATTGTTGGTAGGTAGTTTTGTCTCTTTTGACTGTATTGGCATCCGAAAAATCTTTAGGAATCGATTTAACTGGACCAAAGGGGTTTTTGTCTCCATTGACTGCGTTCGCATCAGAAAAATCTTTAGGAATCGATTCAACTGGTTTTGTCTCCATTGACTGCATTCGCACCAGAAAAATCTTTAGGAATCGATTTAACTGGTTTTGTCTCCATTGACGAGTTGTCTCTATTGACGGGTTGTCTCCATTGACGGGTTGTCTCTATTGACGGGTTGTCTCTATTGACGAGTTGTCTCTTTTGACGGGTTGTCTCCATTGACGGGTTGTCTCTATTAACGGGTTGTCTCCATTGACGGGTTATCATCAGAAAAAAATCTTTAGGAACCGACTTAGCTGATTTTGTCTCCATTGACTGTGTTCGGATCAGAAAAATCTTTAGGAATTGATTTAACTGGTTTTGTCTCCTTTGACTGAATTAGCATCAGAAAAATCTTTAGGAATCGATTTAACTGGTTTTGTCTCCTTTGACTGGATTTGTCTCCTTTGACTGGATTTGTCTCCTTTGACTAGATTTGTCTCCTTTGACTGTATTAGCATCAGAAAAATCTTTAGGAATCGATTAATCTGGTTTTGTCTCCATTGACTGTGTTGAGAATTTAACTGCATCTTTCCTGAAAGGTAAAGGTCAGTCATATGCAATTCATGATATGGATCAAGCAATGATGTTCTCAACATAAATGAGATCGTATGATATGATGCGTATATGCATGTATCATGATGTATGAAAATGTGATGTTTTAGCTGGGGAAAATAAATCCCGGAGCTGCTGGAGAATAGAGTTGGATTATTCGTTTCCGCTGGGGATGATGAACGAAGATGATAAACTTGCAGGAGAAAAGTACTCCGTTGGGGAATAAACTGGTGAAGAGATTACTCTGCGGGGAATTACTCTGTGGGGAGGAGATGCTTTGCTGAGATTTTAACGATAGCTCCGCTGGGGATTCCGTTGATAAGCTTTGTTGGGTATTTTGATGATGAACTCCGCTGGGGATAGAAAGAACTTCGCTGAGGATGATCTTTCCGTTCCACCTTGCCGAGGATAACCCAGTTACACTCTTGTGGGGATAACCTTCTGAATATGGCTGAGGAGATGCATTTGTATTCTGCAGGGGACAAGCTTCCAGAATCTACTAGGGAAGATGATTCAACTCTGGCGGGGAAGCTTTTTAGAATACGCTGGGAAATGGCTCCACTGGGGGTATTTTGTATTCCGCCGGGGAACATTCTTATATTCTGTCAAGGAATATTAATACTGCCGGGGATGCTTGACGAGGAATATCTGTATACTCCGCTGGGGAATATTAAGACCTACTAGGGATACCTAACTCTTTTTAGGGATGATGGTAGACCAACTCTGCTTGGGGAGAGAGTATTGCTGATTTGTTCATGGTTGCAAGTCTCAGTGGGGAGAGCTTCCACTACTGTCTTACTCTTGGGGAGTGAAGGTATCTTGGCCATATTCTTCAACTGAACTTACCTTGGTACCTTGGTGGACAGAGCAACTGGATCGCTTAGACAATTCTTATTGCCCCTACTGCTGATATTACCCGTAATTAGTCCTTTGTTTCGCATGCAAATATTTATGATTAGCAATTAATGTCAAATGCATATATCAAAAATGAACATTGGACGTTCTTTGCAAGACAAAACAAATAAAGGAATAACAATTTGCAATTTGTATGAAAAATGAACTTGTATTGACTTTGAAGTTTGCCTGTAAATAGGCGCTTTGTACAAGAGGCTGACGTCCTAGTAAGAGAACGCCGCCAAACAAAATAGAGTTTATACAATTTGTAAAAAAGAAACAAAACAGTTATGTGAAAAATCCCACTGGGTTCCGACTCTGCTATCGCCTTTATGTCTTCAAGCATCTCATCACTTTGCTGCTTAGTTGGAGATGAATCTGATTGATTGGTGCCGTCTGAGCCTGATAGTTGGTACCAAAGTCTGGATGCAGGGTGATCCAATGAGACATAGTGTTACGCTTATCCCTAACTTTTGCCTGGACCACCCTTTCGGGTTTTCAGTCCACCGGGATACCCATTTTTGCCAAAGCCGCCTTTTTAGGTTTTCGACTTGCCGGGTGTACATATTTTTTTATTTTCATCCCTTATTTTTGCCCGAACCCTTTTGGTTCGCCGGGAAGCCCTTATTTTTGCTTAGGCCAGTCAACCTAGCGGGTCTTTAATCATGCGTAGTATCTTTTTATTATGTCTGCATTGGCGGGGTGAGGAAGGTCATCACCATCCATGGTGGTTAGAATCATCGCTACTCCTGAGAAGATATTCTTAACCACAAATGGCCCTTCGTACGTAGGGGTCCATTTGCCCCTGGGATCACCTTGAGGTAGAATGATGCGCTTGATTACCAGGTCCCCGACTTGATACTCTTGTCGTCTGACTTTTTTGTTAAATGCCTTGATCATCAGTTTTTGGTACGTCTGACCATGACAAATAGCAGTGAGTCTCTTTTCGTCGATTAGGTTTAATTGATCAAGCCGGGTCTGGATCCAGTCGTCTTCGCTCAAACCTGCATCCTTCATGATCCGGAGAGAGGGTATCTGAACTTCAATGGGCAAGACTGCCTCCATGCCATATACCAAGTAGTAGGGTGTTGCCCCTGTTGACGTCTGTGCTGAGGTACGGTACCCATGAAGAGCAAATGGTAACATCTCGTGCCAATCTTTGTAGGTCACTGTCATCTTCTGCACAATCTTCTTGATATTCTTATTAGCTGCTTCTACAGCCCCATTCATCTTCGGCCGGTAAGGAGAAGAGTTGTGGTGTTGTATCTTGAATTGCTCACAGAGCTCAGTGATCATCTTGTTGTTAAGATTGGTACCATTATCCGTGATGATCCTCTCTGGTACACCGTATCGACAGATCAGGTTATGCCGAATGAACCGTGCCACGACGTTCTTGGTTACGGTGGCAAAGGAAGCTGCTTTAACCCACTTCGTAAAGTAATCAATTGCTACCAGGATGAAACGATGCTCGTTGGATGCCGTAGGTCTGATCTCGCCGATCATATCAATGCCCCACATGGCAAAAGGCCAAGGTGCTGTCAAGACGTTCAGAGGAACTGGAGGAACGTACACCTTATCAGCATAGACCTGACATTTGTGACATGTCCGAGAATGCTGATAACAGTCAGCTTCCATTATGGACCAGTAATATCCTGCCCGAAGGATTTTCTTTGCCATGGTATGTCCACTGGAATGCGTTCCAAAGGTACCTTCATGCAGCTCTGCCATGATCCTTTCTGCTTCAATCTTATCCACACAACGCAGTAAGGTTGAATCATGGTTTTGTTTGTACAGAATGTCATTGCTGAGAAAGAACTTTGCCGCGAACCTTCTCAGAAACTTCTTGTCATTAATGGATGCACCCTCGGGGTATTCTTGAGCTTCAAGGTACCTCTTTACTTCATGATACCAAGGCTTTTCCGTTACCTCTTCGGTCTCAAGATCATAGCAATGTGCAGGTTCATCCAATTTCCAAATGATGATCCGGGGAGCCTCGTTGTCCCATTTGACTTTGAACATAGAAGACATCGTAGCTAGCGCGTCCGCCAACTGATTCTCCTCTCTTGGGAAGTGTTCAAAGGTTATCTCCTCGAAGTGGGGAAGCAACGTCAACACATACTCCTTGTAAGGAATAAGATTTGGGAGTTTCGTATCCCATTCTCCTTTGATCTGACTGATCACGAGAGCGGAATCTCCGAAGACACTCAGAAACTTGATCCTTAGGTCGATTGCAGCTCGAAGACCCATGATGCATGCTTCATACTCCACCATGTTGTTGGTGCAGCTGAAACATAGCCGGGCGGTAAGTGGAGTATGTGAGCCTTTAGGAGATATGATCACAGCGCCAATGCCATTACCCAAAGCGTTTGAGGCTCCGTCAAAGTGCATAGACCATCGGGATCCTTCCTCAGGTCCTTCATCCGGCCCAGGTATTTCACAATCAGTCACTACCATGATATTCTCGTCTGGAAATTCAAAGTTCATAGACTGGTAATCATCTACTGCCTGATGTGCCAAATGGTCTGCCAACACACTTCCCTTGATTGCTTTTTGAGTTGTGTACTGGATGTCATATTCAGTCAAGATCATCTGCCATCTTGTTATTCTTCCGGATAAGGCAGGCTTTTCGAAGATATACTTTATTGGATCCATTTTTGAAATCAATAGAGTAGTGTGAGTCAACATATACTGTCTTAGCCGGCGAGCAGCCCATACCAAAGCGCAACAAGTTTTCTCGAGCAGTGAGTATCGGGTCTCACAGTCGGTAAACTTTTTGCTAAGGTAATAAATAGCATGCTCTTTTCGTCCAGACTCGTCATGCTGCCCCAGCACACACCCCATTGAGTTGTCAAGTACTGTCAGGTATAAGATTAGAGGTCTCCCTTCAACTGGTAGCATAAGAATAGGTGGTTCTTGGAGATACTCTTTGATTCTTTCGAAAGCGGCCTGTCATTCATCGTTCCAACGTACTACTTGATCTTTCTTCAGTAGCTTGAAGATTGGTTCACAAGTAGCAGTTAGGTGCGAGATGAATCGGGCAATGTAGTTCAGACGTCCCAGGAAGCCTCTGACTTCTTTCTCTATCTTGGGAGCCGGCATCTCTTGTATGGCCTTCACTTTGGCAGGGTCCACTTGAATACCTTTGTCGCTCACGACGAAGCCTAACAATTTTCCAGATCTCACCCCGAAGGTGCACTTGTTCGGGTTTAACCTCAATTTGTACAACTTCAACCGGTCAAACAGCTTCTGTAGATGGTCAAGGTGTTCCCCCTCAGTTTGGGTCCTTGCAATCATATCGTCGACGTACACTTCAATCTCATGATGGATCATGTCATGAAACAAAGCAACCATGGCACGCTGATACGTTGCCCCAGCATTTTTCAACCCAAAAGGCATGACCTTGTAACAAAAGGTGCCCCACTGAGTAACAAAGGTGGTCTTCTCCATGTCTTCAGGAGCCATCTTGATTTGATTATAACCGGAGAAACCGTCCATGAAGGAGAATACCTTATGCTGAGCAGTGTTGTCAACCAGAACATCGATGTGAGGCAGAGGGAAGTCATCCTTAGGGCTCGCCCTGTTCAAATCCCTGTAGTCAACACACATTCGGACCTTACCATCTTTCTTCGGTACCGGAACCACATTGGCGACCCACTGAGGGTAAGAAGTCACTGCTAGAAAACCGGCATCAAATTGTTTCATAACCTCAGCTTTGATTTTCTCGGACATCTCTGGGTGCATACGGCGAACCTTCTGTTTTACCGGAGGGCATTCTTCCTTGGTAGACAGGTGATGGACTACAATGTCGGTATCCAACCCAGGCATATCTTTGTAGGACCAGGCAAAGATTTCCATGTAGTCATGCAACATCTGAATCAACCGTTGTTTCACACTGAGCTCCAGATTTTCACCAACCTTGATTTCCTTTCTGTCTGTCTCAGTACCCAGATTTACCGTTTCCACTAGCTCTTCACGTGGCTGAATGGCCCTCTCTTCCTGAAGTAGCAGTCTTGCAAGCTCACCAGGCACTTCGTAATCATCTTCACCTTCGTCTTCGGCTAAGTTGATCGGATTTTCGAAGTCATAACTGGCAGTAGCAAAGTCGTTACCAGTGAGATCCAGAGTGGATTGAGACATGTATATGTGAGTGTGTGTAAATAGCTGTTTTTCAATATAGAATAAAGAAAGACAAGGAGCGCAAGATTTGAAATGCAAAAAACGTCCAATGCTTTTATTAATGATATATGAAAATGACACACAAAAGCCCTCACAAATGAAGCCACGGTGCCCCGGGTAAGACACCGGGCCATAAAGTTTCACAATATTGTCTGTTACAAATTCAAAACAAAAGAGTTCATTACTGGGTGATAACTGAAACGGGCATAGAATCCTTCGCTGTCCAGTTGCTTAATCCACCGTTGGTCGTGGGGTAGATCCACCCGTCGATATCAAACTCCTCATCATCATCATCCCTAATAACATTTACTCCATGCTTGGGCATGGGGGAAGTCACAACATTAGGCCTCTTGGGCGCCTCGAACTCAACCTCCTTTGCATCAATCAAGTCTTGGACCTTATTCTTCAAAGTCCAGCAATCATCCGTATTATGCCCCGGGCTATCAGAGTGATAAGCGCAGCGGGCGTTAGGATTGTACTTTGGGGATGTAGTATTTGGATTCTTTGGGGGTTCCCTTAGAGTCACCAAATTGGTCTTCAGCAACTGTGGCAATATCTGGGATAAGGTCATGCTGAGGCGAGTGAATTGCCTTCTAGGTCTCTCACCCTTTTGTTGGTTGTGATGCTGAGGAGCACCAGCAGGTTTTGAAATGACCACCGCGTTGACAGCTTGGTGGTGTTCCGATCTATTCAGTCTCCTTGAACCATAGACAACACTGGATTCTTTCTTGAAGGGTTTCTTTTCAGTGCTCGAGGAGGCACCCTTATGTATTTTCCCAGCCTTGATACCAGCTTCAATTCTCTCACCAGTCAAGATAAGGTATGTAAACCCGACTGAAGAATTTCTAATCAAATGGTTAAAGAATGGACCAGACAGGGTCCCCAGAAACATATCAACAAGTTCACAGTCAGTTAAAGGTGGCTGCACCCTTCCAGCCAGGTCTCTCCATTTTTGGGCGTACTCTTTAAATCCTTCACCCGTCCCTAGTGACATACCCTGGAGTTGGGTACGCGTAGGAGCAAGGTCGGAATTATACTGATACTGCTTATAGAACGCAGTAGCCAAATCTTCTCAGTTACGGATACTGGCTCCATCCAGTTGATAGAACCACTCGAGTTGAGTCCCTGAAAGGCTGTCCTGAAAGAAATGGATCCACAAATTCTTGTCAGCGGTGTAAGGCTGGATCTTCCTTACATATGACCGGAGGTGCAGCTTTGGGCAGGAGGCTCCGTCATATTTGGCAAAGGCAGGTGCCTTAAACTTATGGGGAATCACCACCCCAGAGGATAAGCCTAGGTCTCCAAAGTCCAACCCGGGCCCATTCTGTATCTCCATAGCGCTCAAGCGGTCCTCCAGCTGTTTGTACCTATCCTCGGCAGGAGGATACTGTTCTTCATCATAATCCGTCTCGTTGTCGGAGACCATGGGACTAGGAACCTTTCTCTCTTGTGGGTTGTCTTTCCCTACAGATGAAGTGGTCAGGTCGACCTTATTCTACAGTCCATTCCCAAATCTGCGTCTAGTGTTGAACAAGACGGTCCTCTTCTTCTTCTTCTTCCTCTCCTTCATAATCAGAGTCTTCAAATCCTGTTGACCCTGGGCTAGGCTCATAACCAACTCTTGGAACTGGGCGTTCTGGGCCTGGAGGGCCTTGATGGCTTGTTCAGTGGAAGGTTCAGTAGACATGATGATTGCTGAAATAAACATCGAAGAAGATAAGTGACCTGTAAAAAGGGTACCTGTTATGCATATGATGAAATGCGTATGATTTATGTTTTCAAAGACAATCGGGATTCAACTTTGTAGACAAAGAGGAAACACACTTTATTAGATTTAACTTTGGAATTTAAATTGTTCAACAAATTGCCCTTAGGCGTTACAGGAATAGAAATACTGAAAAGTAAATAAAACCATAAAAGGAATCATCCAAGGTCCATCAATGCTCCCATGGCCTCTTCTTCTCAGTGCGAATATAGTCATTCAGGATCCATTCGTTCTCCAGTTGCTTAGTCAGCTTCTGGATCTTCTGTTCTTGTTCGTTGAACCTTTCCCGATAAGAATCCCGTTCTTCCTGCAGTTGCGCCCAAGACCTCTTCAGAGTGCCAACATCAGTGGGCATATGAGGATGGAGAACAGTTGGGGGAGCCCCTTCTTGATCAGCAATTTCAAGAGTAATAGGCCTGACAGCTTCGTATGGCATACCTAACTTCTGAGCACGGATGCGGACCCATCTGAAATATGACTCCATTGGCAGAGAAGTTTTTGGTCCCAACTCATGTGGGTCAGCTTTGTGAACTCTATCCCAAGCCCTGATGAATCTACGACGCAGCTCGTCGCTATCTTCCTGAAAATCAAAGACGATATGAGGTATCAACATCTCATGAGGCCCTTCTCTTCTGGCTCTTCCAAACTGACGGAGAGCTAAGCATGGGTTATAAGAGATTCCTCCACGGGTTCCGATCAATGGAACATTAGGATACTCTCCACAACGATCAATGACAGCCACCTCATCTAAGCCTCTGAGAGTCCAAATGATGTCTTTATCAGCAAGAGACATTATCCTATGAGCCCAACCCCTTCCTTCTTTGTTCTTCAGTACGAACTTAGGGAGGTGCGAAATAAACCACCTCTCCAATAAAGGAGCACAACAAAACAAAGTTCCCCGTCTTCGGGCAGTACGAGTATAGAGCTGATAAAGGATATCACCCAAGAGAGTGGGTACAGGATTCCGAGAGATGAAGATCCTTATGGCATTAACATCAATGAAGGTGTCGGGATTTGGAAACAATACCAGACCATAGATTAAGAGATCCAGAATGTCTTCGTACGCCCTGAAGTCTAAGTCATTCCAGAAACCATTAGCTTTGCCAACCAGAAACTTAGCCAAAAAGCCCGTAACTCCACTTCTAGTCTCTCAGTTAGCCATTGCTTCCTCTTTAGTCAAGTGAAGGGCTGCAGCAATCTCTTCAGGCCTGAGAGTCTTTTCCCAACCACTGAATGGAGTCTGTTCTAAAACAGGGATACCAAGCAACTCAGAGAATTCTTCCAGGGTAGGGACCAGCTGGAAGTCTTGAAAGGTGAAGCAATGGTATAACGGATCATAAAACTGGACCAGGACACTCATCAACTGTAAGTCCCACTTTGAGGTGACTAAACCGAGAAGAGAACCATGTTTCCTGATGAAGGAAGTAGTGTCTGGAATCCTGTCAACCAATTCCTTAAGCAAAGTAGGTGGTTGAACAAAGTTGAGCCGGATAGTATTCCTACGCATGGGCATCATGATGTCCTACAAAACAGAGCAAAGATGAAACCCTCTTGTCTTTGAAATGGGTTAGTCCTTATGCAGGATGTATGCAATGTTATGATGTTATGATGTTATGATAAAGGCACACCACAAGTATTCACAAAAGGCAAACATGGTAAAGGCACACAAGTCACACAAGAGCCCTTAGATTTCAGGCTGGCATGAAGTTTAGGTACTACCCTCTTTCAGTTTCAGTTGGTTAAGACCTGTCCTAAAAAAAGGTAACCAGGTTCTAGAGGATCTCAATATCACTGACTACCCTCAATCAGTCATAATTCCAGTTTGGCAACCTTTTCTTGCGGCCGGAACCATCGCGAGAGTTTAGCCTCAATGAGTGTAACATACTGCTACTGTTCTATGGCCAAGTTGGTCAATTTAAAGGTTCTAAGGTCAGTTGGTGCTTAATGACTCCTCAGAAGACCCATATTCTCCTCGTTCCAACACAAGGGATATCGGTATAGACCAAGGTGTCACACCAATGTAGCTACTGCTTCACCCATGTCGGGCTATGCCGGACAGGTCCCTCACAGTTTATTGCTACTTACCTAAAAAAGGGTACCCCAAATCTGGGTTAGGATCTATAAAACTCCGATACGAACCCACAAAATTAAAGCATACAGAGCATACAATTGAAAACATAATGATCTAATCCTAAGGTACACCTCACTTATATTAATTTCCCCAGCAGAGTCGCCAGTTCTGTGATCGGTGGAAATATAACTGACTGTTTTGGAATGCTGGTTCGCGTTTGCGTTTTGAAAAATGTCGCGGTAAGCAAGAGTCGCCACCGTCTTTTATTTTCTCCAACAAGGAAAGGACAAAAGCACAGCAAAATTCCTTTTCGAGATGTTTCTCGGGTTCGGGAGGTAGATTATAGAAAGGGAAGGTGTTAGCACCCTTTCTTTCCGTGGTTATCCACGGGCTCTTAGGTACTTGCTCACTATGTTTTCAAAAAGTTTTGATTTTCTTGTGTTTGTGGGTTTTAAAAAAAGTTTCGTTTGAAAACTTCGATTTAACTCTTGTGTCTGTCCTCAAGAGTGTATGAAGTGTTTGTTTGAAAAATTTTGTCAGAAAAGTGTAGGTGCGAAACGTATTTTTATTTTGAAAGAGCAAGTACCCGAGAACCTCTACCTACTCAAAAGAAATTAAGCTGTGTAAATGTCCTTTAGACAGTACTATCCCACTATTGAGAAGTAGGTAGCATCGTCGTTGGAGTTTTCGGGTCAATTCAATTTTAGGGACATGTGGTCACTAAAGCAATGGTAGGACGCCTTAGCGGTAACCCTAATGTCTTAGATCGTTTTTTATCGAGGCAACCGTTTCGAGGCAACTTTGATCTTCAGACAGAAGGACGACCTCTAAAACACCCTATACTCAATGACCACGTCGAGGCAACCAAGTGAGGCGTACCCTAAGAGTGGCATGTGCACGTGTGTCAGGTTTCAGTTTATGTTATCTTTGTACATGTTATGGTGAGCTACGATTGATTTTATTTTAAGAGAGATCTTGACATGCATAGCCTAGTTAGCATACATCTAGCAGTTAATAGTTGCGGAAAATAAAACTAAGCTATTACAAGGCGTCAGGTATTTACATCGCCAAAAACAAACCCTTGAAAAAGTAAATTGCGGAAAATAAATAAAAGCGATAAAAATTCCTAAGTTCAGCTATTACATCCTCGGAGCAAATACAATTATATGATGAAAATACGAATAAAAAATAATAGGCGCGCGAGAAAAATTGAATCGGAGAGTTTTTAGGGTTTTGACCCTTTTTTTGAGAAAGAAAGAGATTTTTATATTATTTTGCATTTAATTAAATTAAACCTAGACTAATTAATTAATTAAATAAAAAAAGATATTTTTTTGTTTTTTAATGTTTTTTAAGAAAAAAAATAAAAGATGGTCAAAAGTTGTCAAAACCCCAATTTCTATATTGATTTTAAATTATTGCAAAAAATTAAGATTAACCTAATTAACTAAATTAATTATGTTAGTATTTATTTACAAAAATAACTAATTAAATCTAATAAATAAAAATATTATATTTTTTTATGTTTTCTGATTTTTTATGAAAAAATTAATTTGGTTAATTAAGTAATAATAATAATAATTAATAATAAAACAATTAAATGAAAAATATAAAAGAAGAAAAAAAAGGAATAAACCCAGGGGGTGATGGCCCAAATCAGGAGGTGTATTCTGCAATTTTCAGGCCCAACAATACTCCAGCCACATTGACCTTTGTGATCATCCACATGCTTGTTGACTGGGGAGTATGGTGATCTCCCATTCATGTCCATTGGATCTATGCCTGGAGACATCTGGCGCCTGGGAATTAGAGGTGTATGATGGACCCCCTTTTAAAATCTGTACAAGAATATGTGAAAAATAAAAGTAACATGGTTTTGGGGGGACCTGGGATTCGAACCCAGGTCCCAATGCTTCCAGGCCAACGCACCAACCACTCCACTACGCTGCTTTACTTGTTATTGAAATAAGTGGCAACTATTATATATAAAAAACAATCAATATACTGTAAATAAAACAAAACACGCGCTTTTTTCAAATTGGCCAACCATGTGATAACACATCATCGTCTTCAACCTTTTTCTACATAGTTAGAATCAGATAGCGATGGTTTTTAACCCCCACTACTTCCTGCAAGAAAAAATAGCGAATAGCACCATAGTACATATAAATATTTCGCGAGGTATGGGTTGTGTTCGTCTTGGTCTCATGATTTCAGTCATGTATCTCACTAGTCCCAATTTTTCCTGGTTCAGAAAGCCCCATTTAAAAGCTCAAGAACCCTAGAAATTCAGTTATGGCATCTTTTGATTCAGGGCGTTATAATTCAATTAAATCATTCCATCAGCTTTATATGATCTCTAGCAATGCAAAACCATCACAAAAACATGTTAAATGAGCATGAATTAAGAGATACGATTATGAATCAAAAATGCAAACCGTGGGACTGTGTATCGTGATTCTTTAAGCTTTGATGCCTGAATTTGATTGCAAAACGTTCCTGGGACCTCCTGCAATATGTTTGAATGAATAGAACGCCTTGAATTGGCCTAGAATGCAAGAACAGGTTTTCACTTTTCTTGGAATTTCTTGAATATGACAGGGTTGTTTCTGCAGCTTTCCATCGTCTGCTAGGGTATGGTTAGTTTGCATACATATAGGAGAATCAAATTAGGTCAAAGTTTTGGATCCAATCCATGTGCATTGATGTTTAAATCTTTGATTGAAAATCAAATCTTCTTGATTTTTCATGATTGAACAATGTTGCCAAATTTGGATTTTTTGTATCTTTGACTTGTGCACGAATTTGCCAGCATGTTTAGGTCATATTTGCTTCACAAAAAGATTTAAAAAAACAAATCTTCTATTTTCTTATGATTTAAATTAATTAAATGAATTAATATTAATTAAAAATCCATTTAATCAATAAAAATAAGAAAATAAATCCAATTAAGCTTGGTGGGTCGTGCATAGGTCATGGGTGAAGTTTCAAGAAGAGATTTGAGGCCCATTAGCAAAAATAAGGTGTTTTGAGCAAAGTTGACTTTTGCAAATTCATAAAAATTTCCCAACTTCTCCAATGCACAACTTGCTCAATTCTGATCATATGACCATGTTCTTGGACATTTTGGAAAGCTCTTGAAGTCCTCTAACCAATTCCTTTGGTCCCATGTCATTTGGATTTACCAATCTCAAGTTATGTCCTTTGACTCAAAGTGTACTTTTGTTGACTTTTGAAATTGACCTATAATGTAAAAATTGGTAACTTTTTGTGAGAGCATTTCTTGAACTTGGAGTGTGAAGATGGATTATAGGAAATGGCATCCTCTTCAAAATGAGCTTTGGATGGAATTTTTCTGACAAACCATGAAAAAGTTATGCTTTGGTCAAGGTACAGTTGACTTTTCTGCTACCCAAAAATAGTAACTTTTTGCATCTTGATGATTTTTGAGCTATTCTTGTGGAATCATGATCAAGACTTGATCAAATGATGATTTTGGACTCAAAATAAGATGTTGACAAAAAATTCTGACCTTTGACTGCAAAATGACCATTTTGCCCTTGCAGTTGATTGTAGATCAAATGGAGCTTTTGACTGTGCAAATTGGCACTGTGAGTCTTGAAACTTGGCATGTAGGTGCTTGAGAATATATATAGGCCTATGAGACTTGATTGAACCATTGAAAACCCCAAATTCCTTGAAAGAACCAAAACCCTAATTTCAGCTGTCTTAGGAGGTGTTTGGACTGTACAACCCTTGAGCCATTTTGAGCAATTTGAAAATTAATCTTGACAAATCTTGAGGAATATGGGAGGGAAAATTTTGGGGTACAACACATGGGCTTCGATATTTTGAGTCTAGAAGTTTCTTGATCCATAAGCTGAGTGATGCACCAATTGTGTAGCAAATCTCCTTAAATCTTAGAATAACTAATACACAGTTTCCTAAATTGTCTCAAGTCCCAATTTAGTAACTAATATACAGTTGGAGATATAAATATGTTTCAAAACAAATCTTCTTGACCTGCAAAAATATATGAAATATATCCAAAGGAAATATAAGAGAATCAAATTAAATTTGTCAAGATTTTTAACACAACAACTCCTGCCTAGTGCATATCAGAACTAGATGTTACGACATCTTTGTTCAACATTTGGTCAGAACCATGTTTTAGCAAAGTGTTGCTAATCCATAAAACCATGGTACTAACAATCTCTCACTTTGGAAATTTTTGGCTAAAATAACCGGATATCCTAGGAAGAGGAATAAAACTACAGGTCATCAACACAAGCTACATGTTAAACATGTAAACTTTGTACATTAGGAAGAATATAAATGACACTCCCCTCAAACACAATCCTCATTTACCACCCTAAAATTTTCAGGAGAAGTCTCATAGGAGCAGACCTCAATTCCGGATAACTCAGAGCACATGACACAACTATGCTCATAATTCAGAATACAAGACACAACATAAAGACACAAACACCGACTCAGATAGGATGTTAGAACATCCTATGAAACATCCTTGCAAACCAACTGTAAGAACAGACTCAAGACTCACATGATAGACACTTATGCTCCCCCTAAAGTGTTGCATATAACAAGCAACAACACTTAACTCAGACCTATACCTACTACTACTTTTCTCCCCCCTTTTTAGCCAAAAATTGACCAAAAAAAATTGAAAAGAAACTGAAAAAAATAGAATCAAAACATGCTAGAATATATTCAAGACACAAAATAAAGCCCAAAAGAAACTGAATCAATTAAAAAAACTAACAACACAAACAATATCAAGAGAAAGAACTCCCTCAACCAAGACAGACTCAACAGAAGAAAGAAAAAAAATCCCAGAGAAACAAAGAGTAAGTCTAAGTTTCTCCCAAAAAAACAACAAACACACAAGCATACATTTATACAAGATACCAGTTACCAAATATCCAATTCTCTCTCCTGAGTCAACGAAATAGACTCAGTCTTCATCAACATCTGAGCCAGAATCATGTATATAAACCTGATTCTTCTTCAAGGATTTCATCTTTGTCGCAACTGTTTTCTCTGTCTAGGATGCTCCAGTTGATGTTCCAACATTTGTTGTAATGTCAAACTCAATCTTCTTTGGATCACTGCTCTTATCCTTGTTGGATTCCAGCAGATGAACCTTCTTAATACCAACATCTCTAGAATATCTGCTCATGTTAAAATGCAGTGAATAAGGATGTTGAGGTAAACATAATTTAAAGACAATAAGGGTTACTTTGATTGTAATAACACCTTGCTTGTAATAATGATGCGGTCAATGCAAACATTGATGAAAGGAGATAAAATATTCTTGAGTAACAGTGTGCCTTTCACAATAGGAGAAAGGCATATTCTTGTTCAAAGTTTTCTCTTTTCAAAACTTTGATTGTTGACAATGTTACAACATTTTGAATGACATTCTTCGTGCCATTGAAAATGCTTTTTTTTAGACTACACGCTTCACAGGGATAGTAGGTAGAACCGTCCAAACAATTTCCACAAGAATTCTTCAGTAGTGCAACTCCAAACATACCCCTCATCTTCTCAATGTAACTTGCCCTTCAAGTTATGATAATATTTCATAGAGCTTCTCAGACGTACCATGTTTAGGAGTGCCAAACCTTGCCTGTAATAAAACCCTTGACACAATGTCAACTCAAACCCGTGACTTTATTCTGTAAATATAATAGAATCCTTGAGTTCTTGATTGTATTGGCTTCTCATACGCAATGTCATGACATTCAGGTTGACATTGTACTTTCTTAGTAGCCAACCCAATTGAAAACACATCTTTCTTCAACAATGTACCTAATCTTTAGAATATATGAGGACTCAATTAATTATAATCTAAGTGATAATAATACCCTCCAATAATATAATCTTCTTCAAACTTGGCTAATAGCTCTTTACTCCAAGACTCATTATTATTCAAAATTTCATATCTGAAACACATGATGATCACAGACCAAAACAAACTCCCTCTTAAAATGCTTTCTTGAGAGCTTCCTCATCCAGTGCCATCTAGCCCTTTAAAATCTTCCACACAATGGAGAAACAAGTTGTTGTGATGATGTTACAACATATGGTTGAACATCAGTACCTTTCCCAATGAACACATCACTGATTATGGTCCTGATAACATCACTAAAAGTACTTTTCTTAATAAAGTAACTCATAAGCATAACTTATTCTCATTGAAGGAATAGATAAGAACCTTTGAAGACTTTATAGACAATATATTTAATTTGTTATAGGACACAAAATAAAATCATATATATCTTTATATCCACCAGGACCTTCACCTTGCATTGAACCAAACAGATCCATATAACATGTTCTAGAGCTTTTACAACTGTCCGATGTTGCACCTTCTGGTGTGACATCTTGACTCCTTCCTTTTTGAACACCAAGTAAAAGGATAAACAACTAAATACTTGTGAAATTCACAAATATCATTTGTTCTTAAATTCTCAGAGGAACTTCATACACCTCATTAGTGACAAACAATTATTCATTAATGTCATATACCTTCAGACCTTGATCACACAACTGAATTGTGTTTATCACAATAGTCACCAGTCCTCGAGTAAGAAGAAAACAAATTACCAAAACTTAGATAATTCATCTTGAATTCTTTAGATATCCAATGCCCTTGATCATTCCCTTTATATCAACCATAAAAAAATGGAATGAGACTTAAACAAACTACGAAGAACACTTTTATTGCAGTTAAGTGTCTAGACCAGTTAGTGTCAAAAGATCAATCATCTTAGTTGGATATCTAAGAAAGGTATGAGAGATAAGGAAATAATCACCTTTCATGCATATTAACCACTGCTTGGTTAAACAATATTGAACTTGACCTACGAGAAAGTAACCAAAATTGTTAAGATCAACTTCTCACAAAAGAGATGTCTTCAGTGCAAGTATACCCTTAAGCATGACTAATCTGATGCCTAGCATAATGTTGAGACATTAAGGTTGACATCCTTGACCCAACTTTTCCTTTTAATGAAAAAAACCTTTTGTCACTTTGAGTTTTCCCTTTGCCTATCATAGCTTGAAAACCCAAACACTTTCAACAATCTTTCCACTTAAGGGACCTTCATTAACAAAATTGAACTATCCTTTCAGACTTGATCTTTGACATCAAGTTTTAAGGATTAATAGAGTCATTTCACTTGTAAGTAATAGATGGTGGACAGTTCTTCATTCTCTTAAGACATAAGATCAGAAATAAATCACCTCCTATTTCTTCATGGTTGATAACACCTTCTATTCTATATACACTGATATTTGAATAAAACCATCCATCACATCATGAAATAATTCTTCAAAATAAAAATCTTTATTAGAAGTCCATATTTTAGTTAAACCAGAAGTAAAAAACCTATACAGTTGCTCTTGAGATGGGTATGGCAATCTATTCCACAAGAAATACAAAGTTTTCATACTCAAATTGTAGAATGTTTGACATTAATTGGATTTGATTTCAGCTTGTAATACAGTGGAAGAACTGACTTTTGGTTTTGCGTTTTATTGCAAATGTTGTGGATAACAAGAGTCGCCACCGACTTTTCTTTTATCTAATAAAGGAAGGGGTGAAAAGAACAGGAAAGACCTATGAGATTTTTTTGAGTTCGGGGGGTAGATTGTGAAAAGGGAATATGTTAGCACCCTTTTCATCTGTAGTTATCTACGAGCTCTTAATCGCTAGCTCACTTTTTGAAAATGCTTTGTGTGTGTTTGAAAATATTTTGAAAATGCCTAATATGATAACTTTGTAATGATTCTTGTATTGGTTAAGAATGCGTACAAAGTGTTTGTTTTTGAAAATATTTCAGAAGAAGTGTTTATGAAAAAGATGTTTTGTTTTTGTTTTTGTTTTTGTTTTTGTGAGCAAGCGATTATGAGCTATCTACCTACTCAAAAGTCTTTCGTGTTATTTTCCTACTCCTTTAGATAGTTCCATCCTACCATTAGTTAGTAGGAAGCTCTATCATTGGATGTGAAGGGACAGACATGAGTCGTTGTACAACCATAAACGCAAATTACATGGGTGCTTTAGCAATTTTATCATAAAGGATTAGATCGTTTACCGAGGCAGCATCAAAGGTTCATTGAGGGACTACGATCTTTTTAATCGAGGGTCTTTGCTAAAACGTCCACACGTTCGAGGGACATGACTGTTTTCTGAGGCAACGAGTGAGGTTACCCTAGAGGTGCATGTGTGAAGAGTAATTTGATTCAGTTATTTTTAGTCTTGCAATTAGGGTTTTTATGTAGCTTTTATATCTTGCCATATAATCCTATTGAGCTAAACAATTATAAGGAAAGCGGTAAATGCAGGAAGTAAAGGCAGAAATTAAAAGATCCTACGCTATTACAAAGCTTTGGGAAAGGGGGTACAAACAATAAAATCAGAGGGAAAGAAAGTAAAACCCTAATTTAAACTATTATAAACCGTAGTAGTTACATAATCAGAAAAATAATTTAAAAATAATAAAGTACGCGAAACAGTAAAAAGAAAAAGAAAAGAGAAAATTGTTTTGTGATTGTTTGATGAAAAAGTTTGATGATTAACCTAAAACCTAATCGATTTTAATTAATTAAAAAATAAATTAGTTAATTAAAATAATCAAAAACCTTAAAATCTAAGTTGATTTTAATTTAGTTAAAATAATCTAAAATAATTAAATTAGGGTTGATTAAATTAAAAAAAAAACTAAAATTAAATTTGAGCTGATTAAATGGAAACCTAAAATTAAATTAGGGTTTTGAAAAAATAAAGGTTTTAAAAAATATTTTGTAAAAGAATAGGAAAAAAAGAGGAAAAGAGTAAGGAGAATAGATAATTGAAACAAGAAATAACCAAAAGAGTAGGGGTGGGTGTTGAACCCCCACCCTCAACAGTTTCACATAGTACATTCACCATCAAGCCAAGTGCGCCTTGGTGTTAGGATATAGCTCCAACGAGTTTTGTAATAAACCTGTAAAATATGAAATGTTAGAAAAAACAAAGTGGCAAAAGGCTGGATCGAACCCAAGCCCTTTGACACCAATGACTTATCGCACATGCTTCTACCGCTGGGGCGATGATACATCTGTTTATGTAAATGAACCAATAAATATAAATATAACACATGAGTGTATTAACCGGAGAGGTGCCAGAGCCCTAGCTCCGATCGTCTTCTCTGATTTCCCGCTTCCACCAACCTGCAAAATACAAAGCATTAATGATCTAAAAACGTCCTACCCTCATGAATCGAGGACTACGAATCCAATGGAAAGGTTATTTTGGTCTAAAAATCCATGGTTTTTGAGTTATGAATCAAACAGTGCAGATCAATGTAAGAATGATGTTCTGCGATTTAGCATGCATGGGATCACTATGATGATTCAAACTTGTTCAGAGACATCTCAGAAGCATGTTAATAACATTAGTATATTTAAAACAAAAAAATTAAAGAAATGAATTTTGTAAGAATGTGAAGTCGGATATGCCATGCGATGGGGTTTCATGTGTTTTGGAACATCAAAATCGACTCAGTCTTACTTTGTAGGATTGTTAGGAGTGAATGGGATGGCTGATTCATAGTGGAAGGGTTTGTAACAAGGGTTTTGAATTGTCTAGGGCTCTTTGAATTTTTTTTGATATTTTTGATCACATTTTGAGTCAAGGGTTGTCCATGTCTTGTATGAGAATGGATGAGAATATATATAAGGGAAATTAGGTCAAAGATATGTGGACTTGGACCTTGTGTAAAAGGCTTTGTATTATTTTATTTATTTTGAATTTTAAATGAAGAAAAAATCAAAAATAAATAAAATAAATCAAAGGGAGGTGTATAAACAAGTCTTTAGGTGTATGAGGAGTATAATACACATTTGTGAAGGGTGAGAAAACACTTAGAAGGGGGGGGGGGGGGTTGAATAAGTTTCTCTTTTTCTTTTTCTTAAAGGCTTAACAATAATGGAAAGACAAGGTTATTTTTATCCTGGTTCGTTTGAACTCAAACTACTCCAGTCCACCCGCCAAGGTGATTTCGCCTTTCTCAACAAGGACTTAATTCACTATAATCAACTGATTACAATCACACAACAACTGTTGTGACTAACAATGCACAAGTAATCTTACAAGTGACTCACACCACTAAGACTTAAACTAGTCCTAGTCTACTTGAGAAATCTGACCAAACATGGTCTCTCAAGGAACAATTACAAGAGTTAAATCTTTACAGATAGTGAAACAAAGTTTGCTTCTAAGAAATATATATCACAACTGTGATTTTTCACTAAGAATGGTATTGCACAAAGTGTATGAAAAAAATGATTTGTGAGCCCAAAATATTTTCACGTAGTTCTTGCTTCTTTTGAAATTGATGAGTTATTGGCTTGCAATTAATGTTCTTCTATATATAGTAAGAACAAAATAACCGTTGCTGCCTTCAGAAGTGGAGAGCATTAAATGTTTGTGTGTTTCCTTGCACTATTCCATTTTCCAATGAACTAGCGTAAACACTTGAGTGCATGTAGCCGTCTTTTCATTAAATGAGCAAACGACACTTGTAAGAGCATGTTTCCTGAAGCTTGACAAGACTTGTTAGCTTTTACATTCTTTCAGAACTAGCTTCATGTCTTGAATCAGAACATGCTTGCATATCTTCTAAACAACGCTTGCTTGCTAAGTACTTCTGATCAGCGCTTGCTTTCAAAGAACTTCTGAAACATAGCTTACACAGAAACTTGCTAAGCGTTAGGAGATGTATTTAAATAATTATCTTACCAGAGTCAGCATCAGCACTTGCGCTAAAACAAATAGTTCTTTCATCAAAGAACTTCTTCATTTATTTTCAGCTCAACACATCAAAATGCTTATGTCAGAACATTATCTAAAACAATTAAATATGTTCATCAAAGTATTAATTATATAAAATATAATTTATTATTATCATCAAAACTCTGAGATATGATCAGAACCAATCTTGTTCTAACAATCTCCCCCTTTTTGATGATGACAAAAAATATTCAAATAAGAAATAAAATTTAATAAGAGATAGGAATCTCCCCCTGAAATAAATATTTCTATAATAAAAACTTCCTGAGAATTTTCATCAGAGCATTGAAATTTTCTTCTGGGATTTCATCATCAGGTCTTTTGAAGATAATGTTCATTTGAAATAAACTTCCAGAGTTTAAATGATACCTGTAAAATTCTTTTATACATAGAAATAAATCTTGTATTTTGTTAGAATGTTTGAGACTTAGTCCCATAACTGTTAATCAGAGATTAGATCAAAATACTCATTTTCTCCCCCTTTTTGGAATAATAAAAAAGTATATAAAAAATAGTTGAAAAGCGTAAAAGTTTTTAATAAAAAAATATCCAGAGGTACAAAACACAACAAACAAAAACAAGAAACAAAATGACACTAAGATTTCTCAGATACAAATTCCTCTTGTTTCATCATCCAGTTTCTGATTTCCTGGTTTGTCTGATCTTGCTTGTCCAAGAGCTCATGAATAGCTTCGTTATCCCTCTTAAGCTTATTCAGAGTATCCATTACAAGTGAAGTAGGATCAAAGGATGAAGAAGCTTCAGCAAACACAACCTTTGGAGTAGCAACCGTTGAGTCAGAACGAACAAAAGTTGAAAGAATAGTGCCCAAATCTACCACAAGAGCTGGCACAAGTTCAGGTGCAGCCTTAGCAGAAGGTTGATTAAACAGAACTATTGCCAGAGGATTTAAATCTTCAGAGGAATCTTCAGATTCATCTTCTAAAATGTCCATTTGATCAACTGGAGCATCAACAATCATCAGAGAAGACTTCTTGTTCCAAATATCAGCACTTCTGACTGGAAGGCATGCAGATGTTTGGAGAAGTTCTCAAGCACCTGAGAGTGACATAAGTCTTGCAACTTCAGTGACTCAGCATCTAATGTTCTTCTGAATGTTTTCCACAGAAGATCTGTTGCTGTTGGGTTCACACTTCTGGTGCAGTCTTCCTTCAGCAGGTCCAACCAAGCTTGAACTTCTGTTAAAAAATTTTGAAAAAATATATTTACATCTGGCTGAACAGGTTTTTGAACAGCCTTTTTGAAGGTTTTGTTTTTCAGAAATTGTAGAGATTCAAAATCAACTACAGTTTTCAGAAAGTCAGCTGGTTCAGGATTTTCTGATTGTTCATGTGTTATTGATTGGTCAGGTTGTTCCAAAGGGTCAGGTGTTGCTGATTGATCACGAGGTTCAAATGGTGCATGAGTTTCAGAGGGTTCATGTGTTTCTGATGGTTCATGTGTTTCTGATGGTTCATGAGTTTGGTGTTCTGGAATGGGAGGAGGTGAAATTACTGGTGAGTTAGGAGTTAGAAGTTGCGGAGATGTGGGTGGTGTGACGTTAGGTGAAATTATGATTGTGTTATCAGTAGTGGGGGTAGGATTTTGTGTTTGTGGTCTGTTCATGGCAAAGATGTTTTCAGAAGGTAGGGTAAATGGTGGCTTTAGAGTGGCCAGAGGTTCGTTGATTCCTGGTATTCTCCAAGAGCCAGCATCATACCATCCAATAGGTCTGGGTGATAAAGGTCTGGGAGGAGGTCTAGAAATGTTTTCAGCAGGAACATATTGAGATGGTTCTGATTGGGATGGTTCTGTTTGGATTTCAGAGAAATCATCAGAGTCAAAATCACTCAAGTCTGATAAAACTTGATCTCTTTGAGGATTTTCAGCAAGAGGTTCAGAGGGTATGGTCAGGTCTATATCAACATCTATGTCACCTTTGGTTTGGGGTTCAGCAGATGTAGATATATTAACAGAATCATAAACAGTAATAGTTTCAGCAGGTGTACCTAATTTTTTCTTCTTCTTCTAAGGTCTAGCAGATGGTCCTTCAACTGCTTTCCTCTTCAATGGTTACTGAAGAACAACTTTTGGAGCAACTTCATGTCTTCCTTGAAGTCAAGCAGGATCAATGGGTGTTCCACTTTATTTACAAATTTGAATGTAATGCAGGATGATGCAAGGATGATCTTCTGAGTTGAACAGTGGAAAGTCAGCAATTGGTATCCTCCTTCTCTTAACAGTTGCTGAAACATAAGGAGTTGGTTCTATCAGCAGTTTGTCAATAATCTTCCTCTTCACCAAGTTCTTTCCAGTCATAGCCTTTCCATAAGTAGGCTCTAACTCCCCCAACAGATTAGCTTCATCCAAGTAAGCAATCAGACCATTCTCAGTTAGAATGTCTTAAATCAATCTCCCCATTGGAATCAAATTCCTTTTGGATTTAGGGTTCTTCATTCTTTCTGCTTCTCTCGTTTCTTTGACATGAGTCTAGAGATGATCAAATAAGAGATAGGGTAAATCAATCTTAACATTTGTTCCAAGACAAAACAACAAGTATTGTTAGTCAACATTTATATAGTATGGAGAGCTAGTTTCCTTCCTATGATGAATGCAACCATGGATGATTCTTGCCCAGATTTTGTACTTATTTTTCAAATCTCTAACCTTAGAAGATGCTTGCCCATTTGTAAAAATTTCTGCATACTTTTGACATTTCCATTCTGTTACTAGAGATTCCAGTTACTCCAGTTCCTTCAAAACCTAGAAGTTTTCTGATTAGATTTTCAGTAATGGAGATTTCCTTACCCATCACGAATGAGAGGATGACTTTTGGAGAAGCAATTGCGTGTATCCAAAATTCCTTAATAAGGTGTGGAAAAACAGGACCAACTAGACGGTCAAAAAACTTTCCCCAACCTTGAAACTCAACAGTAGGAAGAAGATCAAAACCATTAGCTTTAAGATTCTCAAAATCCACCATTAATTCACTTATAACCTCTAAGTTATCCACAGGAATGAGAGTGGTTCTCTCAGGAACAATGTACTGCTCAGAATAGGTGTTCTCAGAATGAGTAGAGGAGGAAGCCATTGGAGCACTTAGGATTGAGAGAAGAAAAAAGGTTTGCAGAGAAAAATACACATAGACGGTTGAATTTTGAAAGAGAAGGTAAAAAGTAAGAAGGGTTTTTACAAAGGTATTTATATGAAGACTTTTCAGAAATAGGTTTTAAAAATAAAACTGTAAAAAGAGTATTTAATAAAAATTTAAATAAAAAGAATCTAATCATGACTTAGCATTTAATGATATTGAAAAAGTGAGGGGAAAGCGTGATATTTTCATAACAGTTACCTAGAACGGCGTCAATAGCTTAGCACGCGTGACCTTTCAGAAACACACCAAGTGTTCATCTCCTGAAGGTTGCATGGGACAGCTGTTTGATCTAATGAACTGCTGAGCTATACTTGAAATGAAACGTTAGGACATTTCAGAACTTTACATATAACTTCTGATGTAACTTCTCTTCTAACTTCGGAAGAGTTGTTAATCAGAACATTCATTTCAGAACATTTTGAAGTCAAACGCAGAAGATAAATACAATTTTATTTATGACATAATTCCATACAAATATTTTTCAAAATGAATTTAAATCTATCTTCTGAAAGGGGTTTGGTAAAAATATCAGCCCATTGATGGTCTGTTTTTACAAAGTTTAAATTTAAAATTCCCTTATGAATATAGTCCCTTATAAAATGATATTTAATTTCAATATGTTTAGCTTTAGAATGTAAAATTGGATTTTTAGAAAGACAAATAGCAGAAGTATTGTCACAGAAGATAGGAATCTTACTTTCATAAAGATTAAAATCTTCTAGCTGACTTTTCATCCAAATCATCTGAGAACTACATCCAGCAACAGATATATACTCAGCTTCTGTTGTGGAAAATGCAATTGTTGCTTGCTTCTTGCTGTACTACGAGATAAGATTGTCACCCAGAAACTGGCAGCTTCCAGAGGTGCTCTTTCTTTCAATTCTATCTCCAGCAAAGTCAGCATCACAATAACCTACTAGTCTGAAATCTTTTGATCTTCTGTAACACAGACCCAGATTAGTAGTACCTTTCAGATACCTCAGAATTCTCTTAACAACAGTTAAGTGAGATTCTCTAGGATCTGATTGGAATCTAGCACATAAACATACGCTGAATAATATATCCGGTCTAGATGCAGTCAGATAGAGAAGGGATCCAATCATACCTCTGTAGAGCTTCTAATCTACCTTCATACTTACCTCATATTTTCCCAGAATGCATGTTGGATGCATTGGTGTCTTAGCATCTTTGCTTTCTGACATCTGAAATTTCTTCAAAAGTTCTTTAACATACTTTGTCTGATGTATGTAAGTACCTTCTGGAGTCTAGTTGATTTGAATTCCTAGAAAGAACTTCAATTCTCCCATCATGCTCATCTCAAATTCTGCATGCATGGTCTCAGCAAATTCTTTTCCAAGGGAGATATTAGAGGTTCCAAAAATAATATCATCAACATAAATTTGACAAATTAAAATATCATTTTTAAATGTCTTTCTGAATAGAGTTGTGTCCACTTTCCCTCTGGTAAAATCTTTTTCTAAAATAAAATTAGTCAAACAATCATACCAAGCTCTGGGAGCTTGTTTTAAACCGCACAAAGACTTTTTCAATTTAAAAACATGTTCTGGATGCTTTGAGTCATTAAAGCCAGGAGGTTGATGGACATAAACTTCTTCTTCTATATAGCCATTTAAAAATGCACTTTTAACATCCATTTGATATAATGAAATGTTATTTTGAATAACAAAATAAATTAATAATCTAATAGACTCTAACTTGATGACTGGGGCAAAGGTTTCATTATAATCAATTCCTTCTTGTTGACTATAACCCTGTGCAACCAGTCGTGCTTTGTTTCTGATCACCTCTCCTTGCTCGTTCAGTTTGTTTCTGAAAACCCATTTGGTTCCTATAATGTTGAAGCCTTTGGGTCTTGGAACTAGATCCCACACATTGTTTCTGGAAAATTGATTGAGTTTATATTGCATTGCTAAGATCCAATCATTGTCTTCCAGAGCTTCAACAATAGAAGTTGGCTCAATCAGAGATACCAATCCAAACAATGATTCTTCATTGATTCTTAGAGAGGATCTTTTTCTGATGGGATCTTCTTTTCTTCCAATAATTACATCTTCTTTATAAGCTTAAGAGATTCTGGGAAACCTTTTCTGAGTGGATTGTTCAGAGATTCTGAGATTATCCAGAGCATTGTCAAGAGGATGATCTTCCGAGTCTTCCTTTGCTTCTGAGTCTTCCTTTGCTTCTGAAGTTTCAGAGTTTGAGGGATGATCTTCTGTACCTACAGAAATATCAATTTGCTTTGGCTGTTGCTGGCCAAGCTTGTCATCAAACCTAACTTTGATTGATTCTTCAACAATCAGAGTTTATGTGTTGTATACTCTATAGCCTTTTGAGCGTTAAGAATATCCAAGCAGAAAACACTTTTGTGCTTTAGAATCAAACTTGTTCAGATTTTCTTTAGTGTTCAGAATAAAACAAGTACATCCAAAAGGATGGAAATAAGAAATGTTGGGTTTTCTGTTTTTCCATAATTCATAGGGAGTCTTTTCTAGAATAGGTCTTATAGAGATTCTATTCTGAATATAACATGATGTGTTCACAGCTTCTGCCCAAAAGTGCTTTGCCATATTAGTTTCATTGATCATGGTTCTGGCCATTTCTTGTAATATTCTATTCTTTCATTCTACAACTCCATTTTGTTGGGGAGTTCTAGGACACGAGAAATTATGAACAATACCATTTTCTTTAAAATATTTTCAAAATAATGGTTTTCAAATTCACCACCATGATCACTTCTGACTTTTATAATTCTAAAATCTTTTTTGTTTTGCACTTGGTTACAGAAGTCAACGAACACAGAATGTAACTCATCCTTGTGTTTTAAAAACTTGACCCATGTCCATCTGCTGAAGTCATCAACAATGACCAATCCATACTTCTTGCCTCTGATGGATGCAATTTTAACTGGCCCAAACAGATGAATATGAAGTAGTTCTAATGGCCTAGAGGAAGAAACAACATTTTTGGATTTAAAGGAAGGTTTTGAAATTTTTCCTTTTTGACATGCTTCGCACAGAGCTTCTGAGTTGTACTTCAGATTGGGAAGTCTTCTGACTAAATTTAATTTATTTAGTTGAGAGATTTTTCTTAAGCTGACATGTCCCAATCTTCTGTGCCATACCCATTGCTCATCGCTAACAGACAAAAGGCATTTAACATTCTGAGATTTAAGATCTGATAAATCAATTTTGTATATGTTGTACTTTCTCTTGCCAGAAAAGAGGATTGCTCCATCTTTTTGACTAACAGCTCTACATGAATTTTGATTAAAGATAATGTCATAAGGTTGTCACTTAATTGACTTATGGACAACAGGTTATGCGTTAATCCTTCTACTAATAACACATTAGAGATAGAAGGAAGGTTACCGTTTCCAATGGTTCTAGAACCAATAATCTTCCCTTTCTGAACCTCCAAACTTGACGTCTTCTCCAACTTTAAATTCTAGGTTTTGGAACATAGACTTTTTTCCCGTCATGTGTCGTGAGCACCCAGAGTCCAGGTACCATGACTGGTGTCTCAATTGAGCCGTTAAGGACATCTGCAACAAATATTATTTTATCCTTAGGTACCCATATCTTTTTGGGTCCTCTTGGGTTAGAGTATTTCAAGTTCTGTTTGAACTTTGGGTTAACATAAGAGTTTCCAGAATGTGATGTATATTTAATATTATGTGTGTGTCCAAACTTGAATTGTTTGTTCAGAGGTTTGTAAGTGAAAGTCATCTTAGCAACATGTTTTGGTATATATATGTCTCCTTCCCTTTGGGAGGTTCATATCTAATTCCTCTTCTGTTTTTCCCACTAACTCCATAGATCATTGAAGCCATTTTGCTTCTATATATGCTTTTAGCAAGAAAATTTTGAAAGCTACAGTCATATTCTTTCAGAGTATCTTTTGAACTTGACACATAATCTGAACTAGAAATTTTTTGAACATTTTGAATTTCTTCTTTATGTTTAAAATTATTTTCTTTGAGTTCATATTTTTCTGTTTCATATTTCTCAAGATCAGATGCAAGACTCTTCTTGAGTTTCTTGTATTTGATTTTGAGCTTACTATAGTTTTCTAGAAGTTCTGATAAACTTTCAGCAAGTTCTTCTCTAGTAAGTTCAGAGAATACCTCTTTTGGGTCTGACTCACAGTCTGAATCATCTGCTGTGGTAGCCATCATAGCTAGGTTGGCATTCTCATCTTCAGAATCAGATTCATCTTCAGAGGATTCTGAATCGTCCAAGTTTGCCATCATCCCTTTCTTTCCACCAAACTTTTTCTTTGGTTTTTCTCTTTGAAGTTTTGGACAATCACTCTTGTAGTGTCCAGGTTCTTTGCATTCATAACAGATTATCTCTCTTCTGTTTGACTTTTTGTGTCCAAAAGATTCTGGTTTATCTTCTGACTTCTTGATTTCCTGAACTTCTTCTGTTTGTGCTTCCACAGCTGATTGATCCTTCTAGAGAGCAAGGATAGTTCGTCTTCTTCTGACGCAGATTCTTCAGAGTTTTCCTCTTCAGCCTGAAAAGCGTTAGTATCATATTTCTTAATTTATTTAAGGGCAAGAGACTTACCTTTCTTCTGAGGCTCGTGCTCATCAAGTTTTATCTCATGACTTCTGAGAGCGCTGATGAGTTCTTCAAGAGACACGTTGTTCAGATCTTTTGATACTTTGAAAGCAGTGACCATAGGTGCCCATCTTCTGGGTAAGCTTCTGATGATCTTTTTAACATGGTCTGCTTTAGTGTATCCCTTGTTCAAAACTCTCAGACCAGCGATCAAAGTTTGAAACCTTGAGAACATTTCTTCTATAGATTCACTTTCTTCTACTTTGAAGGCTTCATACTTCTGGACGAGAGCCAAAGCTTTAGACTCCTTCACTTGAGCGTTTCCTTCATGAGTCATTTTAAGAGACTCAAACATATCATGTGCTGTATATCTATTTGTGATTTTTTCATATTGCATTTTAGAGATAGCATTTAGAAAAATATTTCTAGCTCTATGATGATTTTTGAAATCAGCTTTTTGTTGTCTATCCATATTTTTTCTATCAATCTTGTTTCCTTGTGAGTCTGTAGGATGTGTGTAACCATCCAAGACTATATCCCATAAATCACTATCATGACCTAGAAAGAAACTTTCTAGTCTATCTTTCCAATATTCAAAATCTTCTCCATCAAATACAAGAGGTTTGTTGTAACTATTGTTATTTTGTTCAGTAGCCATTTGTGTTTTCTTCTGGATCTTTTCCTGACACGGTTAAGTGTTGTGCTCAGAGTCAAACTCTGATACCAATTGAAGGGTGAGAAAACACTTAGAAGGGGGGTTGAATAAGTTTCTCTTTTTCTTTTTCTTAAAGGCTCAACAATAATGGAAAGACAAGGTTATTTTTATCCTGGTTCGTTTGAACTCAAACTACTCCAATCCACCTGCCAAGGTGATTTCGCCTTTCTCAACAAGGACTTAATTCACTATAATCAACTGATTACAATCATACAACAACTGTTGTGACTAACAATGCACAAGTAATCTTACATGTGACTCACACCACAAAGACTTAAACTAGTCCTAGTCTACTTGAGAAACATGACCAAACTTGGTCTCTCAAGGAACAATTACAAGAGTTAAATCTTTACAGACAGTGAAACAAAGTTTGCTTCTAAGAAAGCTATATCACAACTGTGATTTTTCACTAAGAATAGTATTGCACAAAGTGTATGAAAAAAATGATTTGTGAGCCCAGAATATTTTCACGTAGTTCTTGCTTCTTTTGAAATTGATGAGTTGTTGGCTTGCAATTAATGTTCTTCTATATATAGTAAGAACAAAATGACTGTTGCTGCCTTCAGAAGTGGAAAGCATTAAATGTTTGCGTGTTTCCTTGCACTATTCCATTTTCCAATGAACTAGCGTAGACACTTGAGTGCATGTAGCCGTCTTTGCATTAAATGAGAAAACAACACTTGTAAGAGCATGTTTCCTGAAGCTTGACAAGACTTGTTAGCTTTTACATTCTTTCAGAACTAGCTTCACGTCTTGAATTAGAACATGCTTGCATATCTTCTAAACAACGCTTGCTTGCTAAGTACTTCTGATCAACGCTTGCTTTCAAAGAACTTCTGAAACATAGCTTACACAGAAACTTGCTAAGCGTTAGAAGATGTATTTAAATAATTATCTTACCAGAGTCAGCATCAGCACTTGCGCTAAAACAAATAGTTCTTTCATCAAAGAACTTCTTCATTTATTTTCAGCTCAGCACATCAAAATGCTTCTGTCAGAACATTATCTGAAACAATTAAATACGTTCATCAAAGTATTAATTATATAAAATATAATTTATTGTTATCATCAAAACTTTGAGATATGATCAGAACCAATCTTGTTCTAACAATTTGGACTCTAAAACAATGGCCCAATAGCCTAAAATATCAAGTTTGCTCAATTTGAACTTCATGCATTTGCTCAAAATTTCCCCACTTGCACTGGTCATAACTCTCTCAATTTTCATATTTTGAAGGTGATATTGGAATTTTTGTAAATATCAAGATGTCCTATACAATCTCTCCTTTTATCATTTTTGCATTTGGAGAATTTATCTTGATGTAATTTGCCTTGACAAAAAGTGTTTTTTTGTTGACTTTTAAAATGACAAGTAATGTATTGACTCATATCTCTCAAATGAAGCATTTTTTGGACTTGAGATTAGAGTTACAAAGTTTTAGAGAATTGAATTTCCTTCAATATGGTCTTTGGTTGGGAAAAAGTTGATGAATCATGTGAAAGTTATGCTTGGTCAAAGTTCAGTTGACTTCTCCTAAGGAAACCCTAATTTGACAACTTTTAACTTTTGATGATTTGAGGGTTTTTCTTGAGGAATCGTGATCAACCCTTGATAAAATGATGGATATGACTTAAAAATGTTTATTTTAACAAATAATCTTAAAGTTTGATTGTATGTTGACCACAATTAACTTTTTGTCCAATACAATTGAATTTCAGTCATCTGAGCCATTGACTAAGCAAACTTGTGATGCAAGGCTTGAAACTTGGTATGAGCATTCTTGGAGACATATAAGAAACCATGAAATCCACTTGGGGCCTTAAAAACCTAATCTTCCTTGCGAAAAGTGAAACCCTAGTTATAGGTCCATTGCTTATGAGGAGAACTTGTCTGATCAATTCTTGAGCAACCTTGAGTATTTGAGAACCCTAGGAGAATATCTTGAAGAAAAATGAGAGGGAAAATTTTGGGGTATAACACAGTTCCAACATGTCTTGAGCATCATAAACTTGGTGATGTTAGTACAAATGTTCTAAACATTTGGTCTAGACATCTATTCCACTCTTCTCAAAAATTGATTGGATTGCCTTCCAAGGAACACAATAGCAATAATAAAGCCCTTACTAGAGACCAGAAAACAAGCTCCTATAGAGTTGAAAGAAAAAATAAATTGATCGTGTCTTTATTCAATGGCTTGTCACTTTCATATCAAACCTCTAGAGAAGAGACATGAAAATCTTCTTCTTGATCAACCTCACACCTGAACACTTTTCTTCCAAACACACTTAGATATGTCTTTGAATGGACTTGAGAAATTTCCTAAGTATCTTTGGCCATAATACAAGTTATGTATAGTCTTCTGTCTTCTAAAACACATGAATCTTCCAACTTTATAAACTTCACAGTTCTACAATCCATTGATTACTAGAATGGTATCACTCTAGCTTTCCTAAAAGACACATAGTACTAGAAATATATCTCCCTGAAACTCACCCAATAGACTAGGGTGTCTGCTCTGATACCAATTGAAATTATGGTACGGGTGTAATACGGTGGGAGAACTGACTTTACTGGTTTTGCATTTTGTTGTACCCCAAAATTTTCCCTCTCATATTTCTAAAAATATATCAAGAAAAATCTCCAAGTTGCTCAAGTAGCCCAAGAGTTGGTCAGACAAGCTCTTTCCTAAGGCAGTCTACCCCAAATTAGGGTTTTGTGTTGCATCAAGATCCTTGAGTCCAATTGACCCCAAGTGCTCACCAATGTACTAATATTTCCTCAAGATCATCCATGTCAAGTTTCAAGCCTTGCAGAGGAAGTTTGCTCAGTCAATTGCTCAAAGGTCCCAAAAGTCGACAGTGCTAGGGCAAAAGTCAACTGTGGCCCACATACAGTCAAACTTCAAGATTTTTGGTCAACATCCTCATTTTTAAGTATATTTCATCATTTGATCAAGGGTTGATCATGATTCATCAAGGATTGCTCAAAATTCATCAAGATTCAAAAGTTGCTAAATTAGGGTTCTGTAGGAAAAGTCAACTCAACTTTGACCAAGCATAACTTTCTCATACTTTATGATAAATGACCCATCTAAAGCTCATTTTGAAGAGGATGCAATTCCCTACAATCAATATTCATACCCCAATATCAAAATATGCACTCACAAGAAGTTATGAATTTGGACATTATAGGTCATTTTGAAAAGTCAACAAAAACACCTTTTTTGTCAAAGCTTCAAACTTGATAATGGAATATCAAATTGAGATGGGACAAAAATTGTTGGTTAGAGGACATCTAAAGCTTTCTAAAAAGTCCAAGAACACCTCCAAAAGTTCAAAATTGAAGAAGTTATGCATTGTTGAAGTTGGACTTTTTTGCAAAATTGCCAAAAGTCAACTATCCCCAAAACTTCAAATTTTGCCAAATGGGCCCATTCTTTTTCACTTGTTTTTGGTTGACATTATTGCCCTCGTGCTCTAGCCTTGTCCATGTGTCCATATCATATTTTTATTAATTATTTTGATTTTTATTTGAATTAATTTGATTTAAATCAAATAAAATCAAATAAAATCCAAAGCATTGATAACAATGGATCTTTTGATTGTTCCAGGCTTTAATAACATCTAGCAAGGCATTGAAACTCGAATCAAGGCAAGTTGTGTACACAAAGATTCAAATCAAGCCAAATTTGGAAGGTTGTAAAATCAAATCAAATCAAATATCCAAGCATTGAAAGAGAGAGATTTGGACTGAGTTTGCAAACCTAATACATTATGCAATACATAAGGGTCGTGTGCAGACCAAAATAGGGGTTGGAGATCAGATAGAGAGTAAGAACAAAATTTGCAAAAATACCAAAAAAGTGTGAGATCGAAACAGGGCTTAGAAGTAGTTTCAAGGCTTGGCAATTGTCTCAATCGCTTCCTGGCAATCTCATGAACCTAAAGCAATCAAGACCACGCGTGTTCAAGCCTCCCAGTGCACTGTAAGTCATTCACGAACTCACCCTTTTCTTGATTTCGTATTTTTAAATTTAGGCATTGTTAACATGTATTGATAGCATATTTTTAATCTACACATCATTTGCAAGCTTTTGGTATTACTCGATTTCATTTATCTGACCTATATTGTGATTCACCATAGTTAGGGTTTCAAGCTTTGGTTTAGGGCTTTTTGTTTCAGGAAAAATTAGCCTTAGTAATGACTATGGTTGTGATCAGAAGAGGGAGACGAACTCAACCCTGGTCTTAGAATCCATTTTCATGGCCTATACAAGATTTTGAGGGTGGACAGGCTTGTAGCGACAGACCTTTGTCCATTGGTATAGATGTTTCTGGTTTTGGAAATGGAGAGAGGAAGAAGAAGCAGCCGTGTCGTCCTCCCATAGGACCATTCAAACAACGCGCACTTTTTTTTTTTCTGTCCATTGGCCTTTGTTTTATATATTATATTTTGTTTATATTATACTAACAAACAGAAGCGTGTAATCCAGTGGCAAGCGTGGCATAGAATTCTCTTCAGGACCTGAGTTTGAATCCCAGGTCCCCATGTTTTTCTCTATAATATTTTCTTTCAGATAATCATATGCACGCAGGAACTTGATGTCTACCATATGCTCCCACTCATCAGTGTGCCAGATGGCCAGATGGCCAGATCTGATGGCCAAACCTTGAAGGCACACCATAGGCCAGTCAACGCATACACATGGGATCCCAAAAAGTCAATTGGACCTTCATAAATGGGCCAATATTCTTGCTTTTTGCACCCTCTAAACAGGCCCATTCTCACTCCCATTTTTTTAAAATTATTTTGTTTACTTTATTTAATCATTTTATTTTGTTTTAATTTAATCATTAACCTATAGATTAATTTTCTTTTTTTTTATCAAAAATCACAAAAATATCATTTTATCCAATTAAATTTTAGAACTTTATTTCTTCTTTAATAAATATTAACTAATTTAATTAGGATATTAAATAAGCAACTTTAATTTATTTTTGCAAATATTTAAAATTAATTAGAAATCATTAGGTTTTAACATTAATTTAATTATGTTATTTTCTTTCTTAAATTAACAAAAACTCCAAAAATATGTCATTTATTATTTTTCATTAATTAATTAATTTAATAATTAATTTAGCATTTAACTTTAGGATTAATTTCTTTTCTTAAAAATAAAAACAAAATAAAAACTTTTTGTTTAATTAAAAGGGTCAAAATCCTAATTTCGCATTCGATCCAATTCACTCGCGCGATTTATATTTCCTTATTCAATTATTAATGTATCTGCTCCTGGCTTGTAATAAATAATTAGGACATTTATTTATTTATTCCGCTTTTATTTTATTTTCAAAGGGTTGCTTTTGGCGATGTAAATACCCGACGCCTTGTAATAATTTAGTTTAATTTCCGCACCTTTAATTTATGCAATTATACAACTGTTAGATGTTTGATAATAGGGTTTGTATGACAAGAATGAATGCTTAATCTTAAAATCAATTAGATAACCCTAAACATGTGCAAAGATAAAAATAACTGAAAACAACACACTCGCACATGCGCACTCCTAGGGTACACCCCACTTGGTTGCCTTCGTACACGGTTATTGAGTATAGGTTGTTTTAGAGGTCGCCCTCTTGTCTAGAAGATCATAGTTTCCTCAAAATGGTTGCCTCGGATATCGTTGCCTCGAATAAATGATCTAAGACATTAGGGTTATCGCTAAGGCGTCCTAACATTGATTTAGTGACCGTATGTCCCTCTTTCGAATTGACCCTTCAAACTCCAACGACGATGCTACCTACTCACTAATAGTGGGATAGCATTGTCTAAAGGAAATTAGCATAGAAAGATTCCTTTTTCGAGTAGGTAGATTAGTTCTTAGATACTTGCTCATCCAAAAACAAATTTTTTCTCACACTTACACTTTTTTACAAACGAGTTTTCAAAAACACTTCATTACACTCTTGAAGACAGAAGCAAGAGTTAAATCGAAGTTAAAACAAAAACTTTTCAAAACCCACAAGCACAAAGGAAACATTTTGAAAATGATGAGCAAGTACCTAAGAGCCCGTAGATAACTACGGATAGAAAGGGTGCTAATACATTCCCTTTCTATAATCTACCCCCCGTACTCAGAAATATCTCGAAAAAGGATTTTTTTTGTGCTTTTTTCCTTTCCTTGTTGGATAAAATAAAAGTCTCTAGAGACTCTTGCTTACCGCGACATTTTGCAAACACAAACGCAAAACGCGAACCAGCATTCCAAAAACGGTCAATTCTTCCCATCGCATCACAGAACTGGCGACTCTGCTGGGGAATTTATAAGTGGGGTGTACCATATGATTAGTTCATCATAATGTTTTCAATTGCTTGATCTGTTTGCTTTATCTTTGTGGGTTTGAATTGGAGTTACTATAGATCCTAACTCGGATCTGGGGATACCTTTTAGGTAAGTAGCAATAAACTGTGAGGGAACTGTACGGCATAGACCGATACGGTTGAAGCAATAGCTACGTTGGTGTGGCACTTTAGTTTGTACCGATGTCCCTTATGGAGGAACAAGGAGAGTATGGGGCTGCTAAGGGGTCATTAAGCATCAACTGACCTTAGAACCTATAATTGACCAACTTGGCCATAGAAAAGTAGCAGTATGCTACACTCATTGAGACCAAGCTCTCGCGATGATTCCAACCGCAAGAAAAGGTTGCCAAACTGGAATTATGACCGATCGAGGGTGGTCAGTGATATTGAGATCCTCTAGAACCCAGTTACTATTACTAGGACAGGTTGAACCAACTAAACTGAAAGAGGGTAGTACCTAAACTCCATGCCAGCCTGAAATCTAAGGGTTTACTGTGTGACTTGTTTGCCCTTACCATGTTTGCTATCTGTGAATACTTGTGTGTGTTTCTATCATGATATCATGCATCATGAAATTGCATGCATATTTCATCAGACTAACCCATTTCAAAGACCGAGGGGATTCATCTTTGTTCTGTTTTGTAGGTCATGGCATCTATGCGTAGAAACACTATTCGGATCAGCTTTGTACAGATCCCTACTCAGCTTAGAGATTTGGTTGCAAAGGTCCCTGATACTTCCTCCTTTATCAGAAGACATGGTCACCTCCTTGGTTTGGTCACTTCTAAGATGGATGAGCAGATGTTGAGTGTCTTGTGCCAGTTCTTTGACCCATTGCACCACTGCTTCACCTTCCCGGACTATCAGTTGGTCCCTACTTTGGATGAGTTCTCTGATTTGCTTGGTATTTCTATTCTAGAGCAGACGCCATTTACAGGTTGGGAGAAAGCTCTTAGGCCATAAGATGTTGCTACAGCCCTACATCTGACAAAGGCTGAGGTAATGTCTAACTGGGAGACTCGGAGTGGGACAAAAGGCTTCTTGGCTAAGTTCTTGGTTGACCAGGCTAATCAGTTTTGGGACAGTTTGGATTTTCAAGCATTCGAAGACATCCTGGAACTTCTCATATATGGTCTGGTTTTGTTTCCTAATTCATATTCTTTCGTCGACATGAACGCAGTGAAGATCTTCATGTCCCGTAATCCTGTGCCCACTCTCTTAGGGGACATTTTGCATGCTCTTTATGCCCGTACTGCTCGTAAACAGGGAACCCTTATGTGTTGTGCACCATTGCTGGCAAGGTGGTTTATTTCTCACCTCCCCAAATCTATTTTGAAGAACAAGGAAGGTATGGGATGGGCCTACAGGATTATGTCCCTTGCTCACACGGACATCATTTGGAGCATTAAAGACATGGAAGAAGTAGCTGTTATTGATCGCTGTGGGGAATACCCCAATGTTCCACTACTTGGAATTAGAGGAGGAATCACCTATAATCCTTGTCTGGCCGTATGATAGTTTGGGCGAGCCCGAAAGGACGGTCCTCATGAGTTGCTGATTCCGAGTATTGTCTTTGACTTCCAAGGGGATAGTGAGGAGCATCGCCGTAGGTTCATACGAGCTTGGAACAGGGTACACAGGTCTGATCTGCATGAGTTAGGGATGAAGACTTCTCTTCCGATGGAACCATATCTCCGGTGGGTTCGAATCCATGCCCAAAAGATGGGAATACCGTACGAAGCTGTCTTACCAGTAATTGTTGAGAGTGCTGATGAAGAAGGGGTTCCACCTACCATCCTCCACCCATACATGCCTACTGACATTGGGGAATTAAAGAGGTCTTAGATGCAGTTGAGAGAAGAACGGGATACTTACAGAGAAAAGTATCACGAGCAGGAGCGGAAGATTCTAAAGCTTACAAGACAGCTAGAGAATGAGAAGGTCCTTAATGACTATGTCAGCACAGGAGGAAAACAACCATGGGAGCGCTGATGTCTTTTGTTATTTCTAGCCTTGATTTACTTTTCAGTATTTCTTTTTGTAACGCCTTAAAGGCATTTGTCAAACATTGTTTCAAGTTTATCTAATAAAAGTGTGTTTCATTTTGGTTTACGAATTTGAATCCCTAAAATCTTTGAAATCATATCATATGCATTCCATTCTCATGCACCTCATAACAGGTACCCTTACAGGTCTCTTATCTTCTTCGTTGTTTATTTCAGTATCATGTCTGCTTAAACATCCACTGATCAAGCTATCAAGGCTCTACAAGCTCAAAACGCTCAGTTCTAGGAAATGTTCTTGAACCTGGCCAAGGGGAAGAAAGATCTGAAGACTCTTATCTTGAAGGATAAGAAGAAGAAGAAGAAGACGGTCCTCCTAAACATGGGTCACAGGTTTGGAAACAGGTTGCGAGACAAAGTTGATCTGTCCCACTCATCTGGAGGGGGGGAGAACCAAGAAGAAAGGAGGGCTCCTAGCCCTGTTGTTTCTGACAATGAGACTGACTTTGATGAAGACCAGTATCCTTCGGATGAGGATAGGTATAAACAACTTGAATACTGGTTAAGTGCGATGGAGATCCAGAAGATACCTAGGATGGATTTTGGAGAATTGGGTTATTCATCTGGGGTGGTGATTCCCCATAAATTTAAAGCACCAGTCTTTGCTAAATACGACGGGGTCTCTTGCCCAAAGCTACACCTCCGTTCGTATGTTAGAAAGATCCAACCATACACTGCTGATAAGAACCTCTGGATCCATTTCTTTCAAGATAGTCTCTCAGGGACTCAACTTGAATGGTTCTACCAACTAGAGGGAGCTAGCGTCCGTAATTGGGAAGACCTTGCTGCTGCTTTTTACAAGCAGTACCAATATAATGCCGACCTTGCTCCCACACGTACCCAACTTCAGGGTATGTCTATGGGTGCGAACAAAGGTTTTAAAGATTACGCTCAGAAATGGAGGGACCTTGCTGGAAGAGTACAACCCCCTTTGGCTGATAAGGAGTTAGTGGACATGTTTTTGGGGACCTTGTCTGGTCTGTATTTTAATCACCTGATTGGAAGTTCATCGTCCGGGTTTACTGAGCTAATTATGACTAGGGAAAGAGTTGAAGCCGGTATTAAGAGCGGAAAAATACAGAAGGGTGCGTTGTCAAGTACCGAGAAGAAGCCTTTTAAGAAGGAGTCCAGCGTAGTTTACAGCTCAAAAAGCCAGAATCGACCTGAACGACGCCAAGCAGTTAATGTGGTAGTTATTTCAAGACCAACTGTTGCCATACAACGCAACACTCAGCCAAGGGTAGAGAGGCCTCAAAGACAGTTTACTCGGCTCAACATGTCTTTATCTCAAATTCTGCCACAGCTGTTGAAGACTAACTTGGTGATTCCGAGGGAAGCTCCGAAGAATCCCAACACCACCTCACCGCTGTATAATCCAAACGCCCGCTGTGCTTATCACTCTGATAGCCCAGGGCATGATACAATAACTGTTGGGCTTTGAAAAGTAAAGTGCATGACCTGATTGATGCTAAGGAGATCGAGTTTGAAGCGCCGGAAAAGCCTAATGTCATAACGGCTCTGTGATACGGTGGGAGAACTGACTTGAGGTTTTGCGTTTCTGTTCGCAAATGTTTCAGTTTAGCAAGAGTCGCCACCGACTTTTTATTTTATCCAAAGGAAAGGTCAAAAAGCACAGGAAAGACCTTTGAGATGTTTTCTTGGGTTCAGGGGGTAGATTATGAAAAGGGAAGGTGCAAGCACCCTTTTAATCCATGGTTATCCATGGGCTCTTAGTTACTTGTTTAGATCACTTGCTTTGCTTTTCCAATTGTTTGAAATGGTGCTTTGTGAGTGGTTTTGAAAATGTTTTGAAAAGAGGCCATCGTTGTGGCAACCTTTGTAATGATTCTTATTTGAATGTATACAAAGGTGTATTGTCTTTTGAAAAAGATATTTCAATGTTTTGGGAAATGTTTGGGAATTGTGTTATGAGGTGTATTTGAAAATAGCAAGGATGTTTTTGCAAGTTTTGATCAAGTAACTAAGAGTTGTCTACCTTATTTTACTCAAAGATCTTTCCTACATATTTTTAACCCTTTTGACAGTGTTGTTTTACCATTGCATTTGGTAAACAACCTTGTATTAGGATGTTAAACGGGACAGACATGGGTCATCGTATTGACCATGATAACAATTGTGCTAAGTATCTTTAGCAATTATTTTGAGGGACTAGATCATTTTTGTAAAGGCAACCAAGATAGCGTCATCGAGGGACTATGATCTTTTGTTTTGTTTTTGTTTTGCCAAGATACTCAACATGCATAACATGGCCATTTTAAAGGCAACAAGTGGATGAAACCCTAGGGGTGCATGTGTGCATTGTGTTGTCATTTTCATGCATTTTTGTCTTGTATTAGGTCTAACTATCTGTTTTGATTTTGGATATTGCATACAAACCCTAATCTCTATCATGGAATATTTGAAAGCATAAATGCGTAAAATAAATCTACGACTATTACAACATTGATATGAGGAGGGGGATACAATTTTGAATGGGGGAGTATTTTGCAAGAAATTAAAATCCTAATATTTACTATTACATCCAAATTGAATTCTTTGCATTAAATAATAAATAAACAATATTTAAACAAACAAATTAAGTATAAATATGCAAAATATTATAAGTATGCAAAGAGAATGTTTTTGTTTATTTTTATGTATGTGAAAATATAATATTTAATGTATTAAAAAAAATAGAAATAAAAGATTATTTTTGTCAAGGGTAAAAAAACCCTAATTTTTTATATATTAATTATATTGTTTATATACAATAGAATAAAAATAATGAAATATGTACAAATTGTCAAAAAATGAAAATATATTAGAAAAATATTATTTAAGTATGTAAATAATAATAATAAAAATATAATATTTTTGATGTATTATTTTCAAGTTTTTATTAAAGAGAATAAAAGTATATACTAATTAATAATTATTTTCATGTTAAAAAAATAAAATAAAATATAAAAATAAATGTGAAAATTTATAAAAATATTGTTGGTAAGTTTTTATGTTTAGAAAAAATAGAATAAAATCAGAAATGAAAAATAAATAGAAAAATGCAAAAATATAAAGAAATGGGCCAGGGGGGTGCAATCAGCAAACTAGAGGTGCAAAAAGCAAGCCAAGCCAAGGCCCAACCCACTGAACTTCATCTTCAACCTTTGTCAAACAAAATACGCGCGTCTGATTCATATATCCAACTCCTGCATACGTGCTCTAATACAAAAACTCATAACACAAAAGTTATAGCATTTTTCAAGATGATTCCAACCATGTAAAGAACTCAATCTAACTCTCAAAGACCAGAGAGAATTTCTCTGGCCTTAAATTCTAACCTAACTTTTTCAGGAAGTTCATGAATCAAATTCTCTTAATACTTTTAACTTAAATGAAAACTGAGCATATGTACAGCTTCAGGGCTATGAGTGCTACATTTTTTATTCATAAACCTAAGCCTGATGATTCCTAAATAGAGAGATAGAAAGTTGACAAATACCTGTTTCAGATGAACTCGTGTATGGCAATGTGGAGCTTTTCAGTGAGGCCTGAGATGCTTGGGAGCTTGCTTTAACTTCCTCTGACCTTCTCTAATGCCTAGTTTGCCTTGGATGTGCTTGAACAAGCCTGTAGAAGTCAACCTGCATAAGATGAAAAAAGAAATGGTGAAGCTTGCAAATGGAGTTACAGTCAATGGCCAATGATTGGGATAGCTTGGATAGGTTATATAGAATATATTGGAACAAGTTTGGGGCAAAACGCATGAGTAACTTGTGAGATGGAAGTGAAACTGCAGGGAGTGCCCTGTTTTGCAAAAGGAAGGTGATTTTGTGTTTTGGAAGGCTTGAGGGTTCAATAATTCGTGTTTCTGGCTCAAGGCAATGTACAAAACTTGTCTCAAATGCTTGCAAGAGTTGGTTATGACAGATATGCAAGTTATGGCTTTTTGGCAAGTTTCTTGTATTTAAAGCAAAAGTATCAAGTGGTATAAGACAGGCCTGTATAGGCTATCTTTTAGCTTGAACTTTGTGATCTTGGCCCCTCAAGTTTGTGGATATTGTTTGCTGTCCAAGATTTGATTCAAGGCTCAAGGATGCAATTTGACATAAAGCAAAATTTGACAAAAATGGCAATGTTGCCTTTTTGCCATTTTTGGATTAATCTCTTATGTAATCCTCCCATGATCAGAACAAAGCCTCAAACCAATGGATTTGCATTTAATTATTGAGTATCGAAGGGTTTAGGGACCTTTAATCAAGTACAAACAATGCTGGATGGAAGTTGCAACTTGTAGCAACATGAAGCATGCCATGGATCAAAGTGAGTTTTTGCCAAATTCAAACCTTCGATTCTCCCTAACCACAAACGATTTTTAAGAGTTCTTGACATTTTGGAAAGCTTGTAACATGCTCTACAATCAATATTTGAAATTCATTTTGAGATTCCAAGTGGAACTATGTGAAAAATGGTCATGAAGATAGGTCAAAATCCTGCCTAAACTAGGGGAAAATTTCACTAAGTTAAAAGTTTCATGGACCCTTGTTCCAAAAATCATAACTTGAGATCCAAGCTTCTTTTGAGAAAAATTTGTGAATAAAAGTTGTAGATTTTGTGGAGGACTACAACTTTCATGTTGGAAGTTTTGTTTGAATCCAATTGCATCATAGTGAAAATATTGGGCAAAGTTGGGAAAAAATAAGAAAAATTCATAACTTAGAAAAATTCTAAGTTATGAAATTTTTCAATCTTAAACCCTAATTTGCAAAATTAGGTTTGTTGATGAACAAGTTTAATGTCTTGACACATCTTGATGAAAAATGACCCTTGGCACTTGATTTTGACCAAAAAGTCAAAGTTTGACTTTTCAGTGTACAATCAAATTTTGATCAGTTGATTGAAAAATTCATCTGTCAATCCAATGCATTTGAGATCTTTTGAACCTTGTGGATAAGTCAAGATGATTCCATTGAGTCCTTGAATCCATGCTTGAACCTAATTTGCCATTGGCTAGGTGAAAAATCAGAAATTGCCCTTATACAGTCAAAACCCTAAAAATGACCATTTTGCCCTTTTGATGATCTGATCAAATTTCTTGAGGAGTTGTGGTCCAAACTTGATCAAATGGTCCATAGGAGTATATAATGTTGACGTGGATAAAAAATTATGAGTTTTGACTGTAAATTGGTCATAATTGACTTTTTCTCTAATACAACTGATTTTTAGGTCAACTGTCCAATTGACTGGGCAAAAATTTGATTCAAGGCTTGAAACTTGGTAGGGGAAATCTTATAAGTCCAACATGAAATATGAAAGCCACTTTGAGCATTGAAAGTCCAAAAATCCCTATGCAAACTCAAACCCTAATTTAGGTCATCAGTGCAAGGAGATGCCTTGAGTAGAGCAAACCTTAATCCTGTTTGGAGCTCAAAGGGTCTTGTGAGGGGAAATCTTGATAAAATGAGAGGGGAAATTTTGGGGTACAATAGATGCCCCTATTCAATCTTCTTGAACCGGAAGAGTTAGATTGGAGAGTTTGCCTTTCGTGACTCGAAGGTAAAAGATGATTTGACACTAGAGTGCCCGTAAATTTGCACTCGTCAAAATGTAGCTGAGGGAATGGGCTTAAAGATGCCATTTGGAGATGGTAGAATCTTGCTGGAGATGGGCTTAAAGATTCCATCCAAGAATGTTTGTTGAAAATGAGGAGAATGAACATCAGAATGGTTTCCGTATCTGGAACGTACCTGAGTTGTATCTGGAGATTGGATTCGTATGAGCAAAGGAGTGGCGTCCGTGTCTGGAGCATATCCGAGCTGTAACTGTATTTGACTCTTGAATGAATAACAGAATGACTGCCGTGTCTGGAGTGTATCTGTATTGTATCTGAATTCTGAATGGGCGACAGAAAAATATCCGTGTATGGAGCATCTCTGGGCTGGGGATAAATTCCGAATGAGTGACAGAATGGCAACCGTGTCTGGTGCGTATCTGGACTGTATCTGAAGTTGAGATCTGTATGAGTAGCAGAATGACTTCCGTGTCTGGAATGTATCCGTACTGTAACTGGGATCTGGAAAAGTGATAGAATGACGTCCGTGTCTGGAGTGTATCTGAACTTGAGGTTGATAGTTGAATCTGAATGAGAAATAGAATGGCTTCCGTGTCTGGAGCGTATCTAGTCTGTATCTGATTGATGAAGTCTGAATGAGTAGTAGAATGACCTCCGTGTCTGGGGTGTATCCATACTGTATCTTGACTTAAAATTCTGAATGAGTAGTAGAATGACCTCCGTGTCTGGGGTGTATCCATACTGTATCTGAATAAGAGATTTGAATGAGTAACAGAATGACTTCCGTGTTTGGAGTGTATCCGTACTGTATCTGAAATCCTTGAACATTTGTTAAAGATAGCTTTTAATCTTATCCTGAAAAGGGTAAAATGTTAGCTGAAACACAAAGTTATGTTGCATGACATGTATGATGCAATAAAACGTGTTCTATCAATGTTTATGATATATGAATGTAATGGATGCGCATGTAAGCTGATTAGCTGTCTTGCTGAGGAAAATAAATCCTTGATAGCAGGAGATAATGAAATCTTTGACTGCTGTCGGGGATAATAAACCCTTGACCTCCGTTGGAGATTCAAAATCTTTGATTGTTGAGAATGAGAAATCCTTGGACCACTGTTGGGGATAGAAAATCCTTGGCAACTTGTGGGGATGTGAGAATCCTTCATGACTTTCCTGGGGAATAAAGAAAACTTTGACGATCTCTACTGGGGAATTAAAACCTTGGAGGCTTCACTGGAGAAATGAGAATGAGAATCTTCGTTCTGCTGGGAAATAACTCTATGGGGAGAATGTTTATTCCTTTGAAGAGTTCGCAAGGGCTTGGGTTGTATGCCAATCTACTGGGGAATTATCCGAAGCTATCGTCTGGTAAGTTGTCAAGTTCTAAGATAAATTGCAGGGGAATCTTCTGATTTTTAAGACAACTCTCTGGGGAATTTGGAGGAAATTGGATGGTATTCCACTGGGGTTTAAGGGTTGAAGTTTTGGACTCTGTTGGGGAAGAAAGTTTCATCTTCACTGAGGGTTTGTAGTTCAAAGTTTTCTGGCTCCGCTGGGGATTGGGAGTTTGGAAACTTGGTTTTGATGGGGATTTTGAAACTTAACTCCGCTGGGGAATATGTATTTCAAGGCTTTAGCTCTGCTGAGGATTTCTCCTGGAATATCCTAAAGACTTTTTCCCATACTTCCAATCTGTCAGTAATTATTCTTTCTCATTTTGTTTTATTTGTAAGCAGTGATTATATTCAAATGCATATGCTCATTTAATAAATCATTGGACGTTTTCAAATAAAACATAAGCGTAAAAATAAAGAAAAGGCAAAAAAAATTCTGCACTTTGAAGTATCTTTGTATTAACTTCGTGTAAGTATTTTTTACAAAGGAGACAGACATCCTAGTAAGAGAATGTTGTCATAAAAATTGAGAAAAATTTATACAAAGAAAGATGGCTACGTGTAACAATTCCATGGGGTTCCCATCCCGCTATAGCCTTCGTAACTCTGAGTATCTTGTCCATTCGTTGCTTCGTCCGCAGATGATTGGATTGATCAGAAGCTCAGAGTTTGTACGTGAAGAGATTGTCTTTAAAGTGATCCGACGAGACACAATCATACGCTTTAATTCCCTAACTTTTGCCTGAATCTCCCTTTCGGGTTTTCGATCCACCGGGAAACCCTTTTTTACCCAAGTCGCCCTTTCGGGTTTTCGACTTGTCGGGTGTACAAATTTTTTTGTTTATCCCTAATTTTTGCCTGAACCGCCCTTTCGGGTTTTCAACTTGTCGGGTCGTTTATGCGTAGTATCTTTTGACTATGTCTGCGTTCGCAGGGTGCGGCAGGTCATCACCGTCCATGGTGGTCAGGATCATTGCCCCACCAGAAAAGATGTTTTTGATCACAAATGGTCCTTCGTAAGTAGGAGTCCATTTGCCCCTGGGATCACTTTGCGGCAAGATAATCCGCTTGAATACAAGGTCCCCGACTTAATATACTTGTCTCTTGACTTTCTTATTGAAGGCCTTGATCATACGTTTTTGATACGCCTGACCATGGCAAACAACAGTAAGTCGCTTTTCGTCAATCAAGTTAAGTTGATCAAACCGGGTTTGAATCCAATCGTCTTCACTCAAACCAGCATCTTTCATGATTCTCAAGGAGGGAATCTGAACCTCGATAGGTAAAACAACTTCCATGCCGTATACCAAAGAAAAGGGTGTTGCCGCAGTTGAAGTGCATGCCGTGGTACGCTACCCGTGCAAAGCAAACAGTAACATCTCCTGCCAGTCCTTGTAGGTGACTGTCATCTTTTGAATGATCTTCTTGATATTTTTGTTCGCGGCTTCGACAACACCGTTCATCTTAGGCCGATAGGGAGATGAATTGTGATGTTGAATCTTGAACTACTCGCACAGAGCGGTGATCATATTATTGTTTAAATTTGTACTGTTGTCAGTGATGATCTTGTCGGGGATACCATAGCAGCATATGAGGTTCTGCTTGATAAAGCGGGCAACCACATTCTTTGTAACGGAGGCGAAGGAAGCTACTTCGACCCACTTGGTAAAGTAGTCAATGGCCACCAGGATGAAACGGTGTCCATTGGATGCTGTAGGCTTGATCTCTCCAATCATGTCGATTCCCCACATCGCGACTGGCCAAGGAGCTGTTAAGACATTGAGAGGAACTGGGGGAATATGTACCTTGTCAGCATAGATTTGGAATTTGTGACAATTACAGGAATGTTGATGACAATCAGCTTCCATGGTAGACCAGTAGTAGCCTGCCCGTAGAATCTTCTTAGCCATCGTATGACCGCTTGAGTGGGTGCCAAAGGTGCCATTATGTAGTTCAACCATGATCTGCTCAGCTTCAACCTTGTCCACACAACGGAGCAGGACACAATCAAGATTGTGCTTGTATAGGATACCATTGCTTAGAAAGAACTTGGCCGCAAACCTCCTTAAGAACTTTTTGTCGTTGACTGAAGCTCCTTCAGGGTATTCTTGTGCTTCGAGATACCTTTTGACGTCATGAAACCACGGTCGGTCCACCACTTCTTCGATATTAATATCGTGACAATGTGCAGGTTCATCCATTCGTTCGATGGTGATTTGAGGAGCCTCATTATCCCAATTAAGTTTAAACATGGATGGCATTGTAGCTAGCGCATCTGCTAGCTGATTCTCTTCTCGCGGGAAGTGCTCGAAGGTAACTTGCTCGAAGTGCGGTAACAATGTCAGGACATGTTCTTTGTAAGGGATGAGGTTTGGATGTTTAGTATCCCACTCTCCTTTGATTTGACTGATAACCAAAGCTGAGTCCCCAAATACAATCAAAGATTTGATTCCCAAGTCAATAGCAGCCTTGAGACCAAAGATACAAGCTTCATACTCGGCCATGTTATTGGTGCAGCTGAAGCAGAGTCTAACAGTGAAAGGTGTATGGCAACCTTGTGGAGAGATAAGTACCGCACCGATACTGTTCCCAAGTGCGTTGGAGGCACCATCAAAGTACAGAGTCCATCGAGATCCTTGTTCAGGTCCGTCATACGGTCTGTTTTCTTCAATGTTGCTCAAAGTCATGATATCCTCGTCGGGGAAGTCGAACCTCATAGATTGGTAATCTTCGACAGCTTGATGGGCCAGATGATCGGCTAGCACACTCCCCTTTATAGATTTTTGGGTCGTGTACTGTATATCATATTCGGTGAGGATCATCTGCCATCTAGCGATTCTTCCAGATAAAGAAGGCTTCTCGAAGATGTACTTGATCGGATCCATCTTAGAGATCAGTAAAGTGGTATATGTCAACATATACTGCCTTAGCCGGCGAGCAGCCCATACCAAAGTGCAACAAGTTTTCTCGAGCAGTGAGTAGTGAGTCTCACAGTCGATAAACTTTTTGCTAAGGTAATAAATGGCATGCTCTTTTCAGCCAGACTCGTCATGTTGGCTCAGTATGCACCCCATTGAGTTCTCTAGGACAGTCAGATACATGATTAAAGGCCTTCCTTCAACGGGTGGCATCAAGATAGGAGGTTCCAACAAATACTCCTTGATTTTATCGAAAGCAACTTGACAGTCATCATTCCATTTAACCACCCGATCTTTCTTCAATAGCTTGAAGATTGGCTCACAGGTAGATGTTAGGTGAGAGATGAACCTTGCAATGTAGTTTAAGCGTCCCAAGAAACCTCTGACCTCTTTTTCAGTGCGGGGGGCAGACATTTCTTGTATAGCTTTGACTTTGGCAGGATCAACCTCGATGCCTTTGTTACTGATAATGAATCCCAAAAGTTTACCGGACCTGACTCCGAAAGTGCACTTGTTAGGGTTCAGTCTGAGCTTGTACTCTTTTAATCTGACAAACAGCTTTTGCAGATGGTCGAGGTGTTCTTCTTCTGTTTGTGAACGGGCTATCATATCGTCTATGTAAACTTCAATATCATGATGTATCATGTCATGAAACAAAGCTACCATGGCGCGCTGATAGGTTGCCCCGACATTCTTCAGTCCAAATGGCATCACTTTATAGCAGAAGGTACCCCACTGCGTAACAAAAGTAGTTTTCTCCATGTCTTCAGGGGCCATTTTGATCTGGTTGTAACTTGAAAATCCATCCATGAAAGAGAATACCTTATGTTGAGCTGTATTGTCAACCAAGATGTCAATGTGCGGTAGTGGAAAGTCATCTTTAGGGCTAGCCCTGTTTAAGTCTATGTAATCCATGCACATTCTGACTTTGCCGTCCTTTTTAGGCACGGGCACAATGTTAGCAACCCATTATGGATAGGAAGTAACAGCAAGAAAGCCAGCATTAAACTTCTTCATCACTTCAGCTTTGATCTTTTCGGACATGTCGGGCCTCATTCAATGGACTTTCTGTTTGATTGGTGGACAATCTTCTTTTGTAGGGAGACGGTGAACCACAATATCTGTATCCAGTCCCGACATGTCTTCATAGGACCAGGCGAAGATCTCAACATATTCATTCAACAGCTGAACTAAGCGCTCTTTGACACTTGGCTCTAGATTTGCACCCATTTTAACCTCTTTTCTGTCTTCCTCTATTCCTAAGTTGATAGTATCTAACAACTCCTCGTGAGGTAGAATAGCCCTTTCTTCCTGTTGCAAAAGTCTAGCCAACTCTCTAGGAACTTCACAGTCTTCATCACCTTCGTATTCGGCATGATTGACCAGATCTTCAGAGTCACTGAAGGCCATAGCAGAATTGTTACCCATGGAATCCGGAATGGATGGGTACATGCATTTTGTGAGTTTGGGTGTGTGTAAGGGATAGCCACCTTTAAACAAAATAAAATGTAAAAAGAAAGAAAATGAACACAAAAGTTTATATATGAAAACGTCCATGATTCATTAAAAATGGCATATGAAGATGAAAAATCAAGCCCTTACAAATGGACCTATATGCCCCGGGTAAGGCATAAGGCGAAAATAGTGTACAAATTGTTTAATAATTATTACAGACCAAACAGGAAATGTTCAAAAAGATAAATTACTGATTGATGAAAGTAATGGGAACAAAGTCTTTTGCCTCCCAGTTGTTCAGTCCTCCTTCAATAGTTGGAAAGATCCAGTCTTCAAAATTGCTTTCTTCTTTATCATCCTCTAAAGCATGAACTCCATGATGAGTGATTTTCAATGGCGGTCCTCCAGCCCGGGAGCGACGCACATCTTTCTGACTAGCAGCAGTGAAACCCAAGCCAAACTTATCTGTCTTGTAAGGAAAATATGGCAGTTGACCCCATACTGTGCTTCCTCCTTCCTTGATCACAGCCTCCGCATCTTTAAGGGATGACATCCGGGACACATGTTTGGTAATGATGAGCATATAAGTCATTGTTTTGGCTACCGCAACTTCAGGAGAAACCTCTTTAAAGTGCTGAAAGGGGGTCTCGATGAATTCACCATCTAATTCAACATAACAAAATGAATTCAGATGGCTTATCATATACTCCTCCTCGCCACGAACTGTCACAATTTTCCCCTGGACTGGGTACTTAAGCTTCTGATGCAGAGTGTACGTAACAACCCCAGCATAATGAATCCATGGTCTTCCTAACAAGCAAGAGTAGGAGGGACGAATATCCATGACATAAAATGTGGAGTGGAAAGTTTCAGTACCCACTTTAATTGGGATGTCCACCTCCCCGTGGACCATCCGCTTAGAACCATCAAAGGCTCTTACAATGATATTGCTGGGCTTTAAGGTCAATCCTTCACAGTCCAATCTGTCTAATGCTTTCTTAGGCAAGACATTTAAAGACGACCCGATATCAACCAAGACGCGTGCCAGAGTCGTCCCTCTGCATTCCACCGAGACATGCAGGGCGTCGTTATGCTTTCTTCCCTTAGATGTTAGATCGGCATCAGAGAAGCCGAGACCATTGTCGAAAATTAGACTGGCTACACACTCTTGAAACTGGTCCGCGGAGGTTTCTTGAGGCATATGGGCCGTCTTTAGGAATTTGATCAAGGCTTTGGCATGGGCTTCAGAATAGAGCAATAGGGCCAGCATAGAGATTTTTGAAGGGGTTTGCCCCAGTTGCTCTACGAAATCATAACCGCTTTTCTTAATTATCTTTAAAATCTCCTCCATTTCCTTTTGGGTGGTCTCGGGGATGACCAAAGGCTGAGCCCTCGTCCTGACGGGCACTTCTTGGATCCCCTTACCTTTATCAGCAATAACAACAGAGGGTACAACTTCAGGAGTTATGATTTCTTCAATTACATGAGTTTGTACAGATGCGTTGACAGGCACCGGAGTAACCTTAGGAGCACTTGAGGGTCCGAAGATTGCCCTTGGAGGAGCAATCTCCGGAGAGAAGATTCTTCCATTGTGGGTGATCTTACTTGTCCCCGCAATATTTCCTACATTAGGAGTCTTTTCATCGGAACTTTCTTCAAGTGATTCGATCTGCTTAACATCGTGGTAGAAAATCTCTCCTCCATAATTCCACGGTATTGTCTTGTTGGACTTGTATGGGATAGGCCCTGACATTGTTATCTTCAGAGGTACAAACTTTGGATTGGGTGTAATCTTAACAGGTCTTTTGGAGACCTTGGAAAGATTGTAGGAAATGGTGATTATAGCAACATCATTGATTGGAGTATCAGGAGTAACAAGAGTAACATGAGTTTTCTTGAAGAGGATTTCTTGATTATCCATCAGGCGTTGGATGCCTGACTTCAATAGTGGACAATCAGATTGCAAGGTCGAACAAAAGTAACAATCTTTTTCACAGCCCAGGAAGATCCCGACTTTCAACAAATTCATCTTGATCATTGGCAACTGAGTCATTAAGTCATCAACAGTAGTAACATAAAGATCTTCTACAATAGCATGGACATTGTGACCATGTTTTGGCATAGGAGCGGATATCACATTAGGTTTTTCGGGGGAATCAAACTCCACCTCCTTGGCATCTATTAAATCCTGGATCTTATTTTTGAGGGCCCAACAGTTATTGGTGTCGTGCCCCACACTGTCCGAATGATATGCACATTTTGCATTTGAATGATAGTAGGGAGAATAGGTACTTGGGTTTTTCGACGCCTCTTTCAAGTTTGTAAGGTTTAACTTTAACAGATGAGGGAGAACCTGAGCAGGTGTCATATTGATCCGGGTGAATTGCCGTGCAGGCCTTTCCACCCTGGTTTGGTTAGCTCTGGGTTGATTACTTCGAGGTTGATCGGCTGCGGAATTCTGAATCATCACAACCCCTACTGCTGGTCGGCGCTCCATTCTTCCTTGATTTCTCTAGGAGTAAACAGCTGAGACCTCTTTCTTGGCTGGAAAGGTCTTCTTGATAGCAGCGGAAGCAGATGCATCCTTCTGAATTTTACCGCTCTTAATGCCAGCTTCGACTCTTTCACCCGTCAGAATTAGTTCGATGAACCCTGCAGATGAGCTCCCGATCAAGTGATTAAAGAATGGACCTGACAGGGTCCCCAAAAACATATCCACAAGCTCTCTTTCAGAAAATGGTGGCTGCACCCTTCCAGCCAAGTCCCGCCACTTCTGGGCATACTCCTTAAAGCCTTCATTAGAGACCATACATATACTCTGTGATTGAGTACGAGTAGGTGCTAAGTCTGCATTATATTGATATTGTCTGTAGAAGGCAGTATCCAAATCTTCCTAGTTATGTACATCATATCTTTCAAGTTGGTAGAACCAATCCAATTGCGTACCCGACAAACTATCTTGAAAACAGTGGAACCACAGATCCTTATCAGAAGAGTGAGGTTGGATCTTTCTGACGTAAGACCGCAGATGCATCTTCGGACAAGACAAACCATCGTATTTAGAAAATGTATGCACCTTGAATTTAGGGGGAATCACAATCCCAACAACCAACCCTAGTTCTTAGAAATCCAACCCAGGAACTCTTTGTACCTCCATGGCTGTCAAACGCTCTTCCAAATTCTTATACTTGTCGTCTGCAGGAGGGTACTGCTGCTCAGAGTAATCTTTATCCTCTTCTTCTTCTTCTTCTTCTTCTTCAGCCTCAGACTCGGAGGGCACTGCAGCTCCTTTTCCTTTGCCAACCCCTTCATCAGACGTCGAGGGGAAATCCAGGACCCTTATAGCTTGGTTCTCAAATCTTCTTCCCATAGTGTCCACACCAACTCTTTTCTTTTTCTTTTTCTCCTTTTCTTTTTCCAGTAGACCTTTGAGCTCCTCCTGACCCTTTGCCAAGGTCATGAGTAGCTGTTGGAACTGTGAATTCTGCGCCTGTAGATCTTTGACCGTCTGCTCTATATCCATCTTGCTGAAATAAACAGCAGAGAGATAAGGAAACCTGGTGTGAAGACCTTATTATGCATATGATGAATGATATGTATTCATGTAATGCTTTCAAGGATTCAAAAAATTCAAATTTGTTGCAAACAAAAAAGAACGCACGTCATATTAATAAGATAGAATTTGTTAGTACATAAGTGCCCCATGGGCAAAATGATACAAAATTCTAATGTAAAAAGACATTGCGCATCCTCTTCGGTGTTATGTAGGTGTTGAGAGTCTGCTCTTCGTGGAGTCGACGAGTAAGTTCTAAAACCTTCTTCTCACTGGCGTAGAAGCTGGCTTCAAAAGTGTTTCGTTCTTCCTTGAGCTGTATCCAACTCTTTTGCAAATCTTCCAATGATGTTGGCATGTCAGGATGTAGGAGGGTGTATGGAACCTCTCCTTCCATAACAGGCTCTTTGATCATAGGCAGAATGTAGGGGTAAGGTATCATAAGACTCTGGGCGCGGGTTCTTACCCACTTGAGGTAAGGCTCAAGGGGGGTGGAATTCTTGTGCCCCAGTGTCTTACTGTCCACTTTGTTGGGCATCCTCCAAGCTCGGATAAACCTTTGTCAAAGTCCTTGAGCGTCGTTGTCGAAGTCAAAAACCAAGTCTGGAATCAGCATGTCATGAGGGCCATCCCTTCGGGCATACCCAAATTGTCTCAGAGCCAAGCAGGGGTTGTAGGTAATGCCTCATCTAATGCCAAGTAGTGGGACATTAGGGAATTCCCCACAACGATCAATGATGATGACATTTTCTCTGGACCGAGAACACCAATGAACATCAGAATATGTAAGAGTCATCAATCATTGTGACCACCTCAAGCCTGACTCATTCTTCAAGACTGATTGGGGAAGGTGAGAAATAAACCACATTGCTAGAAGAGGAGTACATCACATGAGAACACCTCTTTTCCTCATTGTTCGTGTGTGAAATGAGTGAAGGATATCCCCAAGCAATGTAGGCACAAGATTCCGAGATATGAAAATCTTGACAACATTCACATCTATAAGTTGATCAGGGTTTGGGAACAAGACCAACCCATAGATGAGGAGTGCTACAATCTCTTCAAAAGCTTGCAGATCTAAAGAATTCCAGCATTCTTGTGCCTTCTCAAACAGAAACTTTGCCAAGAAACCCTTGACACCACTTCTGGTTTCCCAATAACCTTTGATATCAGATGGTTGCAAGTGTAGGGATTGAGCAGCATCTTCAGGCTTTGGTTCTCTTTCCGTACCGTTGTAGGGTAGTTGATGGAGAATAGGAATCCTCAGGAGTTAAGAAAATTCCTCCAAAGTAGGCACTAGTTGGTAATCAGGAAATGTAAAGCAATGGTGTAGGGGGTCAAAGAACTGGAAGAGAACTTTCACCATGTCTTATTTAATGTTGGAGTTGACCAAGTTGAGACGTCTACCATGTCTTTCACTGAAGGGAGAATTCTCTGGAATCTTGGAAACAAGCTCCTTGAGTAGAGGAGGGATTCTCACAAGGTTGACCTGGATTGTTTTTCTGCGGAGTGATTCCATTACCTACAAAACAGGAACAAAGATGAAGATCCAAACCCTTGAAATGGTTAGTGGATGCATATGATGCTTTATGATGTTCATGATGTATGCACAAGTATATGTACAAACAAATCACACAAGATCCTAGATTCAGGCTTGCATGAGGTTTCATAGGTAAGTACTCTCTTGAAGTTAGTTGGCTCAACCTGTCCTATAAATAGTAACCGGGTTCTAAGGAGCTCACTATCACTGGATTATTTTCTGTGTTCATTGTTTCAGTTTATCCACTTAACTGGCGACCAAAATATTCCAAGAAAACAACCCTCAATGAGTGTAGTATCGAGTATCTACCAACTTCAGACTGCACCAAAGTCGGTCATCTCACTACCCCTAAAAAGGCCAAGATGGTCAAGTAAAGGTTCTAAAAGTTCATTAGTGCTTCATGACATCACTCAACAACCTCGTATTCTCTTTGATTGACTCAAAGGCTACCGGTACCCACAAATATGTCACACTAATATAGCTATTGCTTCAACCGTGTCCGTATACCCCGCACAGTTTCCACAATGTATTGCTATTTACCTATGAATGTTTTCCAAATCCGGGTAGAGGATTTCAAACCCAAACAATAGAACTAAGTGTAAAGCATTCAAAGAAAAAAAGGTAAGCATGTAAAGGTGATCTAAACCCTAAGGTAACCCCACTTTTAGATATTCCCCAACAGAGTCGCCAGTTCTGTGATACGGTGGGAGAACTGACTTGAGGTTTTGCGTTTGTGTTCGCAAATGTTTCGGTTTAGCAAGAGTCGCCACCGACTTTTTATTTTATCCAAAGGAAAGGTTAAAAAGCACAGGAAAGACCTTTGAGATGTTTTCTTGGGTTCAGGTGGTAGATTATGAAAAGGGAAGGTGCAAGCACCCTTTTCATCCATGGTTATCCATGGGCCCTTAGTTACTTGTTTAGATCACTTGCTTTGCTTTTCCAATTGTTTGAAATGGTGCTTTGTGTGTGGTTTTGAAAATGTTTTGAAAAGAGGCCATCGTTGTGGCAACCTTTGTAATGATTCTTGTTTGAATGTATACAAAGGTGTATTGTCTTTTGAAAAGATGTTTCAATGTTTTGAAAGTTTATTTTGGGAAATGTTTAGGAATTATGTTGTGAGGTGTATTTGAAAATAGCAAGGATGTTTTTGCAAGTTTTGATCAAGTAACTAAAAGTTGTCTACCCTATTTTACTCAAAGATCTTTCCTACACATTTTAACCCTTTTGACAGTGTTGTTTTACCATTGTATTTGGTAAACAACCTTGTATTAAGATGTTAAACGGGACAGGCGCGGGTCATCGTATTGACCATGATAGCAATTGTGCTAAGTATCTTTAGCAATTTTTTGAGGGACTAGATCATTTTTGTATAGGCAACCAAGATAGCGTCATCGAGGGACTATGATCTTTTGTTTTGTTTTTGTTTTGCCAAGATACTCAACATGCATAACATGCTCATTTTAAAGGCAACAAGTGGATGAAACCCTAGGGGTGCATGTGTGCATTGTGTTGTCATTTTCATGCATTTTTTGTCTTGTATTAGGTCTAACTATCTGTTTTGATTTTGGATATTGCATACAAACCCTAATATCTATCATGGCATATTTGAAAGCATAAATGTGTAAAATAAATCTACGACTATTACAACATTGATATGGGGAGGGGGATACAATTTTGAATGGGGGAGTATTTTGCAAGAAATTAAAATCCTAATATTTAATATTACATCCAAATTGAATTCTTTGCATTAAATAATAAATAAACAATATTTAAACAAACAAATTAAGTATAAATATGTAAAATATTATAAGTATGCAAAGAGAATGTTTTTGTTTATTTTTATGTATGTGAAAATATAATATTTAATGTATTAAAAAAATAGAAATAAAAGATTATTTTTGTCAAGGGTAAAAAAACCCTAATTTTTTATATATTAGTTATATTGTTTATATACAATAGAATAAAAATAATGAAATATGTACAAATGGTCAAAAAAGGAAAATATATTAGAAAAATATTATTTAAGTATGTAAATAATAATAATAAAAATATAATATTTTTTATGTATTATTTTCAAGATTTTATTAAAGAGAATAAAAGTATATACTAATTAATAATTATTTTCATGTTAAAAAAATAAAATAAAATATAAAAATAAATGTGAAAATTTATAAAAATATTTTTGGTAAGTTTTTATGTTTAGAAAAAATAGAATAAAATCAGAAATGAAAAATAAATAGAAAAATGCAAAAATATAAAGAAATGGGCCAGGGGGGTGCAATCAACAAACTGGAGGTGCAAAAAGCAAGCCAAGCCAAGGCCCAACCCACTGAACTTCATCTTCAACCTTTGTCAAACAAAATATGCGTGCCTGATTCAAATATCCAACTCCTGCATACGTGCTCTAATGCAAAAACTCATAACACAAAAGTTATAGCATTTTTCAAGACGATTCCAACCATGTAAATAAATCAATCTAACTCTCAAAGACCAGAGAGAATTTCTCTGGCCCTAAATTCTAACCTAACTTTTTCAGGAAGTTCTTGAATCAAATTCTCTTAACACGTTTAACTTAAATGAAAACTGAGCATATGTACAGCTTCAGGGCTATGAGTGCTACATTTTTTATTCACAAACCTAAGCCTAATGATTCCTAAATAGAGAGATAGAAAGTTGACAAATACCTGTTTCAGATGAACTCGTGTATGGCAATGTGGAGCTTTTCAGTGAGGCCTGAGATGCTTGGAAGCTTGCTTGAACTTCCTCTGACCTTCCCTAATGCCTAGTTTGCCTTGGATGTGCTTGAACAAGCCTATAGAAGTCAACCTGCACAAGCTGAAAATAGAAATGGTGAAGCTTGCAAATGGAGTTACAGTCAATGGCCAATGATTGGGATAGCTTGGATAGGTTATATGGAATGTATTGGAACAAGTTTGGGGCAAAACGCACGAGTAACTTGTGAGATGGAAGTAAAACTGCAGGGAGTGCCCTGTTTTGCAAAAGGAAGGCGATTTTGTGTTTTGGAAGGCTTGAGGGTTCAATAATTCGTGTTTCTGGCTCAAGGCAATTTACTAAACTTGTCTCAAATGCTTGCAAGAGTTGGTTATGACAGATATGCAAGTTATGGCTTTTTGGCAAGTTTCTTGTATTTTAAGCAAAAGTATCAAGTGGTACAAGACGGGCCTGTACAGGCTATCTTTCAGCTTGCACTTTATGATCTTGGCCCCTCAAGTTTGTGGATATTGTTTGCTGTCCAAGATTTGGTTCAAGGCTCAAGGATGCAATTTGACATAAAGCAAAATTTGACAAAAATGGCAATGTTGCCTTTTTGCCATTTTTGGATTAATCTCTTATGTAATCCTCCCATGATCAGAACAAAGCCTCAAACCAATGGATTTGCATTTAATTATTGAGTACAGAAGGGTTTAGGGACCTGTAATCAAGTACAAACAATGCTGGATGGAAGTTGCAACTTGTAGCAACATGAAGCATGCCATGGATCAAAGTGAGTTTTTTCAAAATTCAAACCTTCGATTCTCCCTAACCACAAATGATTTTGGAGAGTTATTAGACATTTTGGAAAGCTTGTAACATGCTATACAATCCATCTTTGAAATGCATTTTGAGATTACAAGTGGAACTATGTGAAAAATGGTCATGAAGATAGGTCAAAATCCTGCCTAAACTAGGGCAAAATTTCACTAAGTTAAAAGTTTCATGGACCCTTGTTCCAAAAATCATAACTCGAGATCCAAGCTTCTTTTGAGAAAAATTTGTGAATAAAAGTTGTAGATTTTGTGGAGGACTACAACTTTCATGTTGTAAGTTTTGTTTGAATCCAATTGCATCATGGTGAAAATGTTGGGCAAAGTTGGGAAAAAATAAGAAAATTTCAGAACTTAGAAAAATTCCAAGTTATGAAATTTTTCAATCTTAAACTCTAATTTGCAAAATTAGGTTTCTTGATGAACAAGTTTCATGTTTTGACACATCTTGATGAAAAATTACCCTTGGCACTTGATTTTGACCAAAAAGTCAAAGTTTGACTTTTCAGTGTACAGTCAACTTTTGATCAGTTGACTGAACAATTCATCTGTCAATGTAATGTATTTGAGATCTTTTGAACCTTGTGAATAGGTCAAGATGATGCCATTGAGTCCTTGAATCCATTCTTGAACCCAATTTGCCATTGTCTAGGTGAAAAATCAGAAATTTCCCTTATACAGTCAAAACCCTAAAAATGACCATTTTGCCCTTTTGATGATCTGATCAAATTTCTTGAGGAGTTGTGGTCCAAACTTGATCAAATGGTCCATAGGAATCTATAATGTTGATGTGGATAAAAAATATGAGTTTTGACTGTAAATTGGTCACAGTTGACTTTTTCCCCAATATAGTTGATTTTTAGGTCAACTGTCCAATTGACTGGGCAAAAATTTGATTCAAGGCTTGAAACTTGGTAGGGGCAATCTTATAAGTCCAACATGAAATATGAAAGCCACTTTGAGCATTGAAAGTCCAAAAATCCCTGTGCAAACTCAAACCCTAATTTAGGTCATTAGTGCAAGGAGATGCCTTGAGCAGAGCAAACCCTAATCCTGCCTGGAGCTCAAAGGGTCTTGTGAGGGGAAATCTTGATAAAATGAGAGGGCAAATTTTGGGGTACAACAGGCTCCTATGCCAAAACATGACGCGAGAGTGAATGCTATCAGGGATGGTGATGATGAAGAGTTTGACATTAACAGCTGGATTTACCCGACTATCGACGGTGGACTGAGCAATTGGACAGCGAAGGATTCTATGCCTGTTTCTTTTATCACACAGTAATAGAATTTTGTTTCGAATTTGTAACAGAAAATTTTTAAACTTTACGGCCCGGTGCCTTACCCGAGATACCGTGGCTTTGTTTGTGATGGCTTTATGTGTGTCATTTCCATATATCATTAATAAAAGCATTGGACGTTTTCTTGCATTTCAAATTTTGCGCTCCTTGTTTTTCTTTTTTATCTTGCGAAACAACTATTTTACACACACTCACATATACAGGTCTATATCCACTTTGGATTTCACTGATAACGACTCTGCTACTGCCGGTTATGACTTCGAAAGTTCGATCAACCAAGCCGAGGACGAAGGTGAGGACGATTGCGAAGTGCCTGCTGAACTTGCTAGACTGTTACTTCAGGAAGAGAGGGTTATTCAGCCACATGAAGAGCCAGTGGAAACAATAAATCTGGGTACAAAGGAAGACAAGAAAGAGGTCAAGATTGGTGCAAATCTGGAGTCTAGTGTGAAACAACGGTTGATTCAGATGCTGCGTGACTATGTTGAGATCTTTGCCTGGTCTTATGAAGATATGTCTGGGTTGGATACTGATATCGTGGTTCACCGTTGCCTACCAAGGAAGACTGTCCTCTAGTGAAACAGAAAGTCTGCCGAATGCGCCCAGAGATGTCTGAGAAAATCAAGGCTGAGGTTATGAAACAGTTTGATGCCGATTTTCTAGCAGTTACTTCTTACCCGCAGTGGGTTGCCAACGTGGTTCCGGTTCCAAAGAAGGATGGTAAAGTTCGAATGTGTGTTGACCATAGGGATCTGAACAGGGCGAGCCCCAAGGATGATTTCCCTCTGCCTTATATCGACGTTCTGGTTGACAACACCGCATAACATAAGGTCTTTTCATTTATGGATGGTTTCTCTGGTTATAATCAGATTAAAATGGCTCCCGAAGACATGGAGAAGACAACCTTTGTTACTCAATGGGGTACCTTTTGCTACAAAGTCATGCCTTTTGGATTGAAGAATGCTGGGGCAACGTATCAGCGCGCCATGGTTCCTTTGTTCCATGACATGATCCATCATGAGATTGAGGTATATGTTGACGATATGATTGCAAGGTCCCAGACTGAGGAAGAACATCTTGACCATCTTCAGAAGCTATTTGACAGGTTGAAGTTGTACAGGCTGAGGTTAAACCCGAACAAGTGCACCTTCGGGGTGAGATCTGGTAAGCTGATGGGTTTCGTCGTAAGCGATAAAGGTATTCAAGTGGATCCTGCAAAGGTGAAGGCTATACAGGAAATGCCAGCTCCCCGAACAGAAAAAGAAGTCAGAGGCTTTCTGGGATGTCTGAACTATATTACCCGATTCATCTCGCACCTAACTTCTACTTGTGAGCCCATCTTCAAGTTACTGAAGAAAGATCAAGTGGTAAGATGGAACGATGAATGTCAGGACGCTTTCGAAAGAATCAAAGAGTATCTCCAAGAGCCACCTATTCTGATGCTTCCAGTTGAAGGGAGACCTTTGATCTTATACTTGACAGTACTCGATAATTCAATAGGGTGCGTGTTGGGGTAGCATGACGAGTCTGGCTGAAAAGAGCATGCTATTTATTACCTTAGACAAAATTTTACCGACTGCGAGACCCAATACTCGTTGCTTGAGAAAACTTGTTGCGCTTTGGCATGGGCTGCTCGCCGGCTGAGACAGTATATGCTGACTCACACTACTCTATTGATATCAAAGATGGATCCAATCAAGTATATCTTCGAGAAGCCTGCCTTGTCCGGAAGAATAGCAAGATGGCAGATGATCTTGACTGAGTATGACATCCAATACACGACCCAGAAGGCAATCAAGGAAAGTGTGTTGGCGGATCATTTGGCACATCAGGCAGTGAGTCTATGAACTTTGAATTCCCGGATGAGAATATCATGTTGGTGACTGACTGTGAAACACCTGGACCGGATGAAGGACCTGAGGAAGGACCCCGATGGTCTATGTACTTTTATGGAGCTTCAAACGCTTTGGGTAATGGCATTGGCACCGTGATCGTATCTCTTGAAGGCTCTCATACTCCATTCATCGCCCGACTATGTTTCAACTGCACCAACAACATGGCGGAGTATGAAGCATGCATCATGGGTCTTCGAGCAGCTATTGACCTAAGGATTAAGTTCTTACGTGTTTTCGGAGATTCCGCTCTCGTGATCAGTCAGATCAAAGGCGAGTAGGATACGAAACACCCTAATCTTATTCCTTACAAGGAGTATGTGTTGACGTTGCTTCCAAACTTCGAGGAGATAACCTTTGAACACTTCCCTAGAGAGGAGAATCAGTTGGCGGACGCGCTAGTTATGATGTCTTCTATGTTCAAGGTCATATGGGACAATGAAGCTCCCCAGATTACCATTGAGAGGTTGGACGAACCTGCACATTGCTGCGACATTGAGACTGAAGAGGTAACAGATAAACCCTGGTTCCACGAGGTAAAGAGGTATCTTGAGGCTCAAGAATACCCTAAAGGCGCATCTGTTAATGATAAAAAGTTTCTGAGGAGGTTCACGGCGAAGTTCTTCATCAGTAATGGCATTCTTTACAAGCGTAATGATGATTCAACCTTACTGCGATGTATGGATAAGAACGAAGTAGAAAGGATCATGGTAGAGTTACATGAGGGTACTTTTGGAACTCATTCCAGTGGACACACCATGGCAAAGAAAATCCTACGGGCAGGATATTATTGGTCCACAATGGAAGCCGACTGTTATCAGCATTCTCGGACCTGTCATAAGTGCCAAGTCTATGCTGATAAGGTGCATATACCTCCAGTACCTCTGAACATCTTGACAACACCTTGGCCTTTTGCAATGTGGGGCATTGACATGATTGGCGAGATCAGACCTACTGCATCCAACGGGCATCATTTCATCTTGGTAGCGTTTGATTACTTTACAAAGTGGGTTAAAGCAGCTTCCTTTGCTACCGTAACCAAGAACGTCGTGGCACGGTTTATTCGGCATAATCTGATCTGTCGATATGGTGTACCAGAGAGGATCATTACAAACAATGGTACAAATCTCAATAATAAAATGATCACCGAGCTCTGCAAACAGTTTAAGATACAACATCACAACTCTTCTCCTTACCGGCCAAAGATGAATGGGGCTGTCGAAGTGGCTAATAAGAACATCAAGAAGATTGTGCTGAAGATGACGGTGACATACAAAGATTAGCACGAGATGTTACCTTTTGCTCTTCGTGGGTATCGTACCTCAGCGCGGACATCAACAGGGGCAACACCCTATTCCTTGGTTTATGGCATGGAGGCCGTCTTGCCCATTGAAGTTCAGATACCCTCTCTTCGGATTATGAAGGATGCAAGTTTGAGCGAAGATGACTGGATTCAGACCTGGCTTGATCAGTTGAATTTAATCGATGAAAAGAGACTTACGACTATTTTTCATGGTTAGACGTATCAGAAGCAGATGATTAAGGCATTTAACAAGAAAGTCAAACGACAAGAGTATCAAGTTGGGGACCTGGTTATCAAGCGCATCATACTGCCACAAGGTGATCCTAGGGGCAAATGGACCCCTACTTACGAAGGGCCATTTGTGGTTAAGAACATTTTCTCAGGAGGAGCGATGATTCTAACCACCATGGATGGTGACGACCTTCCTCACCCCGTCAATGCAGACATAGTGAAAAAATACTACACATAATCAAATACCTGCTAGGTTGATTGGCCTAGGCAAAAATAAGGGCTTCCCGGCGAACCAAAAGGGTTCGGGCAAAAATAAGGGATGAAAATGAAAAACTGTACACCCGGCAAGTCGAAAACCTGAAAAGGCGACTTGGGCAAAAAAGGGTATCCCAGTGGACTGAAAACCCGAAAGGGCGGTCCAGGCAAAAATTAGGGATCAAAGTGTAACACTATGTCTCATTAGATCACCTTGTGACCAGACTTCAGTATCGACTACCAAGCTCGGACGACACTAATCAATCTGATCTACCTTCAACCAAGAAGTAAAGTGATGAGATGCTTGAGGACATAAAGGCAATAGCAGAGTTGGAACCCAGTGGGACTATTCACATAGCTGTTTTTCTTTGTTTTTCACAAATTGTATAAATTCTATTTGATCAGCGGCGTTCTCTTACTGAGACGTCAACCTCTTGTACAAAAACGCCTATTTACAGGCTAACTTCAAAATCAATACAAGTTATTTTCACAAATAAATTTTTTCTTTTTTTCTTTTGTTTTTGCAAAGAACGTCCAATGTTCGTTTTTGATATATGCATTTGACATTGATTGCTGCTTATGAATATTTACATGCAAAGCAAAAGACAATTACTTTGTAATATCAGAAACAGGGGCAAACGAGAAATGTCCAAACCGCACAGTTGCTCTGTCCACCAGGTATATGAATAGACCTAGCTGGAAGAAACGATTGAAAGTACATTCATTCCCCGCAGAGTAAGAGAAAGACAATGGTGTTAGCTCTCCTCAACTGAGACTCGCAACTGTAATTGAATCGTTAATATTCTCCCCAAGCAGAATTTATCTACCACCAGCACTAAGAAGTCTTGTCATCCCCAACGGAGTATATAAAAAATATATATCCCCAGTGGAGTATATAAAATATATATATCCCCAGTGGAGTTTGATATTTTTTTATCCCCAGTGAAGTTTGAAGAATTGTCCCCAGTAGACTCCGAAAGATTATCCCCAATAGAATCTAAAAGGGTTATCCCTAGTAAATTCGCAACTGGAAAATAATCCCCAGCAGAGTTCATTCCTTTCACTAAACATAAATTCAATCCCCAACAGGTTCATTATCACCAGCTACGGTAATTTATCCCTAGCTGAACTTATCAAACGAATCCTCCAGCAAAGCATCTCTTCCCCACAGAATCATTTTCTCATCAGCTTATTCCCCAGCGGAGTTATCCTCTCATGCAGGTTTATTCTCACAAACATCTTCATCTACTATCTCCAGCGGGAACGAAGAACTCAACTCTTTTCTCCAGCAGCAATCTGGGATTCATTTTCCTCAACTAAAAACATCACATTTTCATACATCATGACATGCATACACATCATACGACACAATCTCATTTATTTTGAGAACGTCATTGCTTGATACATATCATGCATTACATACGGCTAACCTTTACCTTTCAGGAAGGATTTTCACAAAATTCAAGCTATGAAGCTTTTACATCAGTTGAATTACGAACGATGCTCCTAAATCTCAACAAAGTTATTCTCAGGTTGAATTACGGACAAGCTCCTAAATCTCAGCGAAGTTGTTGAATTACGGACGAGTTCCTAAATCTCAGCTGATATTACCTCAGTCGAATTACGGATGAGCTCCTAAATCTCGACAGATATTACCTCAGTTGAATTACGGACGAGTTCCTAAATCTCAGCAAAGTAGTTGAATTACGGACGAGCTCCTAAATCTTAGCAAAGTTATTTCATCGGTTGAATTACGGACTAGCTCCTAAATCTCAGCGAAGTTGTTGAATTACATACGAGTTCCTAAATCTCAGCAGGTATTACCTCAGTTGAATTACGGACAAGCTCCTAAATCTCAGTGAAGTTGTTGAATTACGGACGAGTTCCTAAATCTCAGCAGATATTACCTCAGTCGAATTATGGATGAGCTCCTAAATCTCGACAAATATTACCTCAGTTGAATTACGGACGAGTTCCTAAATCTCAGCAAAGTAGTTGAATTATGGACGAGCTCCTAAATCTTAGCAAAGTTATTTCATCGGTTGAATTACGGACTAGCTCCTAAATCTCAGCAAAGCAGTCGAATTACGGGCGAGTTCCTAAATCTCGACAAAGATATTTTCTCAGTTGAATTACGGATAAGATCCTAAATCTCGACAGATATGTTCCTCAGTTGAATTACGAACGAGTTCCTAAATCTCAGCAGAGATGTTTCCTCAGTTGAATTACGGACGAGTTCCTAAATCTCAACAGATGGTTGCTTAAGTTGAATTACAGACAAGCTCCTAAATCTCGACAAAATCAGTTGAATTACAGACAAACACCTAAATCTCGATAAAACTAGTTGAATTACAGACAAGCTCCTAAATCTCGACAAAATCAGTTGAATTACGGACGAGCTTCTAAATCTCAGCAAAAGTTGTTCCCTCAGTTGATTACGGACGATTGAAGTTCCTAAATATCAACAGAGACGACTCACCAGCAGAATGACGGACGGCGAAGCTCCTAAATTTCTATCTTCTCTCAACAAAGATCAGACTTCTCTAGCGGAATCTTCCTCTACAACAGGTGTACAAGCTCCCGCTAAGGAATCTCTTATGCAATCGACACTCTTCCAAATGGCATCTGTAAGCCCATTCACGACATCACAAGACAATTACCACTTCATGCGAGTGCAAATTTCTGGGCACTCTAGTGTTCAATCCACTTCCACCTTCAGATTACGAAAGGCACGAAAGCCAATCTACATCCTCATGTTTAAGAAGATTGAACAGGGGCAGCTGTTGTACCCCAAAATTTTCCCTCTCATATTTCTCAAAATATATCAAGAAAAATCTCTAAGTTGCTCAAGTAGCCCAAGAGTTGGTCAGACAAGCTCTCTCCTAAGGCAGTCTACCCCAAATTAGGGTTTTGTGTTGCATCAAGATCCTTGAGTCCAAGTGACCCCAAGTGCTCACCAATGTCCTAATATGTCCTTAATATCATCCATGTCAAGTTTCAAGCCTTGCAGAGGAAGTTTGCTAAGTCAATTGCTCAAAGGTCCCAAAAGTCGACTATGCTAGGGCAAAAGTCAACTGTGGCCCACATACAGTCAAACTTCAAGATTTTTGGTCAACATCCTCATTTTTAAGTATATTTAATCATTTGATCAAGGGTTGATCATGATTAATCAAGGATTGCTCAAAATTCATTAAGATTCAAAAGTTGTTAAATTAGGGTTTTGCAGGAAAAGTCAACTCAAGTTTGACCAAGCATAACTTTCTCATACTTTATGAGAAATGACCCATAAAAATCTCATTTTGAAGAGGATGCAATTTTCTACAATCCATATTCATACCCCAAGATCAAAATATGCACTCACAAGAAGTTATGAATTTGGATATTATAGGTCATTTTGAAAAGTCAATAAAAACACCTTTTTTGTCAAAGCTTCAAACTTGAGCATGGAATATCAAATTGATATGAGACCAAAAGGGTTGGTTAGAGGACATCTCAAGATTTCTAAAACGTCCAAGAACACCTCCAAAAGTTCAAATTTGAAGAAGTTATGCATTGTTGAAGTTGGACTTTTTTGTAAAATTGCCAAAAGTCAACTATCCCCAAAACTTCAAATTTTGCCAAATGGGCCCATTCTTTTTCACTTGTTTTGGGTTGGAATTATTGCCCACGTGCTCTAGCCTTGGCCATGTGTCCATATCATATTTTTATTAATTATTTTGATTTTTATTTGAATTAATTTGATTTAAATCAAATAAAATCAAATAAAATCCAAAGCATTGATAACAATGGATCTTTTGATTGTGTCGTCCTTCCATAGAACCATTCAAACAGCACGCACTTTTTTTTCTTCTGTCCATTGGCATTTGTTTTATATATTATATTTTGTTTATATTATACTAACAAACATAAGCGTGTGATCCAGTGGCAAGCGTGGCATATAATTCTCTTCAGGACCTGGGTTCGAATCCCAGGTCCCCATGTTTTTCTCTATAATATTTTCTTTCAGATAATCATATGCACGCAAGAACTTGATGTCTACCATATGCTCCCACTCATCAGTGTGCCAGATGGCCAGATCTGGTGGCCAAGCCTTGAAGGCACACCATAGGCCAGTCAACGCATATGCATGGGATCCCAAAAAGTCAATTGGACCTTCATAAATGGGCCAATATTCTTGCTTTCTGCACCCTCTAAACAGGCCCATTCTCACTCCCTTTTTTTATTATTATTTTGTTTACTTTATTTAATCATTTTATTTTGTTTTAATTTAATCATTAACTAATAGATTATTTTTTTTTTAATCAAAAATCACAAAAATATCATTTTATCCAATTAAATTTTAGAACTTTATTTCTTCTTTAATAAATATTAACTAATTTAATTAGGATATTAATTAAGTAACTTTAATTTATTTTTGCAAATATTTAAAATTAATTAGAAATCATTAGGTTTTAACATTAATTTAATTATGTTATTTTCTTTCTTAAATTAACAAAAACTCCAAAAATATGTCATTTATTATTTTTCATTAATTAATTAATTTAATAATTAATTTAGCATTTAACTTTAGGATTAATTTATTTTCTTAAAAATAAAAATAAAATAAAAACTTTTTCTTTAATTAAAAGGGTCAAAACCCTAATTTCGCATTCGATCTAATTCACTCGCGCAATTTATATTTCCTTATTCAATTATTAATGTATCTGCTCCTGGCCTGTAATAAATAATTAGGACATTTATTTATTTATTCCGCTTTTATTTTATTTTCAAAGGCTTGCTTTTGGCGATGTAAATACCCGACGCCTTGTAATAATTTAGTTTAATTTCCGCACCTTTAATTTCTACAATTATACAACTGTTAGATGTTTGATAATAGGGTTTGCATGACAAGAATGAATGCTTAATCTTAAAATCAATTAGATCACCCTAAACATGTGCAAAGATAAAAATAACTGAAAACAACACACTCGCACATGCGCACTCCTAGGGTACACCCCACTTGGTTGCCTTCGTACACGGTCATTGAGTATAGGTTGTTTTAGAGGTCGCCCTCTTGTCTAGAAGATCATAGTTGCCTCAAAATGGTTGCCTCGGATATCGTTGGCTCGAATAAATGATCTAAGACATTAGGGTTACCGCTAAGGCGTCCTAACATTGCTTTAGTGACCGTATGTCCCTCTTTCGAATTGACCCTTCAAACTCCAACGACGATGCTACCTACTTACTAATAGTGGGATAGCATTGTCTAAAGGAAATTAGCATAGAACGATTCCTTTTTCGAGTAGGTAGATTAGTTCTTAGATACTTGCTCATCCAAAAACAAATTTTTTCTCACACTTACACTTTTTTACAAACAAGTTTTCAAAAACACTTCATTACACTCTTGAAGACAGAAGCAAGAGTTAAATCGAAGTTAAAACAAAAACTTTTCAAAACCCACAAGCACAAAGAAAACATTTTGAAAATGATGAGCAAGTACCTAAGAGCCCGTAGATAACTACGGATAGAAAGGGTGCTAATACCTTCCCTTTCTATAATCTACCCCCCGTACTCAGAAATATCTCAAAAAAGGAATTTTTCTGTGCTTTTTTCCTTTCCTTGTTAGATAAAATAAAAGTCGGTGGCGACTCTTGCTTACCGCGACATTTTGCGAACATAAACGCAAAACACGAACCAACATTCCAAAAACGGTCAGTTCTTCCCACCACATCACACATTTTATCACAAATGGTACGGTTAGCAAGAGTCGCCACCGACTTTTCTTTTATCCAATAAAAGAAATGGTGAAAAGAACATGAAAGACCTTTCGAGAATTTTTCTGAGTAAGAGGGGTAGGTTATGGAAAGGGAAGGTGTTAGCACGCTTTCCATCTGTAGTTATCTACAGGCTCTTAGTTGCTATCTCACTTTTAAAATGCTTCTTTTTGTGTAAGTGTATTTTTGAAAATATTTTTGAAAAGACGCCTTAGTGCGGCGAACTTTGTAATGATTCTCGTATCGTTGAGGACACATACAAAGTGTTTTTGTCTTTGAAAATATTTATAAAAAGAGAGTGAATGTGTGAAAATTTTTATTTTGTTTTGTGAGCAAGAAACTACAAGCTGTCTACCTACTCGAATGGTCTTTGTTCTTTTCCTCTTTTCCTTTAGATAGTGCTATCCCACCATTGGTTGGTAGGTAGCCATATCATTGGATGTTTGAGAGACAAGCGAGGGTCATCGTACAATCATGAAGGAAACTCGTAATATATTTTAGCAATCTAAGGTACCAAGATCATTTACCGAGGCAACATTGATTGGTCATCGAGGGACTATGATCTTTTAACCAAAGGGTATTTGCTAAAACTTCTCACATTCGAGAGACGTGACTGTTTATTTTCCAAAGGCAACAAGTGGAGGTACCTTAGAGGTGCGCGTATGTGAAGTGTGTTGTGTCTCAGGTATACTTATCTTAGATGTTAGGTTCTCTCCCATTTGCTTTTAAATCTTGTCATGCAATCCTATTAAGCATACATCTAACAATTTATTATATACAAGTGCGGAAAAATAAAAAATGCGGAAATTAAACTACGCTATTACATCGCTTCGGGATGGGGGGAATACAAACCAAAATGAGGGAAAAGATGTAAATGTCCTAATTTTAACTATTACAACTTATGGGAAATTACATAAATGATGAGAAATAATAATGCAAAAATATAAATAACGCCCAGAGAATGAAAAAAGAGGAAATATCTAAAACCCTAAAAAATCTAAGTAATAAAAATATTTTTGTTGTTTTAATTTTAATTAGAAAAAAGACTTTGAACCTAACTCTAACCAATTTTAATTAACAAAATAATCTCAAAAATTATTTTAATTAATTAATTTATTTGTGAAAATTAAATTTACTTAAGAAAAACCTAAACTTAATCTTTTTTTAATTTTTACGATATTTTCTGATTTTTTGTTGATTAAAAAAAAGATTAAAAATGTTAATTAAAAAAAATAATGGGCCACGCTGCAAAAAGAAAATGGGGGGTGAGAAACAATAAAACGTTAGGCCCAAAATAATTGGACCCAGGAGCTTGTATGATCCAGTGGGGAGCGCGTCTTGGAGTGCACCATGGTCACCATCAATTTGGAGCGCTAAATTTGAATATTTCAAGATCAATCAGAAGTTGATGTAGGAGCGACTTCTAGGGTTGATTCATGAAGAATAATGGTTGGTTCTAACTCCTGGTAAAGTTAGGAGGACAATGGAAGGCTTGGATCGGTTTGAAAACTGCTGGAGATACGAGATATAATTTTCACAATTTCTTTGAATTTGGAGAATTTTTTGAGAGATTTTGTGCCAATGATTTTCGTGGTCTTTTGAGTTGATATCCTTGCCTTTATATAGAAGGATGAAGTGAGCTAACAAATATGGAAAAAATCAAAGCCATGATGCCATGATAAAACAAGAATCAAACAACTTTAAAACTTGCCAAACTATAGATTTTTCTTGCCATCTTGGTCTTGCACGAGTTTGGCAAGGCTGTAATGAGTTGTCATGAGTTGTCTTGGGCCTTTGGATGATTGAAACAAAAAGCCCAAGCCTTTATACCATTATTTCATATTTTATTTGATTTTATTTTCATTTAATTGAATAAAAAATCAAATAAAATAAATAAAAATCATAAAAATATGGGAATGGATTTAGAGGTCCTCTAACACCTTATGAAAATGTTTGAACATCAAAAGTTAGGCTCATTGGTTAAAAATTACAATTCTGCTCAATTTGCATTTCATGGATTTCTTCAAATTCTCTCAACTTGCACAATTTTCATCTTTTGAAGATGATCTTGGACTTTTTAGAAATCTTAAGATGTCCTCTACAATATCTATGTTGATCATTTTTGCTTTTAAAGACATTATCTTGATGTAAGTTGTCTTGACAAAAAGTGTCTTTTGTTGACTTTTGAAAATGACCTATAATATTTTAGGTCATATCTTTCAAATGAAGTATTTTTTGGACTTGAGCATAAAATCAAAGTTGTAGGGAATTGACTTTTATTCAAATTGAAATTTGTTTGGGTAAAATTTTATGAAGTATGTGAAAGTTATGCTTGGTCAAAGTTCAATTGACTTCTTCTAAGGAAACCCTAATTTGACAATTATTGACTTTTGATGATTTGAGAGCTTTCCTTGGGGAATCATGATTAACCCTTAATCAAATGATGAATATCACTTCAAAATGTTGATGTTGACCAAAAATATTGAAGTTTTACTATATGTTAACCATAGTTGAATTTTTGTCCAATACATTTAATTTTTAATCATCTGAGCCATTGACTGAGCAAACTTATGATGTAGGACTTGAAACTTGACACGAACCTTATTGAGGACCTATGGAGAACCATGGAATCCACTTGATACATTTGCAAACCAAATTTTCTTGAGAAACTCAAAACCCTAGTTGTAGGCTCTTGACTTAGGAGGAGCATTTGACTGGTCATCCCTTGAGATTCTTGAATATTTGAGGAGCCTTGAAAGAATGCCTTGAAGAAAATGGGAGGTAAAATTTTGGGATACAACAGCTGCCCCTGTTTAATCTTCTTAAACCTGAAGATTTAGATTGGCATGTTCGCTATTGTGATACAGTGGCAGAACCAGACTGTTTAATACTGGTTTGCGTTTTTTGTTTTTTGTTCGCAAAATGTTGCGGTAAGCAAGAGTCGCCATCAACTTTTATTTTATCCAACTGGAAAGGAAAAAAGCACAGAAAAATTCCTTTTTTGATATTTTGAGTACGGGGGTAGATTATATAAAGGGAAGGTATTATCACCCTTTCTATCCGTAGTTTTCTATGGCCTCTTAGGTACTTGCTCATCATTTTAAAAAATTGCTTCCGTGTTTGTGTATTTTGAAAAGTTTTTGTTTTACTTCGATTTAACCCTTTCTTCTGTCTCCAAGAGTGTTACGAAGTCGTTTTGAAAACTTTGTTTGAAAATAGTGTAAGTGTGGAAAAAGTTTGATCTTGAGAAAGTACCTACTAGCATCTACCTACTCGAAAAAAGAATGTTTTTGTTCTTGTTTCCTTTAGACAGCATTATCCTACTATTAGTAAGTAGGTAGCACCGTCGTTGGAGTTGTAAGGGTCAATTTGAAAGGGACGTACGATCACTAAAGCAATGTTAGGACGTCTTAATAATAACCCTAATGTCTTAAGATCATATTCGAGGCAACATTTCTGAGGCAACCTTTCCGAGGCAACATTTCCGAACGGGACATTTGATCTTTGTTTAGACAAGAGAGTGACCACTAAAACACCCTATACTTAATGACCGTTTACCGAAGGCAACCGAAGTGAGAGTATACCCTAGGAGTGCACATGTGCGAGTGATTTGATTTTAAGTTATTATCTTTGCACATTTAGGGTTTGCTAACCATTTTAAAATTAACATACATTCTTGTCATGCAATCCTATTATCATACATCTAACAGTTAATATTTGCGAAAATTAAAATGCGAGGAATAAAACTACGCTATTACAAGGCTTCGGGGAGGGGGATTAATTACATAGCCAAAAACCCGTAAAAATGATAAATAAACGAAAAACCCTAATTAAACTATTACATATCATGAGCAGTTACATTAATATCGTAAAAATAAATAAATGCGCGCGATGAATCAAGAATGAGGAAAAACTAGGGTTTTGACCCCGTCTAAACCTAATTGAAAGAAAAATCATTTTTGTTGTTTTTTTGATTATTTTGAGAAAAATAAGGTTTTAATTAAATAAATACAAACCTAATTACTAATTAAATTAAATTAAGAAAAATAGTTAATTTGACCTATTTTTGTATTTTTGGTTATTTTAAGAAAATAAAATAAAAATAAAATAAAATAAAACCTAATTTTCTAATTTGTTTTAATTATTTACAAAAGGTTAGAATTGCCCTAGAATTAAATTACACTAACTAAATTAATTTTGACAAAATATATAAAAAATCTAAATTTGATGAAATTGATTTTTATGAATTTTTTTGTATAAAAAAGAATTAATTTGTTATTTAGAAAATAAATTAAACAAAAATAAATAAATAAAAGAAAATATAAGAAGAAAATAGAGAAATGATCCTGGTAACCATCAAACAGGGGGGTGTCCATAGCAGTTTTTTGGCCCAATAAGCCTTGGTCCATGTTGACTCTTCAGATTCCATATTGCACATTTGACTAGGCCCATGGTAGACCTTTATGTGCCAGGCGTTGGATTTGGTTTGCTTTAGATCCAATGGTTGAGAGCTGATGGCATATGGTGAACTCCAAGCATGCGCACATACTTGATGATGTAAAAGAAAATTGCATTGAACAAATATGGGGACCTGGGGATCGAACCCAGGCCCTTTGGCTATTCCATATGCCTCCTGACCAACTTAGCTAACACGCTTATTTGTATATGGGATAATAAATAAATGTTATATTAGAAAAAATCAAATCATCATATCAAAACGCGCGAAATTTAAATGGATGAATCACTGCCTGCCACACCACCTTTCTTCTTCCTTCTTCCGTTGGCAAAAGTCTAGACTTTTACCTACGGACAAAGTCTGTAGCTATATCCCTGTTTCATTCAAACATTGCACACACGCGTGATAAATCAATTGTAATGGTACCAATCTACTCGTCTCAACCTTACGAGTGTCATGGTACCTCAATCGTGGCCCAATTTTTCTTGTATGGCAAAACCCTAAAACCAACTCAGAAACCCTAACAATGGCATCCACACGTATGACTTCCAAAAATGCAATTAAATGGTACTGTTAGCTTGCAAACATGATAAGGATTACAAATATATCATTTAAACATGATAAAGATGCAAGAATGAATGAATACGATTTTAAAAAAAATGACAAACCGTGAGGGTTGTGGAGATGGATTCTCGGCAAATCAAGGCTTGATTATGATCAGGTTAGCTTCAGGAGATGGCTGGGAATCAATTGATAGCCTTGGAATGGTGTAAATCATCCTCTAACTTGCAATCTGATCCAACACTTTTTGGTGATTTTTACAAGTTTTCTCTCAGCTTCGCACGCCTCCAATCCTTGTGCTTTTGCTTTGGATTTGTTCTATATGTACCCTTGAGTGAATTAGGTTTACAAGTTTGCATCAAATCTTCTCCAATAATGATCATTGATCATGATTTGATTCTCATGTAAATCTTTCCAAATAAAGCCAAAATCCAATCTTTTTGTGTACAAACAAGCCTTGCATGGTTTGATCTCATTGCCAGCTATTCATGGACCTGAAATATGCACAAAATCTCAAGGTTTAAATGATTTTTGATATTTTCATTATTTATTATTGATTTTATTTGATTTAAATGAAATAAAAATCAAAATAAATGACAAAAATAAAATAAAGGCAAGTGGGAAGGATCATGAGTCTTGGACCATGTTACAAACTCAATACAAACACAAAACGTTGGGCCCATTTGACAAAAATTGCAATTTTGGCCACTTTTGACTTTTGGCAATTTTGCAAAAAAGGTCAACTTCACCAATGCGTAACTCCTTCAATTTTGACCCTAGAGATGTGTTCTTGGACTTTTTAGAAAGATTAATATGTCCTATAATCAACCCTTTTTGTCTTATCTCAATTGAGTCTTCCATGTTCATGTATGAAGCTTTGACAAAAAATGTGTTTTTGTTGACTTTTCAAAATGACCTATAATGTCCAAATTTGTATCTTCTTGTGAGTGCATATTTTGAACTTGGGAGATGAAGATGAATTGTAGGGAATTGCATCCTCTTTAAAATGAGCTTTGGATGGGTCATTCTTGATAAAGTATGAGAAAGTTATGCTTGGTCAAAGTTGAGTTGACTTTTCCTATAAAACCCTAATTTAGCAACTTTTGAGTTTTGATGAATTGTGAGCAATCCTTGAGGAATCATGATCAAACCTTGATCAAATGATGAATAATACTTCAAAATGAGGATGTTGACCAAAAATCTTGAAGTTTGACTGTATGTGGGCCACAATTGACTTTTGCCCTAGCATAGTCGATTTTCAGGCCTTTGAGCAATTGACTGAGCAAACTTCCTCTGCAAGGCTTGAAAATTGACATGGATGATCTTGAGAACATATTGGGACAATAAGGAGCATTTGGGATCCCTTTGACTCGAGTATCTTGATACAACATGAAACCCTAATTTTAGGTAGACTGCCTTAGGAGAGAGTTTGTCTGGTGAACCCTTGGACTTCCTTGAGCAATTTAAGGACTTCACTTGAAAGTATTAAGAAATATGGGAGGGAAAATTTTAGGGTACAACAGCTGCCCCTGTTCAATCTTCTTAAACTTGAGGATGTAGATTGGCCTGCTTGCCTTTCGTGATCCGAAGATGGAAGATGATTGAACACTAAAGTGCCCAGAAATTTGCACTTGCATGAAGTGGTACTTGTCTTGTGATGTCAGGAATGGGCTTATAGATGCCATTTGGAGATTGATGACGGAGGATGGGCTTAAAGATGCCATCCAAAGGAGTGTCGATCGCATAAGAGATTCCTTTGTGAGAGCTTATATATCTGTTGTTGAGGAAGACTACGCCGGGGAATGTTATTCTTTGTTTTGAGAGAAATAGAATTTTAGGAGCTTCAGTCGTCCATTATTCTACTGGGGAATCGTCTCTTGGTTGAAGAGGTGAAAATGAACTACTATCTGGTCGTGATCCAGGCTTCATAGTGATAAGATTGACTGCTATCTAGTCGTGCTCTAGGCTTTACAGTGACTTAACGGGGAGATGAGATTAAACTTGCTATCCGATCGCTCTCCATGCTTCGCAATTTCTCAATTCTTATCTGGTCGTAATCCAGGCTTCAGAAGGAATTAAGTTGTTATCCGGTCGCATCCGGGCTTCAACTTGAATTTAGGGCACATTAATATCCGGTTGATTCCGGGCTTCTTAGTAATTGTCCAAGTAAACCGCTATTTGGTCGAAATCCAAGCTTCACAGTGTCTAATACTGTTATCTGGTCGATTCCATGCTTTAGTGTCCTTTACCGCTATCTGGTCGTAATCCAGGCTTCACAATGTCTTATACCATTATCTAGTCAAATCTAGGCTTCATGGTATCTTGTATTGCTATCTGGTCGATTCCAGGCTTCATAATACCATACTTCTTATCTGGTTGTATTCCAGGCTTCATAAGAAATCAAGTGGTTATCCAGTCACATCCGGGCTTCCATTTGACTTTAAGGCCTATTAATATCCGATCGATTTCGGGCTTCTTAGTAATTGGCCGGGTAGACTGCTACTTGGTCAAAATCCAAGCTTCACAGTGTCCCTTACTGTTATCTGGTCGTAATCCCAGGCTTCAGTGCTTTACCGCTATCTGGTCGTAATCTAGGCTTCACGATGTATTATACCATTATCTAGTCGAATCCAGGCTTCATGGCATTTGGAGAAATCAATATATTATCCGGTCGAATCCGGGCTTCATAACTTGCATTAAAGATATACCACTATCTGGTCGCCTCCAGGCTTCATAATATTCTTGGTTGCTATCTGGTCGTAATCCAGGCTTCACAACGTCTTATACCATTATTTGGTCGAGTCCAGGCTTCATGGTGCCTTGTATTGCTATCTGGTCATAATCCAGGCTTCACAATAACTTGCTGGGGATTAAACTATTATCCGGTTGAATTCGGGCTTCATAGCTTAAATTTAAGATAAACCACTATCTGGTCGATTCCAGGCTTCATAGTATTTGATACTGTTATCCGGTCGTTCTCCGGGCTTCACAATATGATGGGGAAATCAAGATACTATCCGGTCGGATCCGGGCTTCATAGCTTGAACTGGAATAAAAATATTTAGCATTGATTTGACTGAACCAGAGAAAACTTATGAGAATTTGGATTGTACCTTTCCTTGAAAGGTAAGGATTTAGTCGTATGTAATGTCATGATGTATGAAATGTATTGAGCAATGATATTCTCAAAATAAACGAGATTGTGCTGTATGATGCTTATGCATATGGATATGCAATGTCCTCGTGATGTTTTCTAGATGGGGAAAATAAATCCCGGGCTGCTGCTTAGAGAGTGCAAGGAGTTGAGTTCTTCGTTCTCGCTGGGGATAACGACCGAAGATGATTTGAGAATAAATTGGCGGGAGATTAACTCGGCTGGAGAATAAACTGGCGAGAGAATGACTCTGTGGGGAAGAGATACTCTATTAGAAGATCTGCTGATTTGGAGAAATAACCTCGGTCGGGGATGAATTACCGTTGTTGGTGATGATAAACTCTATGGGGAATTGAGTTTCTAGCTGTGGAAGAAATAAAATCCATTGGGGATAGTCTTCCATTGTTAGTGATAGATGAACTCTGCATGGGGAGAATTAACACTACTATCTTCAGACATTTCCTACTCTGTGGGGAGCGTATGCATTTTTAGTCATATTCTCAGACTGGCTGTCCCTGTACCTGGTGGGTAGAGCAACTATCAAGTTTGGGTACTTCTATTTGCCCCTATTCCTGAAATTACCAGTAACCGTCTTTTGTTTCGCATGTAAATATTTATGAGTAACAATTATTTTCAAATGCATATATCAAAAATGAATCATTGGACGTTCTTGCAAAACAAAACAGAAAAAGAAAAACAATTTTGAAATTTGTTGTAAAATGAATTGTATTGATTCTTGAAATTAGCCCGTGATAGGCATTTCGTACAAGAGGCTGGCGTCCTAGTAAGAGAATGCCGCCGAAAGATAGAAATTATACAATTTGTGAAAAACAAAGAAAAACAGCTATGTGAACAATCCCACTGGGTTCCAACTCTGCTATTGCCTTTATATCTTCGAGCGTCTCATCACTTTGCTACTTGGTTGAAGGTAGATCAGATTGATTGGCGCCGTCCGAGCTTGATAGTCGATACTGAAGTCTGGTTGCAAGATGATCCAATGAGACATAGTGTTACGCTTTGATCCCTAATTTTTTCCTGGACTGCCCTTTCGGGTTTTTAGTCCACCGGGATACCCTTTTTTGCCCAAGCCGCCTTTTCAGGTTTTCGACTTGCCGGGTGTACAGATTTTTCATTTTCATTCCTTACTTTTGCCCGAACCCTTTTGGTTCACCGGGAAGCCCTTATTTTTTCCTAGGCCAGTCAACCTAGCGGGTCTTTGATTATGCGTAGTATTTTTTCACTATGTCTGCATTGACGGGGTGAGGAAAGTCGTCACCATCCATGGTGGTTGGAATCATAGATCCTCCCGAGAAAATGTTCTTAACCACAAATGGCCCTTCGTATGTAGGGGTTTTCCCCTGGGATCACCTTGTGGTAATATGATGTGTTTAATCACCAGATCCCCGACTTGATATTCTTGTCGCATGACTTTCTTGTTAAATTCCTTGATCATTCGATTTTGGTACGTTTGACCATGAAAGATAATAGTAAGTCTCTTCTCGTCGATTAAGTTCAGCTGATCAAGCCGGGTCTGGATCCAATCATCTTCGCTCAAACCTGCATCCTTCATAATCCGAAGAGAGGGTATCTGGACTTCAATGGGTAAGACTGCCTCCATGCCATACACCAAAGAGTAGGGGGTTGCCCCTGTCGAAGTCCGCACTGAGGTACGATACCCATGAAGAGCGAATGGTAATATCTCATGCCAGTCTTTGTATGTCACCGTCATCTTCTGCACAATCTTCTTGATGTTCTTATTAGCCGCTTCAACAACCCTATTCATCTTCGTCCGGTAAGGAGAAGAGTTGTGATGCTGTATCTTAAACTGTTTGCAGAGCTCGGTGATCATCGTATTGTTGAGATTTGTACCATTGTCCGTGATGATCCTTTCTGGTACACCGTATCGACAGATCAGATTGTGTCAGATAAACCGCGCCATAACGTTCTTGGTTACTGTAGCAAAGGAAGCTGCCTCAACCCATTTCGTGAAATAGTCAATTGCTACCAGAATGAAACGATGCCTGTTAGACGCAGTAGGTCTGATCTCGCCGATCATATCGATGCCCCACATTGCAAAGGGCCAAGGAGCTGTCAAGACGTTCAGAGGAACTGGGGGTACATTTATCAGCATAGACTTGGCACTTATGACAGGTCCGAGAATGCTGATAACAATCGGCTTCCATAGTAGACCAGTAATATCCTGCCCGTAGGATTTTCTTCGCCATAGTATGTCCACTGGAATGAGTTCCGAAAGTACCTTCATGTAACTCTGCCATGATCTTTTCTGCCTCACTCTTGTCTACACATTACAGTAAGGTCGAATCATGGTTACGCTTGTAAAGGATATTATTACTGATGAAGAACTTCGCAACAAATCTCCTCAGAAACTTCTTATCATTAACAGATGCACCCTCGGGGTACTCTTGAGCCTCAAGATACCTCTTCACCTCGTGAAACCAGGGTTTATCTGCTACTTCTTCAGTCTCGATGTCACAGCAATGTGCGGGTTCGTCCAACCTCTCAATGGTAATCTAGGGAGCTTCATTGTCCCACCTGACTTTGAACATAGAAGACATGGTAGCTAGCGTGTCTGCTAACTGATTCTCCTCTCTTGGGAAGTGTTCAAAGGTTATCTCCTCAAAATGTGGGAGCAATGTCAGTACATACTCTTTGTAAGGAATAAGATTTGGGTGTTTCATATCCCACTCGCCTTTGATCTGACTAATCACTAGAGCGGAATCTCTGAACACACTCAAGAACATAATCCTCAGGTCAATAGCAGCTCGAAGGCCCATAATGCACGCTTCATACTCCGCCATATTGTTGGTGCAGTTAAAACATAGTCGGGCGGTGAACGGAGTATGACAGCCCTCAGGAGATATGATCACAGTGCCAATGCATTACCCAACGCATTTGAGGCTCCATCAAAATACATAGACCATCGGGATCCCTCCTCAGGTCCTTCATCCGGTCCAGGTTCTTCACAGTCGGTCACCAACATGATGTTCTCATCTGGGAACTCGAAATTTATGGATTGGTAATCATCCACGTCCTGATGCGCCAAATGATCCGCCAACACACTCCCCTTGATTGCCTTTTGGGTTGTGTATTGGATGTCATACTCAGTTAAGATTAGGGATGTCAATGGGGCGGGGCGGGGCCGGGGGGACACTTCCCCATCTTTTTCCCCGCCATCAAATTCATTCCCCGTCCCCGTCCCCGATCTCCGTCACGGGGGAATTTCTATCCCCATCCCCGTTCCCCGCGGATCCCCGTTCCCCGCGGGGATCCCTATAGATCCTACATTTATTCATTAATATTTTATTTTTTTAAAATGTTTATATTTTCTATAAAAATAAAAAGCACAAAGAATTCACATATTTATTATGTTATTAAAAAATACTAGTATTTGACATTTATTATTTTTTATTAAAAATACTAATGGAACACAAAATAATAATATTTTTTTTATAAATTTCTATAAAATGCTATAAAATTCAACAAAATGAACTATAATACTTTTTAAAGTAACAATATGCCTAAACAACTAAAAAAATCCAACAACATAATTATGCTTAAAAAACTATACTTCATCAAAACTAATAAGGGATAATTATAAAATTTAGCATCATGAGTATGCTTGAAAAGCTAAAAAATACTTCATAATAAGTCAACTAAAAGCAAAAGTCAACATATCTCTATTTGCTCAATTGATAACACACGTAAAGTAGAAATATCAAAATACTTAAAACAAAGTTACATATAAATAAACTAAAATATTAAGCAAAATATCCAAACAAGTAATGATCAATCATGTCTCTCTTTCCAACTTCTCCTTGCAAGGTCTTATTCCTCATTCCACAATTAGATATGACTTTCTTTTTCCTACGAAAAGTAAACAATCAATAATTATATTTACTTAAAAAAATACTTTAAAAACTAAAAGGTAATCAACACTAATATGTAAATTACCTTATTATCATCATCATCATCATCCATATCTTCATCCACACATTCGAATTGAGTCAACGTTTTTGAATAACCTAAGAAACAAATAGCTAAATTAAAATTTAAAAATCCTTTTCAATTAATCTTGTAAAAGATAAAAATATATTACCTTTTATATCTTTTCGGATCCAATCTTGAGTGCACATCAAAGCCTCTAAAGTGTCTTCCTTCAACCTACTACGTTGTTGACTTAAAACACGACCACTAGTACTAAAGGCGGACTCTGAAGCAACGGTAGAGATAGGAATTGCTAAAAAGTCCCTTGAAATCTTTTTCAAAGTTGGAAATTTCAAACCATTTTGTTTCCACCATCCTAAGATGTCAAAATTTTCCTTTTTTTGTTTATCAAGCAAGACACCATCTTCCAAGTAGGAAGTAAATTCTGACTTGACATTTGTAGTTGAAGTATTTTCCATCACATATTCCGAATAAGCCTTCTCCCAATCTTGACTTGTGACATCAATGTCATCTACCAATGTTGATGCACCAACTTCACTACTTGTAGGAACCATATCATTATTTGGTTGATATTCTTCAACTAAATCTTCACACATTTGTATTACCTTTTCCAATTCTTTGGGAGCATTATTCCCATACATAAGTGGGAAGAAGTAATTCAACAAAGTTATTTTATATCTAGGATCCAAAACAGCCCCTATTTCCATCACCCCATTAATCAAACTCCAATATTTGTCAAACTTCACTATCATACTTCTTGCCATACTTTGTATAGTATCACTAGAAGAATCTTCCCACTTTCTTAAAGCTAATCTTATTTGACAAACTTTGGGAAAATAAATGTTTGATGTTGGATACTTAGTACCCGAGAACAACTCAGTGACACTAAAAAATAATTTCAACTTGTCACAAATTTCTCTTGCCATTTTCCAATCTTCTTCACTTGGTGCACACTTATATTGGGAATCACGGCGTTGTTTTAAACGTTTAAAAACTTGTTCGTAAGGCAATGCAGAAGTAAGCATTAAATAAGTATAGTTCCATCTTGTTCTACAATCTTGTGCAAGCTTCTTTTCATAAGTCATGTTCAATTGATTACAAGTTTCTTTAAATTTCTCCTCCCTCTTTGGTGTTGCTACCCAAAAACTGACACTTTCCCTAATCTTTTCAATTGAACTAGAAATTGTTTGCATGCCATCTTTCACTATCAAGTTTAATATGTGGGCGCAACAACGCATATGAAACAATTTCCCTTTTAAAATAAAAGAAGAAGGTGACATCTTATCAATCAAATGGTCAATCAGAGCATCATTGGTGCTACAATTATCAACGGTTAATGTTGACAATTTTCTATCAATATTCCAATCCATCAAACAATCTACCAAAAAATCACAAATGACCTCAGCAGTATGTGGCGTAGGGACATAAATGAACCTAAAAATAAATTATAATAAATATCACATAAAATAACTATATTATAATAATAACGTAAATGAAAGGGAGAAGTTACCTGATGATCTGATTCTGCAAAATCCAATTTTCATCAATGTAATGAGCTGTAACAGACATATATCCTTTGTTCTGGTTGCTAGCAGTCCACATATCAGTAGTTATTGCAATGCGGCTTTTATTCTTTGCAAGTATTTTCATTTGCTTTGACTTCTCACTTTCATACAACTTCATTATATCATTCTTCATGGTGTTGCGAGAAACTATCTTGAACAAAGGTTGAAGAGAATGGCTATAATTTCTAAAACCAATATGGTTAACCATCATGATGGGATATTCATGCAATATAATCATCTTCGCGAGTTCATTCCTAGAAACATCTTGATTAAATGTATAATTTCCAACCACAAATGATTCATGTCTGTTTCCAGATTTTTTTTCTGTCACTTTAAGCATGGCTTGTTTTGGACCTCTCTCTGTGCGTTTTGGACATATGCTAATATGATCAAATAAATGTTTAGTACCATTTTTTGTATCACCACCAATTTTCTTATCACAAGATTTGCATATAGCCTTCCAAATGCCTCCTATTTTTTGCCTTTTAAAATAGGGCCAAGCATCTGATTTTAATCCCCTTTTGTTAGGACTTGTAGTGGGTTCAACGGGAGCTTCAGGATCTTGATTTTCTATATTTATTTCATTTGGAGTAGATTGAACTTCCTGTGTGAGTGAAACTCCACTACTTTCTATAGGAACTTCATTCCCTTCCAAAGCAACATTAGGACTATTAGATGATTGAACTTCACCAACCATTCTTTTACCAAAAACCTGGCACACACAAACACAAATTTTAAAAGGCTACATGGAAGTAGAACAAAAATAATAAATATATGAAAAAATAATAAATAAATGAAATAGTAAATACATGAAATTCACACAAAAAATAATTAATAAGAAAAATCTTATATTTCTAAATATATGATGCATTACACATATTTCTAAATATGCCTTATTTACTGTAACTTTTCAATTAGAAATAATAACATATATTAATTAATTATATACATTGAGAATACATTTATTTACCTATATACATGATATATTTACTCGTGTAAAAAGTTATATGTTATTATTTCACTTAATGGCTTTGGTTTTATAATTAGAAATATAAGATATATATTTTTTTTATGGGTGATAGCATGATATATTATTGTTTATATGTTATTATTTCATTAATAATTAGAAATATAAGATATTTGGTTTTTTTATGGGTGATACCGTGATAGCATGATATATTGATTCATTTAAAAAGTAATATTTTTTTGTTTAATATAGAAAATTAAATTATAGTGTGATATATTAATAAAAAATAGGAAAAGTATATTTTAATATTTTTTAAGGAAAAACTGACGACATTATTTTAATTACAAATGCATAGTATAGATAAAAAATGAACACAAAAATATTTAAAAGGAGATAAAAATGAGTAATTTTTTGATTATTTTATATTTTTTTAATATGCAAATGATTTGATAACTCTAAAATTTCTAAACAATTTAATTTAAATTTAATCAAAATAATCAACTTTTCCTATAAGCAATTACATGAACAGGTTTATGAGAATCAAGGAGAAACAATCTACTTTTTTCTATAAACAATAATATAAACAGATTTATGAGAATCAAAGAGAAATAATCTATTTTTTCCTATAAATAATTACATGAACAAATTTATGAAAATCAAACCTTATTGATGAAATTGTAAGAGCTGTGAATAATGGAAGCACACCAAATAGAGAAGATGGAATTGGAAGAGGAAGATGAATGGAGATTTGACTGGAGAAGAAAAAAAGGAGTCTAACGTGTGAGACTCTAAATGTCTGGCAGAAGAAAATGAAACGCTTCAACTTTTTTAGGGTCTAATATTTACATTTCTCTCTCTTAATAAATACATGAATATTTATTTATTTATTTTTATAAATAAACATAAAGGAAATGACTAAAAAACCTAATCTAAAATATATATATTAAATTAACTATATTAAAATAATAGGCGGGGCGGGGTCCCCGCGGGGCGGGGGGTGTATTCCCCGTCCCCGTCCCCGAAATGCTCTCGGGGGAATTTTTCTCCCCATCCCCGCCCCCACGGGGGAAAATTCCCCATCTTTGGGGCCCCGAACGGGGCGTTCCCCGCGGGGATCCCCATTAACAGGTCCAAACTGACATCCCTAGTTAAGATCATCTGCCATCTTGCTATTCTTCCGGAAAAGGCAGGCTTTTCGAAGATATACTTGATTGGGTCCATCTTTGATATCAATAGAGTAGTCTGAGTCAGCATATACTGTCTCAGCCGGCGAGCAGCCCATGCCAAAGCGCAACAAGTTTTCTCGAGCAATGAGTATCGGGTCTCGCAGTCGGTAAACTTTTTGCTAAGGTAGTAAATGACATGCTCTTTTCGGCCAAACTCGTCATGCTGCCCCAACACGCACCCCATTGAATTATCCAGCACTGTTAAGTATAAAATCAAAGGTCTTCCTTCAAATGGTGGCATTAGAATAGGTGGCTCTTGGAGGTATTCTTTGATCCTTTCAAAAGCGGTTTGAAATTCATCATTCCATTTTACCACTTGATCTTTCTTCAACAGCTTGAAGATCGGCTCACAAGTAGTAGTCAGATGTTAAATGAATCGGGCAATGTAATTCAGACGTCCCAAAAATCCTCTGACTTCCTTTTCTATTCAGGGAGCTGGCATCTCCTGTATAGCCTTCACCTTTTCAGGATCCACTTGAATACCTTTATCACTAACGACGAAGCCCAGCAGCTTACCAGACCTTACCCCGAAGGTGCACTTGTTCGGGTTTAACCTCAGCTTGAACATCTTCAACCTATCGAACAGTTTCTGGAGATGGTCAAGGTGTTCTTCTTCAGTCTGGGACCTTGCAATCATATCATCAACGTAAACCTCAATCTCATGGTGAATCATGTCGTGGAACAAAGCAACCATGGCGCACTGATAAGTTGCCCCAACATTCTTCAGCCCGAAAGGCATTACCTTGTAACAGAGGGTGCCCCATTGTGTAACGAAAGTTGTCTTCTCCATGTCCTCGGGAGCCATCTTAATCTGATTGTAACCAGAAAAACCATCTATAAAGGAGAAGACCTTATGCTGCGCGGTGTTGTCTACCAAAACATCGATGTGAGGAAGCGGGAAATCATCCTCGGGGCTCGCCCTGTTCAGATCCCTATAGTCCACGCACATCCGTACCTTACCATCCTTTTTGGGCACTGGAACAACCTTGGCAACCCATTGCGGGTAAGAGGTGACAGCTAGAAACCCGGCGTCAAACTATTTCATGACCTCAGCTTTGATTTTCTCAAACATCTCGGGGCGCATACGGCGAACCTTCTGCTTTACCGGAGGACAATCTTCTTTAGTTGGTAGGCGGTGTACCACAATATCAGTGTCTAAACCATGCATATCTTCATAAGACCAAGCGAAGATCTCAACATAGTCGCGTAACATCTGTATCAACCGTTGCTTGACACTAGGCTCCAGATTTGCACCTATCTTGACCTCTGTCTTGTCTTCCTCTGTACCCAAATTCACTGATTCCACTGGCTCTTCATGAGGCTGTATGGCCCTCTCTTCCTGTAGTAACAGTCTAGCAAGTTCCCCAGGCACCTCACAATCATCCTCACCTTCGTCCTCGGCTTGGTTGATCGGATTTTCAAAGTCATAACTGGCAATAGCAGAGTCGTTATCAACGAGATCCACAGTGGATGTGAATCTGCATTATGATATGTGCGTGTGTGTAAGACAATAGCTATTTTGATAAAGTGCAAGATAGAAAGGAAAAACAAGGAGCGCAAAATTTGTAATGCAAGAAAACGTCCAATGCTTTATTGATGATATATGAAAATGACAAATAATAAGCCCTCACAAACAAAGCCAAGGTGCCTAGGGCAAGGCACCGGGCCGTAAAGTTTCAAACTGTCTGTTACAAATCTCAAAACAAAAGTCTATTACTGTGTAATAAAAGAAACGGGCACGAAGTCCTTCGCCGTCCAGTTGTTCAATCCACCGTTGGTAGTCAGATAGATCCAGCTGTCGATATCCGACTCTTCTTCATCATACTCAATTGCATTCACTCCCTGATTACTGATGTGCAGAGGAGGTCTTCCAATCCGCGTGCGCCGAACAACCCTTTGAGCCTCTGCAGTAAAGCCCAAACCAAACTTGTCAGTTTTGTGTGCGAAGTCAGGGAGCTGACCCCAATTTGCATACTCACCTTTTTCAATTGCAGCCCTGGCATCCTTGAGGGAAGCCATCTTCATCGGAGGTTTGTCAGCAACAACTTCAGTCGACGCCAGAGTCTGGGGGACCTCTTCAAAGTTCTGACACGGGGTTTCGATGAACTCCCCATCCATCTCCATATAGCGAAAGGAATTAAGATGACTCACCATGTAATCCTCTTCACCTTGTACCGTGATGATCTTCCCCTTTACTGGATATTTCAACATCTGATGGAGCGTAGAAGTCACTGCCTCAGCCTTATGAATCCAAGGGAGACCCAACAAGCAAGAATAAGATGGTCGAATATCCATCACATAAAAAGTAGATGCAAAAGTCTGAGAGCCAACTTTAACAGGGACGTCCACCTCCCTGTGCACCATCCTTTTTGACCCATCGAAAGCTCTAACTACAATATTACTCAGCTTCAGAATCAAACCTTCACAGTCTAGACGGTCTAATGCTTTCTTTGGCAAAACATTCAATGAGGACCCAATATCCACCAGTACATGGGCCAGAGTAGTGCCCCTGCACTCGATCGAGACGTCCAAAGCACCATTGTGATTTCTTCCTTTAGCAGTCAGATCTGCATCTGAGAAACCCAACCCGTTGTCGGCAGTCAAACTAGCTACGCAGTCTTTGAATTGATCGACAGAGTTTTCCTGCGGCACATGCGCAGTTTTGAGGAAAGCAATTAAAGCCTTTGCATGGGCTTCCGAGCACAATAACAAAGATAACATGGAGATTTTTGACGGGGTCTGCCCCAGCTTCTCGACTACGTTGTAGTCACTCTTCTTGATAATCTTCAAAATTTCCTCTATCTCCTGCTTAGAGGTTTCTACAATGATCTTCTTAGGCGCCTCCGTCCGGGCAGGCTCACCTGTGATTTCTTTGCCCCGAGTGTTAGATGACTCGGCGACAGGGGTGATAACTGGAACAGGAACTGGGACAACAACTGATGTACTAGCAGATGGAATGACAAGAGGTTTATGGACATTCGGAGGGGAAATCTCAAGAGAAAAAAGTCTTCCACTTATGGTGACCTTGCTAGCCCCGACAATATTGCTGATATCAGCATCAGCTTCTCCAACCTTTAAGTCTTGCTTAACTCCATGGTAATACACATCGGCCCCATAGTGCCAAGGGACAACCTTATCCAAAGTGTATGGGATAGGACCAGGGATAATAATGATTAACAGAGCGATTCTTGGAACAGATGTAATCCTAACAGGATTTCTCGAGGAAGCCTTGGAAGGATTGGCGGAAATGGTTATGATGGCAAGATCTTCAACTGGAACTAGAGGAATCATAGTCTTCTCGAACAGGATCTCTCTATTATCCATCAGGCGCTGAACACCTGATTTCAATAAGTGGCAACCAGTAGGCAGAATTGAACACACGTGGCAACCTTCACCACAACCCGGAAATAAACCGACCAACAATAGATTCTTCTTAATTGTCATCAAAGGGGTGGAAATTTCTTCCACGGAGGTCACAAGTAAATCATCATCCACATCATTCACTCCATGATCGTGTTTGGGCATGGGAGCAGTTATGACGTTGGGTTTCTCTGGAGCGTCAAACTCAATCTCTTTAGCTTCAATCAAATCTTGCACTTTATTCTTCAAGGCCCAACAGTTGTTTGTATCATGACCTGGGCTATCAGAGTGATAGGCGCAGCGGGCGTTCGGGTTATATAGCGGAGATGTGGTACTGGGATTCTTCGGGGCTTCCCTCAGAGTTACCAGGTTGGTCTTCAACAATTGTGGTAGAATTTGAGACAAGGTCATATTAAGCCGAGTGTACTGTCTTTGCGGTCTCTCCATTCTTTGCTAACTGTTGCATTGTGGGGAAACGGTGGGTCTTGATATTACTACCGCATTTACTGCTTGATGGCGTTCAGGTCTGCTTTGGATCCTCGAGCTGTAGACTGCACTATCTTCTTTCTTACCAGTGAAAGGCTTCTTTTCTGCACTTGATGAAGTACCTTTTTGTATCTTACCACTTCGGATACCAGCTTCTACTCTCTCCCCAATCAAAATCAATTCCATAAACCTAGATGACGAACTGTCGATCAGATGATTGAAAAATGGACCAGACAACGTCCCTAGAAACATGTCAACCAACTCCCTATCAGACAAAGGGGGTTGGACTCTTCCATCCAGATCTCTCCACTTCTGAGCATAGTCCTTAAAACTTTCACTTGCACCCATAGACATACCCTGAAGCTGAGTACGAGTGGGAGCAAGGTCGGTGTTATACTAATCCTGCTTGTAAAAGGAAGCAGCAAGGTCCTCCCAGTTTCGGACATTAGCTCCTTCCAATTGATAAAACCATTCAAGCTGAGTCCCTGACAGACCATCTTGAAAGAAATGTACCCACAAATTTCTATCAGCAGTGTAAGGTTGGATTTTTTTGACGTACGAGCAGAGAGGGAGTTTTGGATAGGATACTCCATCGTACTTAGCAAAAACCAGAGCTTTAAACTTATGAGGGCTCACCACCCCAGATGCCATTCCTAGTTCTTCAAAATCCAAACCAGGGATCTTCTGACACTCCATAGCACTCAGCCGGTCTTCAAGTTGTTTGTACCTATCCTCAGCAGGAGGATACTGTTCTTCATCATAATCTGTATCATTATCAGAAACTGCAGGACTGGGGCCCTTTTCTTCTTCTTGGTCCTCCTCTCCTTTGGATGAAAAAGATAGATCAACTTGTTATTTCAGCCTATCCCCAAACCTTTTGCCCATACTTAGCAGAACAACCTTCTTCTTGTTCTTCTTGTTCTTCTTCTTCTTCTTCTTCTTCTCCTTCTCTTTCTCTTTCAGGATGAGAGCTTTCAAATCCTCTTGCCCTTTAGCCAAGCTTAAGAACATCTCTTGGAATTGGGCATTTTGTGCCTGAAGATCTTTGATAGCTTGACCAGAAGACATAATTGCTGAAATAAACAGCGGAGAAGATGAGAAACCTATAATGGTACCTGTAATGGTGTGCATGATAATGGGATGCGTATGTAATGATTTCAAAGACTTTGGGAGATTTAAATTTGTAAAACAAAAATAAAACAAACTTTATTAGATTAAACTTGTAAAAAGGTTCAATAATGCCCTTAAGGCGTTTACAAAGAAGTAAATGAAAAACAAATCTAAACTAGAAAAAGCAAAAAATCAGAAATCCCATGGACGCTTTCCCTTTGTGCTGACGTAGTCATTGATCGTTCTTTCATTCTCGAGTTGCCTGGTGAGCTTCAAGATCTTCCTTTCTTGCTCATGGTACTTCTCCCGGTAGGTATCCCTATCCTCTTTCAACTGAATCCAGGATCTCTTCAATGCCCAAAGATCAGTGGGCATGTAGGGATAAAGGACTGTATAAGGAACGCCCTCTTCATTGGTAGGCTCCACAATCACTGGCAACACAACTTCATAAGGCATCCTAAGCTTCTGAGAACGAGCTCGGACCCACTGGAGATAAGGTTGCATAGGGAGAGAAGTTCTTGGTCCTAGCTCTTGAGGGTCAGATCTGTTCACCATGCCCCAAGCTCGTATAAACCTTCGGCGATGCTCGTCAACATCCTCCTTGTAGTCAAATGTAATATCTGTAAGAAGTAACTCATGAGGACCGTCTCTTCGAGCATGACCAAACTGTCACAAAGCCAAGCAAGGACTGTAGGTTATTCCCCCTCTGGTTCCAAGCAATGGGACATTAGGATATCCCCCACATCGATCAATGACATCAATGTTTTCCATAGTCTTGGAACTCCACAGAGTGTCTGTATGGGCAAGGAACATTATCCTGTGCGACCATCCTAACCCTTCCTCATTCTTTAACACGAACTTGGGGAGGTGCAAAATAAACCACCTCGCCAGCAAAGGCATGCAACACATGAGGGTCCATCTTCTCCGCCCAGTATGAGTATAGAGGGCATGTAAGATATCACCCAGAAGAGTAGGTACATGATTGCGAGACAGGAAGATCTTAACCGCATTCACATCTATGAAGGAATCTGGGTTCGGGAAAAGAACCAAACCGTATATAAGGAGAGCCAAGATGTCTTCAAAAGCCTGAAAGTCCAATTTATCCCAGAATAGCGGAGCTTGATCTATCAGAAACTTAGCTAAGAAAGCTTCAACCTTGCTTCGTGTTTCCCAATTAGATACTACATCAACCCGTTTCAAATGTAGAGCTGAAGCAATGTCTTCTGGTCTAGGAGTCTCTTCCAAACCTGTGAAGGGCATCTGCTCAAGGATGGATATGCCCAGTAAGTGAGAAAACTCTTCCATAGTAGGAACTAGCTGATAATCCGGGAAGGTGAAGCAATAATGCACCGGATCGAAGAACTGGAAAAGCACACTCATCATCTGCTCATCAAACTTTGAGGTAACCAAGATAAGAAGCTGATCATGTCTCCTAATGAATGAAGAAGTATCAGAAACTTTTGAGGCTAATTCTTTGAGTTGAGCAGGTATTTTCACAAAGTTAACTCGGATGGTGTTTCTGCACATGGAAGCCATAATCTGCAAAACAAAACAAAGATAAATCCACTCGGTCTTTGAAATGGTTAGTATAGTGAAGTATGCATGCTATGTTATGATGCATGATGTCATGATAAAACACACAACAGGTATAGCAGATAACAGACATGGTAAAGGCAAACAAGTCACACAAGAGCCCTTAAGTTTCAGGCTTGCATGGGGTCTAGGTATTACCCTCTTGAAGTTCAGTTGGTTTCAACCTGTCCTAATAATAGTAACCGGGTTCTAGATGTTCTCAATATCACTGACCATCCTCCATCAATCATGGTTTCAACTCACGCAATCTTTTCTTGCGGCCAGAACTATCTCGAGAGTATGGTCTCAATGAGTGTAGTATCGAGTATCAACCAGTTCTCAGCTTTACACCGAGGTCGGCTATCTGACTACTTCCTAATGGAAAAGTTGGTCAATTATAGGTTCTAAGGTCAGTTGATGCTTAACGACACACATAGCAGCCCCGTATTCTCCTTGTTTTTCCACAAGGGATACCGGTACCAACCAATGTGCCACATCAATGTAGCTACTGCTTCAACCGTATCGGTCTATGCTGTACAGTTCCCTCACAGTTTATTGCTACTTACCTAAAAGGTGTCCCCCAGATCCGGGTTAGGATCTATAGTAACTCCCAATACAAAACCCTCAAAAGTAAAGTAATCAAATCAAACAAGAGAAGCAATTTATGATGAACTAATCCTAAGGTATACCCCACTTACACTCCCCAGCAGAGTCGCCAGTTCTATGATACGGTGGCAGAACCGGACTGTTTAATACTAGTTTGTGTTTTGCGTTTTTTGTTTGCAAAATATCGCGGTAAGCAAGAGTCGCCACCGACTTTTATTTTATCCAACTGGAAAGGAAAAAAGCACATAAAAATTCCTTTTTTTCGAGATTTTGAGTACGGGGGGTAGATTATAGAAAGGGAAGGTATTAGCACCCTTTCTATCCGTAGTTTTCTACGGGCTCTTAGGTACTTGCTCATCATTTTAAAAAATTTCTTCCGTGTTTGTGTATTTTGAAAAGTTTTTGTTTTACTTCGATTTAACCCTTACTTCTGTCTCCAAGAGTGTTACAAAGTCGTTTTGAAAACTTTGTTTGAAAAAAGTGTAAGTGTGGAAAAAGTTTGATTTTGAGCAAGTACCTACTAGCATCTACCTACTCAAAAAAAGAATGTTTCTGTTCTTGTTTCCTTTAGACAACATTATCCTACTATTAGTGAGTAGGTAGCACCGTCGTTGGAGTTGTAAGGGTCAATTCGAAAGGGACGTACGATCACTAAAACAATGTTAGGTCGTCTTAGTAATAACCCTAATGTCTTAAGATCATATTCGAGGAAACATTTCTGAGGAAACCTTTCTGAGGCAACATTTCTGAATGGGACATTTGATCTTTATTTAGACAAGAGAGTGACCACTAAAACACCCTATACTTAATGACCGTTTACCGAAGGCAACCGAAGTGAGAGTGTACCCTAGGAGTGTGCATGTGCGAGTGATTTGATTTCAAGTTATTATCTTTGCACATTTAGGGTTTGCTAACCATTTTAAAATTAACATACATTCTTGTCATGCAATCCTATTATCATACATCTAACAGTTAATATTTGCGAAAATTAAAATGCGAGGAATAAAACTACGCTATTACAAGGCTTCAGGGAGGGAGATTAATTACATAGCCAAAAACCTGTTGAAACAACCGGCTGAAAATTATCAAACAATGAAGTCGCCATCGAACGTCTTTTATCCCACATGTGGGGAAAATAAATTGTGCTCGCTTGGGCCCTACCCCAATGCCTACGTATCCGTTTTGAGGAATCAGAGCTACCGTAGTTTGACTCATATGTTTTTATTTGTTTGTGTTTTTTGTGGACGAAGTTAATTCCGCCTTCTGCCGCAGCTTGACCTTTGGAGACTTATGCGTTGGAACATAAGTAAATTAATCGTGTCCTTACCTGAAAAGGGTTTCTTAGAAAAATGTGCTTGAGCGCACAAATGGTTTGAGTTGATTTGTATTTTTCTTGCAGGTAATGACTAATTGACTTCAAGAGAGAGATATTAGCCACCATTCTACTTAGTCATGAAAGGAGTCTTTGAGAATATAACCACACCTAGGCTTGAGATGAAGAACAATAAGATCGAGAAGAGACCTGCTTATCATTTCCCGTACTAAGCAAAGGCATGATTCTCATCAGTAGTTTTAAAGTATTTTGAATTTTGAAAAAAAAGAAGTTTTTCTTTTAAATGCATATGCAAAAGGAGAAAGAAAATTCAAATGGGACTAGCCTATTTCTAAACCTAATGTTATCGTGCATTAGTAGCCCTAAGTCAAGGATGAATGAAAGGGAAACATCTACCTAATGTTAGCATGCATATGGTTTGCGATAAAGCCCTACTTCTCATGATTTTTAGAAAAGCAGTAAAGTACGAGAATGAGGAATAAAATAAAGTCACGATGATACCGAACAGGGAAAGTCCGTTGCCTCTTTAAAGCCACGCAAGCGATAAGAAAAATCTACAAAAGCTGCTCCGTGCGAGTGATCAAAGAATTAGCCTCAAAGCATTCCATATTGCGAAAGTTATATCAATATAATATCATAAAATCTTGGCTAAAAAAAACAACAAAAAAGATTATTAAACATGAAAATAATAGAAAATTCTAATTAAACATCTAAAGAGAATTTCTAATATCAATAAGAATTTCTACTATTTTTGTATCTCTTTCATCATCATAGTCATGAGAAGAATATACTAAGGAGAAAAAACAATTAAATCTAAAACAAAGGGGTGTTAAAATCTAGATTAGGTGTGTAGTGTAGCAAGGGTGCTAGGCCCATAGGAGATAGCCCAATAAGCCATTTTTGTTGAACGAGCTTCGGTTTCCAAAAAAAAAGTAGTGATGGGCCTAGTGGAATTCGGTCCACTCTCCAACCCCAACTCCCTCTTATCTTTCAGCATAATGTCTTTATTCCTGTTAAACAAACAAATGAAAAAGATTAAACAAAATTAAAAAACAAGGGAACACGGGTCGTTTTGGGGAAGATTGGTGTTAGGGTTAAAACATAGTGATGTCCAGCTTCGACCGTTATTCCTCTCCGTGAAACACAAGTGGCGCCACTTTTTTCTTTCTCTGATCGATTCTTCCTCTCTTTGTGCAAACGACACTCTCTTCCTCGTCTTTATCTCAAACGCCTTCCACCTCCATGAACAACATTATCGCCGCCTCCACTCGCATCTTTCTCTGACTCCTAAACCCATGGCTTCGACGAAGATCGACTTTAGAAGAATTTAGGCGAGGTATATGCTTCCTCGTAACTTCTACTCTTCTTCTCCCTCTGCGTTTTGTGTTATCATTGTGATGTCATTGATGATGAAGATGAAGCAGGTTGCGTTTACAGAAGATTTTGAAATGATGATGATATTATTGTTTGTTACAGATGGCGATTGAAGAATCAATGAAGCGAATTTGGGAGACTAATGATTGGTGAATGGTGATGATGATTAAAGATGTGTGAAAGATCAATGGTGATTCTTGGAGTTCAGTGGTATAGATGTTGTAGAGAATTGATGCAGGTTGGAGAACGGTGGTGAGGTCGTTAGTAGAAGACTCCACGAAAGATGAATTGAAGGTGATTGAAGCTTGAAGTAAATGAGCGATGAAGTGGCAGGGGAAGCTGAAGGTTCTTCTGAACTTTCTGGTGAGTTTTCTCTTGAATTCAATCAGTTAAGTTTTTTTGAGTTTTTTCTTGTTGAATAAAAATGATCGTGGATCTGAGACTGAATAATGATCTTTATGTGAACCTCTGCGTAATCGTTTGGGATTTTTGTTTGTGAAAAATTCCTTCCCTTCTTCTCTCAGATTTCTATTATATAATTGTTGAAAGTTTGTTAGAAAGTCGGTTGAGAATGATTAGGGACTCAGTAATTCTGTTATGTCTGTTAGAAGTTGGTTATAGTCAGTTACGGAGTTAGGAAACTTAGTTGGTTAGAGGTTAGGAAGTTATAGGTTTGTTATGAAGTTTGCGGGGCTGTTTTAGAATGGGCTATTTAGAAGCTTCTGTTAGGAGTTAGTTATAGGAATCTGTTAGAAGTTTGTTCTTTTCTGTTTGGCTTTGTTAGTTTGGTTTTTGAAGTTTCTGTTACAGGTTTGGTTAAAGAATTCCAGTTAGAGGTTGTTAAAACTTTTCGTTATGGAGAATTGGAATCAGTTATAAGCTTAAAGGGGTAAAAACTGTTAGGGTCTGAGATAGAATTTTGGTTCCAAGGGTTAGTTGTTAGTCACTGTTACTTAACTGACTCTGTTTAGAAATTCTGTTATTGGTTGTTTCTCTGAGTTGGAATTCTGTTTAGACAGTTAGAGAGGCAGTTAGAAGTTTTGCAGGGCCGTTTTAGAAGGTTGGGATTTTCCAATTTTGTTTTGTTTTTTTTTGGTTTAATTGAACAAAGGTTAATTAACTGTTATGCTGTTAGGAAAGTGGGATTTGGAAGTTTGGTTCTAGAAATAGTTTAAGAATTCTATTATGCGTCAGTTTTGACAGTTTGGATTGTTTTTGCAGGGATGCCTTGAATGGTTTTGTGTGCAGGGTAGACTTCTGAAGGGAGCAAAATGAATATGAAACAAAGCTACTTGGAGACTAGAAGAACATGTTTTGGATTAGTCTTAGAACCAAAAAAAAAATTATGTAATTGTAATTGGATGGAATTTTGTAATGGTTTAAGATATGAGGTTTATCTCCTGTGCTAGTATTTCTTTTGGGCCAACTTTAATCTCTTATTTGTTTAAAAGGCATACTCTTGTTGCAATATCAATTTAAGAAACCATAAACTATGGTTGAAGACATACTTCCAATTACCAAAACACCTTGATATTGCACTTTGAATCTTGTAGTAGCTTTGTACTTTGCCCTTTGCAACCTTGAATATTTTTTGAATGAAGTATTTATTTTCCTAAGAAACTTCGTTTTGATTGGCTTGATGATGTGAAGCTAAAAAAGCGCATGTGATGAAACTTGAAGCCTTCCTTGTAAAGAACCTTAAACCTTCTGGAAAAGGCCAAACATGTAAGTTAAATAACAATTTAAGCTTCTCTTGATGGAAGAAAGTCAATCGAAAACCCTAAGTTATAATGGCCAAAATCTTATCAAGATATATCCCCCTTGAATGACATTTGAATGAATGAATCCTCCTAGAAACCATATGAACGAATCTCCCACCCTTATCTTGAATCAATATCAAATCTGAGCATTGTTAAAAGTTTCAACGAATCCAATTCAATAATCATCAGTAATCCAAGTTACTTGCGATTGAGGTAACAAGTATTCGAAAGAACGATGAAGTTTCGAACTCAATGGACTTACAACTTTATGCTATATACCACAACTTGCATTTTACAATCCAATCCACTCTATATCTTGACTTCATGGATAACAACAATGTCTTGAGGGCGCTTTGAAGTATAGAAAGAAATGTAATATGAAGCCCAATGAACCTCCATCGATAGATACTACAAATTCGAACATAGGAGATGTGACACCCTAATCAACTTGTGTTTGATGAATTCTTAATGGAGGATGACCTTGTAGCCTGATGAAGAAAATATCCACAACATCCATGAACACAAAACCCTAATTCCACAATTTCACTGCCTTGAAAAATAACCAGAAGAATCAGGCTCTATTGAACATATATACACCTCAGTTAGTTGATAAAACCCTAATCCTGAAGGTTCTCGACCCCTTGCGAAGTTATGTTGTTAGCGAATGTATGCAATGTTAAATGACCTAATGGAGTTATGTACATGAGAAAAGCGCGACAATGCATAAACTAGATAAAAGTAAAAGGGTAGGACAAATTTGGGGTATTACAGTTGCCCCTATTTAATCGTCTTATACTTGAAAGTATGATTTGTGCGTGCCTTTCGGAAGTTCGAGGTAGAAGATGATTAAATATCAATGCCAAAAATTTGTCCTGAGAAAGTGCGAGCGTTTATTTATTTTTGTGGTATCAGCTAGAATTTTGTTTTTTTAGTGAAAATACGGAGGTTGGACTTGTAACGTGGCGTGATGCCAATACAAGACAAAGGTTGGTACGAAAAGATAGCGAACAAGGTCTACGGGCGACCTACGATCCTAAGGCGAAACATGAGAGTGATTTGACAGAGAACTTAGCTTAAGGGCGATCTCAGGTTCTAAGATGATCTATGGGAAGAACCTAGCCTACGGGCGATCTCAGGTTCTAAGAAGGAAACATGGGTTACGACATGACGATTGTTTAGATAAGTGACACGGACGAGCATCAAGAAAGGTTAAACACGGACGCGTGTTTGAATCAATATGGACGAGTATTGAAAGAAGATACATGCGAGTATCAAAGGTTAAACACGGACGAGTGTTTGAATCAATACAGACGAGTATTGAAGGAAGATACGGACGAGTATCAAAAGGTAAACACGGACGAGCGTTTGAATCAATACAGACGAGTATCAAAAAGGAAGATACAGGCGAGTATCAAAGGTTAAACACGGACGAGTGTTTGAATCAATACGGATGAGTATTGAAAGAAGATACAGATGAGTATCAAAAGTTAAACATGGATGAGTGTTTGAATCAATACGGACGAGTATTAAAAGAAGATACAGACGAGTATTAAAGGGTAAACACGGACGAGTGTTTGAAATACGGATGAGTATTGAAAGAAGATACAGATGAGTATCAAAAGTTTAAACACGGACGAGTGTTCGAATTAATACAGACGAGTATTGAAAGAATATACAGACGAGTATCAAAAGTTTAAACACAGACGAGTGTTTGAATCAATACGGACGAGTATCAAAAAGGAAGATACAGGTGAGTATCAAAGGTTAAACACAGACGAGTGTTTGAATCAATAGGGACGAGTATTGAAAGAAGATACAAATGATTATCAAAAGTTAAACATGGACGAGTGTTTGAATCAATACGGACGAGTATTGAAAGAAGATACGGACGAGTATCAAAGGGTAAACACGGACGAGTGTTTGAATTAATACGGACGAGTATCAAAAAGGAAGATACAGGCGAGTATCAAAGGTTAAACATGGATGAGTGTTTGAATCAATACGGACGAGTATTGAAAGAAGATACATATGAGTATCAAAATTTAAACATGGACGAGTGTTTGAATCAATACGGACGAGTATTGAAAGAAGATACAGACGAGTATCAAAGGGTAAACGTGGACGAGTGTTTGAATCAATACGGATGAGTATTGAAAGAAGATACATACGAGTATCAAAGTTAAACACGGACGAGTGTTTAAATCAATACGGACGAGTATTGAAAGATGATACAGACGAGTATCAAAGGGTAAACACAGACGAGTGTTTGAAATACGGACGAGTATTGAAATAAGATACAGATGAGTATCAAAAGTTTAAACACAGACGAGTGTTCGAATTAATACAGACGAGTATTGAAAGAAGATACAGACGAGTATCAAAAGTTTAAACACGGACGAGTGTTTGATTCAATACAGACGAGTATTGAAAGAAGATACAGACGAGTATCAAAAGGTTAAACACAGACGAGTGTTTGAGAGACTGACACATATGAGTGTTTAGGAATGGACACGGACGAGTGTTTAGGGAACTGACTATCAGACAAGAACTGGGTTTTAGAACGACAAAGTGTATTGATTTTGCTGGGCATTGAAAAGGTGAAGGTCACTGACTAGGGATTTTGGGCATGATACCCTCCTGTAGGGATGTATTGTTTTCCTTGAATAATTCAGGTCTTTTGTGTAAGGTACCTGATATGGCTTATGCTTCGTATGCATGTTTGAATTTCTTTTTCCGCAAAGATCCATTCTGATGGATCGGCTACGCACTTTTGAGGATGTAATGTTATGCAGTGATAACTATATGCAGTGCGAAGAAATAAAATTCATGGGGATAAGAGAAGGCTTGCTGGGAACCATTTCTCATCACTGGGGATGTCAGTATATATCGATGTTGGAAGCCTGCAATATCAAAGGTTGTTGGGGATACTGATAAAAATTTGCCCTGGGGAGCCCCTGGTACCAAAGATCGTTGATGACATTTGCTAAAGATTAAATTGCTGACGAAGCGAGTCTTCAGGTACGCTGCTGGATTATGAATCGTATCGTTTAGGGAAGAGATAATCTAGCCAGACCTCCATACATCCTGAACCGTTGAGAGGATGATAGAACAAAATATGCCTAAGAAAGGATACTGAACACCATGTGGATCTCTCCGAATACCTGCCCCAAGTTTACACACACTGGGGGATTATCTCTTGAATCACTTGGGGATAAGAGATGGGCTATGAATGCCCCGGTTTAACTCTGAATTCCCCAGTTTAGCTCCACGAATGCCCCGGTTTATCTCCACTGGGGATGTTCTTGATTAACTCCATTGGGGATGCACTTGCGCGTGCCGAGTCAAATGACGACTCCGAATTTCCAAATTCACTTGGGGAATCAGGTTTGAAATTGTCTGCAGCAGATGAAGGCGGCTTTGTGTGCTGGCGAGGTCAGGGTGAACATTATGGTGCTTTTAACTTGATCGTAGTCTCGTACAACATAATTGGCTTTAGCAACTTTGCAAGTACGGATGAGGAATGCCCCTGTCTGGAGGATTTCTGGAAGAAACTGTGTTGAATAGAAGACCAGAATATTCGTGCCACAATACGATATGAGGTGGCCTGCCCCAATGTCTTGAGTCACGAAATAAACTCCTCTTGATTACAACTTTCTTGGAGAGATTTATTGAATCTCGATGTAACTGCCCCATGTTGAATGAATTCTGAATAGATTTCTCGATGTGGTAGCCTCTGATTGGTTGAGCTTGAAGAGATTTATCGATGTGATAGGCTTTAATTGACGACTTTGAGGGAATGCCCTAGATTTGGCTGAGCTTGGAGAGATTGATTCTTGACTTGATTGCCCCAGATTGGCGGACTCTGCTAACTTCATCCTTGAAGGGTACTCAGACTGTGACGAACCAAGATACTGTCTCTTGACAAAAGGTTAACATGCCCCTGGATAAGTCATTTCTCTTGTGGCAGCTAACTCTTGCTTCAACAGGGTATTCAAGCCTCTCTTCTCTGACAAGATTGAGCTCTTTACTGATTGTTCATTGTGTAAACTTACTTGATGTTGATCAGTTATTTTGTATGCATAAGAATGCTTATTATGAGAATGATAATTTTAATGCAACATATATGTAAGTCTTGAAGTTTGAAAAACTTTGAATGAAATGATGTCATAGCTCTGTCGTGAACGAGTCACTAGCTAGAGAGAAACATTTGCAAATTATTTTTTATGAAAGATGATGCAAGCATATGATGCCAACAACAGATATTCAAACTTACCTCTTAGGAGTCAGTTAAACTCTATCTCGTTGTAGCACGCTTTCGAATTGACCCATGCTTCAGTTAGGACTTTTATGGGTTGTAACTTGGCCTGGTTCACGGTTTTAGAAAAAAGGATTTAAGGCTCAAAATTATTTGGTGCCCACCAATTCTCCATGATGTTCTCCATTCCTATGTTCAGTTGACCCGATACAAGCATTCATCTCTCTCGAAGACTTTGCGATGATTGAGGAACCACTGTGGTTTCTTGGACACGATAGTCACTAACTTCTGATTTTGGTGTCTGATCAGACGACTTTGTTCTTTGATGAGGATTTTCATTGGTAATCCTTTTCTCGCCTTTTAGGATTTTTTCAATTTCTTTCTTGCTTTCCCTAATTTTTGCCTGGACAAATTGATTTGGAAGTCCAGCGGGATGCCCCAACTTTTGCCTAAGCGACTTGTTTTCAAGTTTCGACTTAGCGGGGATTTTTGTTTCTTTCTTATTCGTATTTTCCATTTTGAACAAGTCATTGATCTTTGCGTTGTTTTGATTTGTTAGAAGTGATCGTGACTGCCAGAGTCTTTAGTAGATGATGGATAACCCTTATAGTACCATCATTTGTTGACCTCCTGACGTGTGAGAGATACCCACTAGGATGTTGTCAATAGACGCACGTTGCTGATAGACGAGGGTTAACCATTGCAGTTTTGACTTTCCTCAACCTTTTGATGGATAATTGTTGTACCCCAAAATTTTCCCTCCCATATTTCTCAATACATTTCAAGTAAGGTCTTCAAATTTCCCAAGTAAGCTGTTGTACCCCAAAATCTGCCCTCCCATATTTCTCAATACATTTCAAGTAAGGTCTTCAAATTGCCCAAGGAAGTCCAAGAGTTAACCAGATAAACTCTCTCCTAAAGGCAGTCTACCTCAAATTAGGGTTTCATTTTGCATCAAGATGTTTGAGTCCAAAGGGTCCCAAATTCTCACTATTGTCCTAATATGTTCTCAAGATCATCCATGTCAAGTTTCAAGCCTTGCAGAGGAAGTTTGCTCAATCAATTGCTCAAAGGCCTAAAAATCGACTGTGCTAGGACAAAAGTCAACTGTGGCCCACATACAGTCAAACTTCAAGATTTTTGGTCAACATACTCACTTTTAAGTATTATTCAACATTTGATCAAGGGTTGATCATGATTCCTCAACGATTGCTCACAATTCATCAAAACCCAAAAGTTGCTAAATTAGGGTTTTGTAGGAAAAGTCAACTCAACTTTGACCAAGCATAACTTTCTCATACTTTATCAGAAATGGCCCATCCAAAGCTAATTTTGAATAGGATGTAATTCCATACAATTAATCTTCATCTCCAAAGTTCAAAATATGCACTCACAAGAAGATATAAATTTGGACATTATAGGTCATTTTGAAAAGTCAACAAAAACACCTTTTAGGTCAAAGCTTCTTACATGAACATGGAAGATCCAATTGAGATGAAACCAAAGAGGTTGCTTAGGGGACATCCTAAGCTTTCTAAAAAGTCCAAGAACACCCTCATAAGATTAAAATTGAGAGAGATGTGCATTGTCAAAGTTGGACAATTTTTGAAAAAAATGCATGAAGCAAATATTGACCAAACTTGGAGTTTTTCCAAATGGGCCTATCTTTTCAAGTTTGAAACTCATTCCTAACATGGTCCATGACCTCTAAGCCCACCCATACATTTTTCTACTATTTATTCTATTTATTTTGATATTTTATTCATTAAAATTCAGAATTAAATAAATAAATAATAGAAATAATGTAAATTTTGATGTGAATCTATTTTGGGCAAGTTTTATGCTGGTTTATGTCAATTGATTTCGTGCAATAACCCTTCAAATATGTCCAGGTTCATCCACATGTGAAAATGGCATAAAATCATCAAATATGACATTTTTTTCAAATCTTGATCATGGTCTTAAAACACAACATTATGAGGGAGATTCTTTCCATGATTTATTGTCTCCTCATTCTCCTCTATAAATATAGATCCATACAAGCTTTAAAGACATGAAATTCCTCTCTAAAAAGCTCTTCAAAAAGCTCTCCAAAAGCTCTTCAAAAAGCTCTCCAGAAATCAAAGAATCAGCGCAAGTCATATCTCGAGGTTCAGGTCTCTCTCAATTGACATCAAGCCTCAAACTATCCTCTTGAAATCCTCAGGAGTCTTACAAGGCCCAAGAGAAATCCATCACACGCCTAGCACACCCCCATTTGACAATACCGGTTTGGTAAAATTTTAAACTTCGAATCTCTAATTTTAATCACATTTTATGGTATGCTAACGTTTGTTTGAGTTTATATAGAACAATTATGGATGGTTGAATCATAGGTTCCACGCAAGAATAAAAAAACACCATAGTTAGAGCATGAAGCTTTCGAAGATTCGGGCCTAGGGATTTCTGATGATTGCACCCCCTGTTTACTTTTGCTACTAGGCCCATCGTTATTTTCTTGTTTTATTCATTTCATTTATTTCTTTTAATCCCTTTTTTATTTTTATCAATAAACAAATATAAAAATCACATAAAAATAGATTTAGGATTTTTTCTTAATTAAATTTTAATTTTGGTAAATTAATTAACTAAACACTTTAACTTTTTTTTTTAAAATTAAAATTAATAGAACTTAGGTTTAATTTCATTTTAATTCATTTTCCTTTTCGTAACAAAAATACCAAAAAAACATAGAATTAATTTCTTTTATTTAAATTTCATGTTTCTTTAATAATTATATATTTTTTTAAATATAGATCTAGATCAATTATTTTTTAACTTAAACCATTTTTATAAATTAAAACAAAAAACAACAAAAAGATTTTTTTATATCTTAGAATTTTTAGACGTCTTTTCAAATTTGCGCGTTATTATTCTTTCGCACTTCATTTTATTATTGTAACTGTATATTGGGATGTAATAGATGATTAGTAGGACCTTTACCGCATTTATTTATTTTTACCCCCAGTTTTGGATATGTACATAATCCCCCTCCCCGAAGCCTTGTAATAGCTAGGTTTTATATTTCTGCACTTTTAAATTACTGCAATTATTAACTGCTAGATGTATGACTAATAGGATTGTATGGCAAGAATAATCAAACATTAGCAAACTTAACCTAAGACTAAAATAACTGAACATGACACACCTTACACATATGCACCCTTAGGGTATACCTCCCTTGGTTACCTCGGAAAATAATGGTCATGTCCCTCGAACGTAGGGATACCCTTAGCAAAGACCCCCGGTTAAAGTCATCATAAAAGATCATGGTCCCTTACTATCCCTCGAAGTTGCCTACGGTATATGATCTTATCCCTCGATGTTGTCTATGAATATATGATGACAGTCCCTTCGAAATGCTAAGGTATCCTTACATGTTGCCTTCAATGACCATTATGTCCCTTTCGAATTGACCTTTACAAATTCCAACGATGGTTCTACCTATTTCTCAATAGTAGGATAGCGATGTCTAAAGGAAACAAGAATAGAAACGATCTTTTTTTCGAGTAGGTAGATGCTAGTAGGTACTTGCTCAAATCAAACTTGTTCACACCAAACACTTTTCAAACAAAGTTTTCGAAAACACTTCGTAACACTCTTGAAGACAGAAGCAAGGGTTAAAACGAAATAAAACAAACTTTTAAAACAAAGCACACACACAAGCAATTTAAAAAGATGAGCAAGTACTTAAGAGCCCATGAAAAACCATGGATAGAAAGGGTGCTAACACCTTCCCTTTCTATAATCTACCCCCCGTACTCAGAATATCTCGAAAAAAGGATTTTTCTGTACTTTTTTCCTTTCCGGTTGGATGAAATAAAAGTCGGTGGCGACTCTTGCTTACCGCGACATTTTGCAAATAAAAAAACGCAAAACGCAAACCAGTAAAAACAGTCGGTTACCATGAACAGTAAAAACATTTTTGCGACATTTTTACCATGACATCATGCATCATAACATAGCATGTATACTTTATTATACTAACCATTTCAAAGACCGAGGGCATTTATCTTTGTTCTGTTTTGCAGATTATGGCTTCCATGCGCAGAAACACCAATCGAGTTAACTTTGTGCAAATACCTGCTCAACTCAAAGAGTTGGTCTCAAGAGTTTCTGAGACTTCTTCCTTCACTATGAGACATGGTCAGCTTCTTAGTTTGGTTACCTGAAAGTTTGATGAGCAGATGATGAGTGTGCTTTTCCAGTTCTTCGATCCTGTGCATCATTGTTTCACCTTCCCGGATTATCAGCTAGTTCCCACTTTGGAAGAGTTTTCTCACTTATTGGGCATATTCATCCTTGAGCAGATGCCCTTCACAGGTTTGGAAGAGACTCCTAGACCAGAAGACATTGCTTCAGCTCTGCATCTGACACAGGCTGATGTAATATCCAATTGGGAGACGCGAAGCGGGGTTAAAGGTTTCTTAGCTAAGTTTCTGATAGATCAAGCTCAGCTATTCTGGGACAGTTTGGACTTTTAGGCTTTTGAAGATATCTTGGCTCTCCTTATCTACAGTTTGGTTCTTTTCCCGAATCCAGATTCATTCATAGATGTGAATGCGGTTAAGATCTTCCTGTCTCGTAATCCTGTGCCTACTCTTCTGGGTGATATTTTGCATGCCCTCTATACTCGTACTGTGCGAAGAAGAGGGACTCTCATGTGTTGCATGCCGCTGATGGCGAGGTGGTTTATTTCACACCTCCCCAAGTCCGTGTTGAAGAATGAGGAAGGTTTAGGATGGTCTTACAAGATAATGTCTCTTGCCCATACAAACATTCTTTGGAGTTCTAAGGCTATGGAAAGCTTTGCTGTCATTGATCGATGTGGGGGATACCCTAATGTCCCATTGCTCGGAATCAGAGGAGGGATAACCTACAGTCTTTGTTTAGCTTTGCGATAATTCGGTCGGGCTCGGAGAGACGGTCCTCATGAGCTACTTATTATAGATATTGCATTTAACTACAAGGAGGACGTTGACGAGCATCGCCGGAGGTTTATACGAGCTTAGGGCATGGTGAACAGATCTAACCCCCAAGAGCTAGAACCAAAGACTTCTCTCCCTATGCAGCCTTATCTCCAGTGGGTCCGAGCTCGAGCCCAGAAGCTTGGGATGCCTTATGAAGCTGTATTGCCAGTGATTGTGGAGCCTACCAATGAAGAGGGCATTCCTTATACAGTCCTTTATCCCTACATGCCCACTGATCTTGGGGCATTGAATAGATCATGGATTCAGCTGAAAGAGGAGAGGGATACCTACCGGGAAAAGTACCATGAGCAAGAAAGGAAGATCTTAAAGCTCACCAGGCAACTTGAGAATGAAAGAACGATCAATGACTACGTCAACACTAAGGGGAAGCGTCCATGGGATTTCTGATTTTACTTTTTCTAGTTTAGATTTGTTTTTCATTTGCTTCTTTGTAAACGCCTTAAAGGCATTGTTGAACCTTTTTACAAGTTTAATCTAATAAAGTTTTTTTATTTCTTGGTTTGCAAATTTAAATCTCCCAAAGTCTTTGAAATCATTACATACGCATCCCATTATCATGCACACCATTACAGGTACCATAAAAATTTCTCATATTCTTCGCTATTTATTTCAGCAGAAATGTCTTCCGATCAAGCTATCAAAGATCTTCAGGCACAAAATGCCCAATTCCAAGAGATGTTCTTGAGCTTGGCTAAAGGGCAAGAGGACTTGAAAGCTATCATTCTGAAAGAGAAAGAGAAGAAGAAGAAGAAGAAGAAGGTTGTTCTACCGAGTATAGGCAAAAGGTTTAGGGATAGGTTGAAACAACAAGTTGATCTGTCCTTTTCATCCAAGGTAGGGGAGGACCAAGAAGAAGAAAAGGGCCCCAATCCTGCAGTTTCTGATAATGATACAGATTATGATGAGGAACAGTATCCTCCTGCCGAGGATAGGTAGAAACAACTTGAAGACCGTCTGAGTGCTATGGAGATTCAGAAGATCCTTGGTTTGGATTTCAGAGATTTGGGATTGGTATCTGGAGTGGTGATCCCTCAGAAGTTCAAAGCTCTAGTTTTTTCTAAGTATGATGGGGTGTCCTGCCCAAAACTCCATCTCCGTTCTTATTTCAGGAAGATCCAGCCCCACACAGCTGATAGAAATATATGGGTTCACTTCTTTCAAGATAGTCTAGTAGGGACTCAACTTGAATGGTTCTACCAGCTAGAGGGAGCAAATATCCGAAACTGGGAAGATCTAGCTGCTGCTTTCTACAAGCAGTATCAGTATAATGCCAACCTTGCTCCTACTCGTACTCAACTTCAGAGTATGTCCATGGGTGCAAGTGAAGGATTTAAAGACTATGCCCAAAAGTGGAGAGACTTGGCTGGAAGAGTCCAACCCCCGTTGTCTGATAGGGAGTTGGTTGATATGTTTCTGGGGACGCTATCTGGTCCATTCTTTAATCATTTGATCAGCAGCTCGTCAGCGAGTTTCACCGAGCTGATTCTGACTGGAGAAAGAGTAGAAGCTGGGATCCTGAGTGGTAAGATCCAGAAAAATACCTCTTCGAGTACATAGAAGAAGTCATTTGGTGGCAAGAGGGAAGCCAATGCTGTGCACGGCCAGAAGAGGCGTAGCAAGGCAGACTACCACCAATCTGTGGGGGCAGTGTTGATCTCTAATTCGGCACGCACACAACGACCACAACAATGAAACAATCAGCTAAGGGTGGAAAGACCTCAAAGGAATTTCACCCAAATAAACATGCCTTTGTCACAAGCATTGCAACACATGTTGAAGATGAATCTGATTACGGTGATAAACCCTCATCCGAACCCTAAGACTTCTTCTCCTAACTACAACCCGGATGCAAGGTGTGCTTATCATTCTGGTAGCTTGGGGCACGATACTAACAATTGTTGGGCGCTGAAATACAAGATTCAGAATATGATTGACGCCAAGGAGATCGAATTCGACCCTCCCGAGACTCCCAATGTGATCACTGCTCCCTTGCCAAAACATGGCTAGGATTGAAAGCATTTTTGTTCATTTGAATTCTGAAGTTGTATTTTCTTTGCTTATTCAAACAAGTATTGTCATGTCAAACTTTTTTATTTCATTAATGCATTACATGTGTCTATCTTGAATTAATTTTTTTTCATTATGCTTAAATTGCTTTATATTTCCTTTTCGTGATATTCAACTCTCGACTAAAAAACTGTAAGCCTTTAGAGGGAGGATGACGAAAACGATACCACAATCTCTACAGTATGCTTTTGAATAGACCTTGTTGATGATGTACAGACGTTGTTTCAAATCCTAAACAGTGGAGTTATAAGGAAGATAATCCATAGTCAACCCCTTCGAGCCAAAAAAGTAGGAGTTTTTCTTTTCACACATATTAAAACCCTTAATCATAACCTGGGGCAGGGTAGTTTTCTCAGTTAATTCAGAGGCGCATTCAGTCACAATCTGCCGCTTCGTACACAACGAATGGCATCAAAGACGTCCTTCCGAAAAAAAAGATGGTGATGGTTCCCTATAATCATCAAGGCAGGAAGTCATTATCTCTCGAAATAAAAGGCCATTAAGTCAAAACCTATGAAGGAGACTTAAGAAAAAACACTGGGGCATTCCGCTGACTGTAATCACAAAAAGAAACAGTTCAGGCAAAAGACATGGATAATAAAATAAAAAAGAAAGAGGTCCTACAAACCCTCAACAAAAAATAAATGACTTCCTATTCAAAATAAACTGTCAGTATCCGAACCATCACTGGAATATCAGAGCAAAGACTCAAACGGGATCTAAATGCACAATTAGCTGAGTTTAGGATCGAAGAACGTCACGAAGAACGGGTGGGTACAAATAAAATTTGAGCCTTTATCCTTTGTTTCTTAAACCGTGAACCAGGCCACGTTATAACCCTTAAAAGTCCTAGCTGAAGCATGGGTTAGTTCGAAAACATACTGTTATAAAAGGTATCCTGACTCCTGAAGGTCCGTGTGATCGGTGGGAATAGAACTGACTGTTTTAGAATGCTGGTTCGCGTTTTGCGTTTGTGTTCGCAAAATGTCGCGGTAAGCAAGAGTCGCCACTGTCTTTTATTTTATCCAACAAGGAAAGGACAAAAGCACAGAAAAATTCCTTTTTGAGATATTTCTCGGGTTCGGGAGGTAGATTATAGAAAGGGAAGGTGTTAGCACCCTTTCTATCCGTGGTTATCCATGGGCTCTTAGGTACTTGCTCATTATGTTTTCAAAAGTTTGCTTTTCTTTGTGATTGTGGGTTTGAAAAGAGTTTTGTTTTTAAAGAGAGTGTAAGTGCGAAAAGTTTTGTTTTGTTTTAAAAGGAGCAAGTACTTAAGAACCATCTACCTACTCAAAAAGGAATTAATCTGTGTAAGTGTCCTTTAGACAATGCTAGCCCACTATTGATGAGCGGGTAGCACCATCGTTGGAGTTTTCGGGTCAATTCGATTAAGGGGCATGTGGTCACTAAAGCAATGTTAGGACGCCTTAGCGGTAACCCTAATGTCTTAGATCATTTTTATCCGAGGCAACCGTTTTGAGGCAACTTTGATCTTTGGACAAGAGGGCGACCTCTAAAACTTCCTATACTCAATGACCACGTTCGAGGCAACCAAGTGAGGCGTACCCTAAGAGTGGCATGTGCGAGTGTATTGTTTTTCAGTTATATTATCTTTACATGTCATGGTGAGCTATCGTTGATTTTAAATTAAAGATTAATCTTGTCATGCATAGCATATTATTCAAACATCTAACAGTTAATGGTTGCGAAAATTAAATTGCGAAAAATAAATCTAAGCTATTACAAGGCGTTGGGTATTTACATCGCCAAAAATAAACCCTTGAAAATTAAATTGCGAAAAGTAAATAAAAGCGATAAATAAATAAATCCTAAGTTAAAAAACTATTACATCCTCGGAGCAATTACAATATATGGATAAAAAATAATATGCGCGCGGGAAAAATTTAATCGGAGTGTCCTAGGGTTTTGACCCTTTTTTCATTAAATAAAGCATATTTTTTTGTTCTTTTTTGAATTAAGAATTAAGTCTAAATTAATAATTGAATTAATTAATTAAAAGAAAATATTTTTGGGTTTTTTATTTTAATTAAGGAAATAAAATAAGAATGGTTAAAAATATTAAAAAAACCTAATTCTAAATCAATTTTAATTTATTGCAAAATATTGTTATTAAACCTATTTAAACTATATAAATTAATTAGTGATTTATTTACAAAAATAAATAATAAATTAGTGGAATTAAAAAATATTTTTTTGTTGTTTCTGATTTTATGAAAAAAAATTAGTTTGTTAATTAATTAATTAAGATAATAATAATAATAAAATAAAAATAGGAAAAATAATGAAAAGAAATTAAAAAAGAAGAACAAACTCAAAGAGGGGGTGTTGGGCTTGATTTGGTGGTGGAATTGGCAATTCCCAGGCCCATTAGCGCTGGCCTTCATGACTTTCTGAATTGTCCACACACTTGTTGACAGGAGACTATGGTAGTCCTTCAATTTGGTTCATTGGACCTGCCTGGGGGGCCACTTGTCAGTTTAGATCCAGAGGCGTATGGTAGTCCACGTTTGGGATGCTGCACATAATTTCCTGAAGAACAAAATCAAATAAATGTTTGGGGGACCTGGGATTCGAACCCAGGTCCTATTGGATAATTCAACTAGCGCGCTACCAACCCAACTGACCTGCTTAGTTGTTATTGGAATAAGACACAAATAATATATTCAAAACCATCAATTATTCCCTGCAAAAAATAAAAACGCGCTAATTATTCAAATGGGCCAATAGACGCTAGCCACGTTATCGTCCTTGTCAACGCATCCCTGGTTATTTACCTGCGGATTTTTATCCGCAGGAAGATTCGTAGCACCTCTCTAAAATCCTCCCTAGGCTATGTAAATGCAATCTAAGAGTACCAACGTACTCGTCTCCTCCTCCTGGTCATCCTTGTACCAATTATTTGCATTGATTTTGCCTGCAATTAAAAACCCCAAAAACGAGATACACGAACCCTAGAACTGGGCATGGCGTTACAGGCTATGAAAATAAAATTCAATGATGCCAAAAGTTTCAGAAGACAGCACAGAGTATGAATATGCAATTATTTCAATGAAAGGATGCAAGATTGAAGCTTTACGATTCCATGAGTATGGAGGTTCAGAGCGATACTTACAGGGCTTTTTGGGGCAGGAGAGCACACGGTAATGATTGGTACTGCTTCAGTGAGGTCCAAGGAAGCGATTGGAACCTTTGTTTGATCCTGAAAAGGTCTCTAAGTGCAATTTCAGATCCAAGGTTTTCAAGCTTTTTTCTCCAATTCTTATGGCCGTTTTTGCCGTCCTCTATGCGTGTTTTAGGTTTGTGAGGTTTTCTTGCATATAATGGAATGATTCTAGGTCAAAATATGGGCCAATATCCATGTGCATTGAAGAATTAGGATTTGATCTTGATCACCATAACCATGTTTCCAAATATAGGCAAGATCTGATTTTTTGTGCATAAAAAGCCAAGATACAAGTTTGATTAGGTGTTATATGATATATGCAAGCTGTACAAATCACAAAGATACCATTTCATTAATTTTTGGATTTTATTTGAATTAATATAGATTTAAAATGAATTAAATCAATAAAAATTAAATAAAATAGAAAAATAAATGTTTGGTCATGAAATTAAAGATGGGACACGTGTGTGGCATGACAAGGCCAAATCAAGTGGAAAAAAGTGGGCCCTTTTGTCAAAAGTTGGAGTTTTGAGGATAGTTGACTTTTGACAATTTTGAAAAAATGCCCAACTTCAACAATGCATAACTTCTTCAATTTTGAACTTTTTGAGGTGTTCTTGGACGTTTTAGAAACCTTGAGATATCCTATAATCAACCCTTTTGGTCTCATCGCATTTTGATGTTCCATTCTCAAGTTATAAGCTTTGGCAAAAAAAGTGTTTTTGTTGACTTTCAAAAATGACCTATAATGTCCAAATTTGTAACTTTTTGTGAGAGAATTTCTTGATCTTGGGGTGTGAATATGGATTGTAGGAAATTGCATCCTCTTCAAAATGAGCTTTGGATGGGTCATTTCTCATAAAGTATGAGAAAGTTATGCTTGGTCAAAGTTGACTTTTCCTACAAAACCCTAATTTAGCAACTTTTGAATCTTGATGAATTTTGAGCAATCCTTGATGAATCATGATCAACCCTTGATCAAATGATGAATTATCCTTCAAAATGAGAATATTGACAAAAATTCTTGAGGTTTGACTGTATTTGGGACACAGTTGACTTTTGCCCTAACACAATCGATCTTTGGGCCTCTTGAGTAATTGACTGACCAAACTTTCTCTACAAGGCTTGAAATTTGGCATGGATGAACTTAAGAACATGTTAGGAAATTGGGGAGAACTTGAGGTCATTTGGATGTGAGGACCTTGATGCAACACAAAACCCTAATTTTGACTTGACTTCCTTAGGGGGTGATTTGACTGTCCAAGCCTTGAACCAACTTGAGCAACTTGGAGATTATTATTGACATATCTTGAGGAATATGGGAGGGAAAATTTTGGGGTACAACAGTTGCCCCTGTTCAATTTTCTTAAACCTGAGGATATAGATCAGCTTTCGAGCCTTTCGTGATCCGAAGGCGGAAGATAATTAAACACTAGAGTGCCCAGAAATTTGCACTCGCATGGTGTAGTATCAGCATTATGATGTCGGGAATGGGATTACAGATGCCATTTGGAGGTTGTTGGTAGGAGGATGGGCTTATATATGCCATCTGCAGGAGTGTCGATCGCATAAGAGATTCCTTAGCGAGAACTTGCATACTTGTTATTGTAGAAGATTCCGCTGGGGAAGTCTAACTTTTGTTGAGATTTAGGAACTTGCCTGTACTTCAACTGAGAGAATGCCTCGGCTGAGTATTAAGAACCTATCCATAATTCAACTAGGGGGTAATCTTCATCGAGATCGAGGAACTGTCTCATGCTCACCGGTAGTATACCGTTGAGGTTATAGAACTCGTCCATACTATGACAGAGAAAAACATCAAGATCTAGGAACTGAGTCGTGCTCACCAGGAGTATACCGTTGAGGTTATAGTACTCGTCTACACTATGACGTAGGGAAGCATCTTCATCAAGATCTAGGAATTGTCTCATGCTCACCGGGAATATACCGTTGAGGTTATAGAACTTGTCCACACTATGACGGAGGAAAACATCAAGATCTAGGAACTGACTCGTGCTCATCGGGAGTATACCGTTGAGGTTATAGTACTCATCCACACTATGACATAGGGAAGCATCTTCATCAAGATCTAGGAACTATCTCGTGCTCACCGGGAGTATACTGTTGAGGTTATAGAACTCGTCCACACTATGACGGAGGAAAACATCAAGATCTAGGAACTGACTCGTGCTCACCGGGAGTATACCGTTGAGGTTATAGTACTCGTCCACACTATAACATAGGGAAGCATCTTCATCAAGATCTAGGAACTGTCTCGTGCTCACCGGGAGTATACCGTTGAGGTTATAGAACTCGTCCATACTATGACGGAGGAAAACATCAAGATCTAGGAACTGACTCGTGCTCACCGGGAGTATACCGTTGAGGTTATAGTACTCGTTCACACTATGACGTAGGGAAGCATCTTCATCAAGATCTAGGAACTGTCTCGTGCTCACCGGGAGTATACCTTTGAGGTTATAGAACTCGTCCACACTATGACGGAGGAAAACATCAAGATCTAGAAACTGACTCGTGCTCACCGGGAGTATACCGTTGAGGTTATAGTACTCGTCCACACTATAACATAGGGAAGCTGTCGAGATTGAGAACCTTATCTGAAATTCAACCGAAGATAATTCAATTGAGATTTAAGAACTGGTCAGATCTTCGACTAAGCGGAGAACTTTAACTGTATCTTTCCTGAAAGGTAAAGGTCAGTCGTATGCAATGCATGATATGGATCAGGCAATGGTGTTCTCAAAATAAATGGGATTGTATGGTATGATGCGTATATGCATGTATCATAGTGTATGAGAATATGATGCTTTTGAGTTCTTCGTTTCCGCTGGGGATGATGAGCGAAGATGATTGTGAGAAGAAGCCTGCAGGAGAGAAGAACTCCGTTGGGGAATAAACTGATGAATGAATTACTCTGCAGAGAATTACTCTGTGGGGAAGAGATGCTTTGCTGAGATTTTAACGATAAACTCCGCTGGGGATTCCGTTGATAAGCTCCGTTGGGGATTTCAATGATGAACTCCGCTGGGGATAGAAAGAACTTCGCTGGGGATGATCTTCCAGTCGCAACTTGCTGAGGATAACCCAGTTAGACTCTTGTAAGGATAACCTTCTGAATTTGGCTGGGGAGATTTATTTGCGCTCTGCAGGGGATAAGCAACCAGAGTCTACTGGGGAAGATGATTCAACTCCATTGGGGAAGCTTTTTTAGACTGCGCTGGGGAAATGACTCCTTTGTGGTATCTTGTATTCCACCGGGGAACATTCTTATATTCTGTTGAGGAATATGAAGACTGCCGGGGATGCTTTTATACTTGCTAGGGAATATCTTTATACTCCGCTAGGGAATATCTTTATACTCCGCTGGGGAATATTAAGACCTTCTGGGGATACCCAACCTTTTTAGGGCTGATGGTAGATCAACTCTGCTTGGGAAGAGTATTGTTGATTTGTTCATAGTTGCAAGGCTCAGCTGGGGGAGCTATCGTTAGCATTTTACTCTACGGGGAGTGATGATATCTTGGTCATATTCTTCAGCTGAACCTACCTTGGTACCTTGGTGGATAGAGCAACTAGACAGCTCGGACAATGCTTATTGCCCCTGTTTCTGATATTACCAGTAATTCATCTTTCATTTCGCATGTAAGTATTTATGAGCAGCAATTAATGTCAAATGCATATATCAAGAATGAACATTGGACGTTCTTTGCAAAACAAAACAGATAAAGGAAAAACACTTTGATATTTGTCTGAAAATGAATTTGTATTGATTTTGAAGTTTGGCCTGTAAATAGGCGTTTTGTACAAGAGGCTGACGTCCTAGTAAGAGAACGCCGCCGAATAAATAGAACTTATACAATTTGTGAAAAGAAAACAAAACATCTATGTGAATAATCCCACTGGGTTCCAACTCTGCTATTGCCTTTATATCTTCAAGCGTCTCATCACTTTGCTGCTTAGTTGAAGAGGAATCTGATTGATTAGTGCTGCCTGAGCTTAATAGTCGATACCGAAGTCTGGATGCAGAGTGATCCAATGAGACATAGTGTTACGCTTATCCCTAACTTTTGCCTGGACCTCCCTTTCGGGTTTTCAGTCCACCGGGATACCCATTTTTGTCCAAGCCGCCTTTTCAGGTTTTCGACTTGTCGGGTGTACAAATTTCTTATTTTCATCCCTTATTTTTACCCGAACCCTTTTGGTTCGCCGGGAAGCCCTTATTTTTGCCTAGGCCAGTCAACCTAGCGGGTCTTTGATTATGCGTAGTATCTTTTTACTATGTCTGCATTGACGGGGTGAGGAAGGTCGTCACCATCCATAGTGGTTAGAATCATCGCTCCTCCTGAGAAGATATTCTTAACCACAAATGGCCCTTCGTAAGTAGGGGTCCATTTGCCCCTGGGATCACCTTGAGGTAAGATAATGTGCTTGATTACCAGGTCTCCAACTTGATACTCTAGTCGTCTGACTTTCTTGTTAAATGCCTTGATCATCCGTTTTTGGTACGTCTGACCATGACAAATAGCAGTAAGTCTCTTTTTGTCGATTAGATTCAATTGATCAAGTCGGGTCTGGATCCAGTTGTCTTCGCTCAAACCTGCATCCTTCATGATCTGAAGAGAGGGTATTTGAACTTCAATAGGCAAGACTGCCTCCATGCCATAAACCAAGGAATAGGGTGTTGCCCCTGTAGACGTTCGTGCTGAGGTACGATACCCATGAAGAGCAAATGGTAACATCTCGTGCCAATCTTTGTAGGTCACTGTCATCTTCTGCACAATCTTCTTAATGTTCTTATTTGACGCTTCGACGGCCCCATTCATCTTCGGCCGGTAGGGAGAAGAGTTATGATGCTGTATCTTGAATTGCTCGCAGAGCTTGGTGATCATCTTGTTATTAAGATTGGTACCATTGTCCGTAATGATCCTCTCTGGTACACCATATCGACAGATCAGGTTGTGTCGAATGAACCGTTCTATGACGTTCTTGGTTACCGTAGCAAAGGAAGCTGATTCAACCCACTTCATAAAGTAATCAATCGCTACTAGGATGAAACGATGTCCGTTGGATGCCGTAGGTCTGATCTCGCCGATCATATCAATGCCCCACATTGCAAAAGGCCAAGGTGCTGTCAAAACATTCAGATGAACTGGAGGAATATGCACCTTATCAGCATATACCTGACACTTGTGACATGTCCGAGAATGCTGATAACAGTCAGCTTCCATTGTGGACCAGTAATATCCTGCCCGAAGGATTTTCTTTGCCATGGTATGTCCACTGGAATGAGTTCCGAAAGTACCTTCATGCAGCTCTGCCATGATCCTTTTTGCTTCAATCTTATCCACACAATGCAGTAAGGTTGAATCATGGTTACGTTTGTAAAGAATGCCATTGCTGATGAAGAACTTTGCCGCGAACCTTCTCAGAAACTTCTTGTCATTAACAGATGCACCCTCGGGGTATTCTTGAGCTTCAAGGTATCTTTTTTCTTCGTGATACCAGGGCTTTTCTGTTACCTCTTCAGTCTCAAGATCACAGCAATGTGCAGGTTCATCCAATTTCCAAATAATGATCCGGGGGGCCTCGTTGTCCCATTTGACTTTGAACATAGAAGACATCGTAGCTAACGCGTCCGCCAACTGATTCTCTTCTCTAGGGAAGTGTTCAAAGGTTATCTCCTCAAAGTGGGGAAGCAACATCAATACATACTCCTTGTAAGGAATAAGATTAGGGTGTTTCGTATCCCACTCGCCTTTGATCTGATTGATCACGAGAGCGGAATCTATGAAGACACTTAGAAACTTAATCCTTAGGTCAATTGAAGCTCGAAGACCTATGATGCATGCTTCATACTCCGCCATATTGTTGGTGCAGTTAAAACATAGACGGGAGGTGAACGGAGTATGAGAGCCTTTAGGAGATATGATCACAGCGCCGATGCCATTACCCAAAGCGTTTGAAGCTCCATAAAAGTACATAGACCATCGGGATCCTTCCTCGGGTCCTTCATCCGGTCCAGGTGTATCACAATCAATTATCAGCATGATATTCTCGTCCAGAAATTCAAAGTTCATAGACTGGTAATCACCCGCTGTCTGATGTGCCAAATGGTCTGCCAATACACTTCCCTTGATTGCTTTTTGAGTTGTGTACTGGATGTCATCCTCAGTCAAGATCATTTGTCATCTTGCTATTCTTTCGGACAAGGCAGGCTTTTCGAAGATATACTTGATTGGATCCATCTTTGAAATCAACAGAGTAGTGGGAGCCAGCATATATTGTCTCAGCCGGCGAGCAGCCCATGCCAAAGCACAACAAGTTTTCTCAAGCAGTGAGTATCGGGTCTCACTGTCGGTAAACTTTTTGCTAAGGTAATAAATAGCATGCTCTTTTCGGCCAGACTCGTCATGCTGCCCCAGCACACACCCCATTGAGTTGTCAAGTACTGTCAAGTATAAAATCAAAGGTCTCCCTTCAACTGGTGGCATTAGGATGGGTGGCTCCTGGAGATACTCTTTGATTCTTTCGAAAGCGGCCTGGCATTCATCGTTCCAACGTACCCCTTGATCTTTCTTCAGCAGCTTGAAGATTGGCTCACAAGTAGCAGTTAGGTGTGAGATGAATCGGGAAATATAGTTCATTCGTCCTAGAAAGCCTCTGACCTCCTTCTCTGTCTTGGGAGCTGGCATCTCTTGTATGGCTTTCACTTTGGCAGGGTCCACTTGAATACCTTTGTCGCTCACGACGAAACCTAGTAGTTTGCCAGATCTCACCCCGAAGGTGCACTTGTTCAGGTTCAACCTCAACTTGTACAACTTCAACCGATCAAACAGCTTCTGTAGATGGTCCATGTGTTCCTCCTCAGTCTGGGACCTCGCAATCATATCTTCGACGTATACTTCAATCTCATGATGGATCATATCATGAAACAAAGCAACCATGGCACGCTGATATGTTGCCCCAGCATTTTTCAGTCCAAAAGGCATGACCTTGTAGCAAAAGGTACCCCACTGAGTAACAAAGGTGGTCTTTTCCATGTCTTCGGGAGCCATCTTTATCTGATTATAACCAGAGAAGCCATCCATAAAGGAGAATACCTTGTGCTGAGCAGTATTGTCAACCAGAACGTCAATATGAGGTAGAGGGAAGTCATCCTTAGGGCTTGCTCTGTTCAAATCCCTGTAGTCAACACACATTCTGACCTTACCATCCTTCTTCAGCACTGGAACCACATTGGCAACCCACTGAGGGTAAGAAGTCACTTCTAGAAAACCGGCATCAAATTGTTTCATAACTTCGGCTTTGATTTTCTCGGACATCTCTGGGCGCATACGACAAACCTTCTGTTTTACGGGAGGGCAGTCTTCCTTGGTAGGCAGGCGATGAACCACGATGTCAGTATCCAACCAGGCATATCTTCGTAAGACCAGGAAAAGATCTCAACATAGTCATGCAGCATCTGAATCAACCGTTGTTTCACACTAAGCTCCAGATTTGTACCGATCTTGACTTCCTTCTTGTCTATTTCAGTACCCAGATTCACTGTTTCCACTGGCTCTTCATGTGGCTGAATGGCCCTCTCTTCTTGGAGTAATAGTCTTGCAAGTTCGCTAGGCACTTCACAATCATCTTCACCTTCGTCTTCAGCTAAGTTGATCGTATTTTCGAAGTCATAACTGGCAGTAGCAGAGTCGTTACCAGTGAGATCCAGAGTAGATGTGGACCTGTATATGTGAGTGTGTGTAAAATAGCTGTTTTGCAATATATAATAAAGAAAGACAAGGAGCATAAAATTTGAAATGCAAAAATGTCCAATGCTTTTATTAATGATATATGAAAATGACACACAAAAGCCCTCACAAATGAAGCCACGGTGCCCCGGGTAAGACACCGGGCCATAAAGTTTCACAACATTGTCTGTTACAAATTCAAAACAAAGAGTTTATTACTGGGTAAAAAAAGTAACAAGGATGAAGTCCTTTGCTGTCCAGTTGCTTGGTCCACCGTTGGTCGTAGGATAAATCCAGCTGTCGAATTCGGACTCCTCCACATCATCTTCAATGGCATTTACTCTGGAGTTGCTGATGAACACAAGAGGTCTTCCAATCCTTGCACTACGAACAGCCCTTTGAGCTTCTGCAGTGAAACCCAAACCAAACTTGTTAGTATTCTGAGTGAAATCAGGAAGTCGGCCCCAGTTTGCATACTCACCCTTCTCAATAATAGCCCGGACATCCTTTAAGGAAGCCATCTTCATAGGAGATTCTTCAACCACAGTCTCAGCTGATGCCAGTGTCTGAGGAACCTCTTCAAAGTGCTGAAATGGGGTCTCAATAAACTCCCCATCCATCTCTACGTACCTGAACGAGTTGAGGTGGCTGACCATGTACTTTTCCTCCCCTTGTACTGTCACAATCTTCCCTCTGACCAGGTACTTTAGCTTCTGGTGGAGCGTTGAGGTTACAACTCCAGCTTTGTGGATCCATGGACGACCCAGCAAACAAGAATAGGATGGACGAATGTCCATCATGTAGAATGTAGAATTGAAGACCTGAGAACCAACTTTAATTGGAATATCAACCTCACCATGCACCATCCTTTTAGACCCGTCAAAGGCCCTGACTACGATGTTACTTGGTTTTAGCTCCAACCTTTCGCAATCCAACTTGTCTAGAGCTTTCTTGGGCAAGACGTTCAATGAGGAACCAGTGTCAACTAACACATGTGAAAGAGTAGTGCCCCTGCATTGAATGGAGACATGCAGGGTGTCGTTGTGGTTCTTCCCTTTAGCATTCAGATCAGCGTCGGAGAAACCCAAACCATTATCAACAGTTAAATTGGCCACACAATCTGTAAACTGATCAGCTGATGTCTCTTATGGCACGTGTGCAGAATTCCGGAAGGTAATCAGAGCTTTGGCATGGGCCTCTGAACACAACAACAGTGACAACATAGAAATCTTGGATGGGGTTTGCCCCAGCTGCTCAACTACGTTATAATCACTCTTCTTAATAATCTTCAAAATCTCTTCCATCTCCTGTTTGGAAGCTTCAACAATGATGGTCTTCGGTGCCTCCGTCTGGGCAGGCACATCAGTGGTGATCCCTTTGCCCCGAGCGTTAGATGACTCAACAACAGGGGTAGGATTAAGAACTTGATCAGGAATGGCATTAGGCACACTTCCAGGTGTAATGACAACAGGTCTTCGGGCAGTCGGTGGAGCAATATCAGGTGAGAAAAGTCTACCGCTGTGGGTGACTTTAGCAGGCCCAGTAATGTTGCTGACGCCCGGTATCAGCATCCAATTCTTGCTTAACTCCAAGAACATAAACATCTGCCCCATAGTGCCAAGGGACAGTGTGATACGGTGGGAGAACTGACTTGGGGTTTTGCGTTTGTTTTCGCAAATGTTTCGGTTTAGCAAGAGTCGCCACCGACTTTTTATTTTATCCTAAGGAAAGGTTAAAAAGCACAGGAAAAAACCTTTGAGATGTTTTCTTGGGTTCGGGGAGTAGATTATAGAAAGGGAAGGTATTAGCACCCTTTCTATCCATGGTTATCCATGGGATCTTAGTTACTTGCTTAGATCACTTGCTTTGCATTTTCAATTGTTTGAAATGGTGCTTTGTGTGTGGTTTTGAAAGATATTTTGAAAAGAGGCCATTTGTAGCAACCTTTGTAATGATTCTTGTTTGAATGTATACAAAGGTGTATTGTCTTTTGAAAAAGTTTTCAATGTTTTTGAAAGTTTTTTTGAAATTGTGTTGTGAAGTGTGTTTTTGAAAAGTAGCAAGGATGTTTTCTTTGCAAGTTTGATCAAGTAACTAAGAGTTGTCTACCCTATTTTACTCAAATATCTTTCTTATGTTTTAACCCTTTTAACAGTGTTGTTTCACCATTGTATTTGGTGAACAACCTTGTGTTAGGATGTTAACGGGACGGGCGTGGGTCATCGTTTAGACCATGAATGCAATAGTGTCAAGTATTTTGGCAATTTTCTTGATGGACTATGATCATTTTTTTAGGCAACAAGATAGCGTCATCGAGGGACTATGATCATTTTGTTTGTTTTAGTTTTGTTTCGCCAAAATACTTGACATGCAAACATGGCCCATTTTTGAAGGCAACAAGTGGAGTAACCCTAGGGGTGCGAGTGTGCAAGTGTGTTTTATTGCATACAAGAGTTTATCTTTGAATTAGGATTTTCTATTTCATTGATTTTATCTTGCCATACACATCCTAATTACTAGCATTTATATTTGAAAGCGATAAAAAGCAGAAATATAAAATCCTACGCTATTACAGCAATTAGGGGGGTGGGGATACATATTTGTACATGGGGTGGTTCAACGAGAAAAATAGATAAGAAAAGAAAATAACAAAGGCAAGATAGAGAGAAAGAGAGAGAGAGAGAGAGAGCCAGCGTGCTGCTGAGAGGCCATCAGAAGTTTTGACTCAGGCCTGCTGCCAGATTATCAACCTTTTGGTTGAACTATATGAGTCAGAACTTCTGACTATGGCACCTGCAAAACAGAAACCTGTTAGTGGGAAGATCAGAAGTTCTAACTCCCATGCGCTGCAAGACAAAAGTTTGTTAGTGGGGATATCAGAAGTTCTATCCTGCTGGAAATACAATAATTCTCAGAAGTTATGATATTATTGACAGCAAAACAGGCTTCAGATGTGCTAACGTCAAAGTCAGCATTTGGCTTCTCCCTGTGCTAGTCAAAACATCTGCAGTTTTGTTATTTTTCCACAAAACAGAAAACATGTTTGGGCCAACTTCAGCAAATGTCAAAGTGTTTCAGGAGACAGAACCAACAAGGTCACATGCAGGTTCTAAGCTGATTCACTTCCTACTTAAACATTCTGAGGTATGAAAATCCTCAGAACGCAAACAGCAGTAACATGATATTTACATTATGTTTATTTGAGCATGCAAAGCTGATGATGCTTAGCAGCGTGATGAAGGTCAGCAGGTGCTTACCTGGCTGTTGGAAAAGTTTGTGAGTGAGAGCTAGCTTTTAGCTTTAATGGTGTTCTGGACAGGTTCTTTTTTGAAGGGGTGGATGGAGAGTATATGTGGTCAGAAGCTGTAGGGGCGTATTTCTTTAATCAAGAAGCAATCTGGGTACAAATGAGGTTTTGAGACAGGAGATTCAAAGTTATGTTTGAGGCTCTTGAAACACCAAGATTTTTTTTTTGACAGAGTTTCAAAGTATTTTCTGGCTAAAAATTTCTGTTTCTCTTCTAGCAATTTTTCTGGTTTTTTCTCTGCCCTCTCTTAGTGGTCAATGGTGCTCTATTTATAGGCAAAGCTCTTATGGATTCTTGAATGTTAAAGGCGCCAATAGAGGTTAAATTTTTTGTTTGAAAGAAGTTCATGGAAAGTTGTGATAATGCACAGCTTTTCAGCCTAGGCTAGAATAGCAGGCAAGGATTGAGGAGAAGTGACCTCTATAGGTGGAAGGTGGCGCGTAGACCCATGCTTAAGCCTTCAGAAAGGTGTTTACCAAGCCACACGTGAAGAGACCTCTTGGATGAATGTTCAGGAGTGGTTGGGAGCATTAATGAGCATTAAATGGTGATGAGACTTATCAACACCAAAATTCTTGTAATAGGAGAAAACCTGAACCAACAATCCTGTTTTACCAAAAACAACGTGAATCAAGCTCTGATCTTAGCCTCTTGTTGTCTCAACAAATTCTGGGGGTTCTCCTGACTTTCTAACATGTTCCTTGGATTTGCTTCTGGAAATCCTAGACTTAGAGATTCTGTGTCAGTGTAACACCCACTCTTCTGACCCTTTTATCTTCTGATTCCAGCATGTTCTGAAGGAGCCTTCAGACTTGCTTTACTTCCTTTGCATTCCTCTAGCAAACTCTGGCTGAACCTGCGTAACTGCTGAAAGAGCCATGTTCTGTTTGAGGTATACGTGTTGAACCATGTTTGCAACCTCTAACTGAGTTAATGTAGCTGCTGAAGAGCCAACTTCTGACTGGGTTGAGCCAAGCTTGCAACTTCTGACTGTTTCTGTCTGGAGTTTGGTCCAGAAGTTCTGAAGTGCTATTTTCTTCTTAAAAACCCATTTTTAGAGAAAAATTCCAAATGTTTAGAATTTAATTTTTCAAGGTAAAAGCGTTGCCTTTAGAGCTCGTGTGATCATTTTGCTCTTGTAAATGGTTTGCTTGGGAAGAAATGATAACTCAGGATTTGGATTTGTTTCAGAGAGACTATGAGAATCTAGGATGATTTCCTGAAGAATGAGAGGGCAAATTTTGGGGTACAACAGCTGCCCCTGTTCAATCTTCTTGAACCTGAAGAGTTAGATTGGTAAGTTTGCCTTTCGCGACTCAAAGGTAAAAGAGGATTGGACACTAGAGTGCCCGTAAATTTGCACTCGTCCAAAGCATAGTTGAGGGAATGAGCTTAAAGATGCCATTTGGAGATGGTAGAATCTTGCTGGAGATGGGCTTAAAGATGCCATCCAAGAATCTTTGTTAACCTACAATGTTGTAAGTCAAAAGAATGAGTATCAAAATGGTATCCGTGTCTGGAATGCACTCGAACTGTATTTGGAGATTGAATTTGTATGAGCAAAAGAATGGCCTCCATGTCTGGGGCGTATCTGAGCTGTAACTGTGTTTGAATGTAGAATGAATATCAGAATGACTACCGTGCCTGGAGTGTATCTGTATTGTATCTGGATGACAGAGGGATATCTGTGTATGGAGTAACTGTGTGCTGGGGATAAACTCTGAATGAGTGACAGCATGGCAACCGTGTCTGGAGCATATCTGGACTGTACCTTGGAGTTGAGATCTGTATGAGTAGTAGAATGACCGCCGTGTCTGGGGTGTATCTGTACTGTAACTGGGATCTGAATAAGTGACAGAATGACTTCCGTGGAGACTGCACTGGGGAGAATCAAACTGCTGGTGTAAGGGCCAGAATGGCACCCGTGTTTGGAGCATATCTGGACTTGAGGTTGATAAATGAATCTGAATGAGAGATAGAATGGCTGCCGTGTCTGGAGCGTATCTAGTCTGTATCCGATTGCTGTAGTCTGAATGAGTAGTAGAATGACCGCCGTGTCTAGGGTGTATCTGTACTGTATCTGACTTGAAATTCTAAATGAGTAATAGAATGACCGCCGTGTCTGGGGTGTATCCATACTGTATCTGAATAATTGTTAATGATAGCCTTTTAATCTTATCCTGTAAGGGTAAAGATGTTAGCTAAAACACAAAGTTATGTTGCATGATATGTATGATGCAATAGATGTTATATCAATGTTTATGATATGAATGTAATGAATGCGCATGTAAGTTGATGAGCTGTCTTGCTGAGGATAGATGAATCCTGGATAATGAAATCTTTGACTGCTGTCGGGGAAAGTGAATCCTTGACTGCTGCAGGGGAAAGTAAATCCTTGACTGCTGCAGGGGATTACAAGAATCTTTTGATTGTTGAAAATGAGAAGTCCCGGGACCACTGTTGGGGACTCAGGAGCTTGGGTTGTATGTCAATCTACTGGGGTTTTAAGGACGAGAGTCTTCATTTTGTTAAGGGTCAACTGTTATCTGGTTGATCTCCAGGTTTTCACAGAAACTTGCATTGCTATCTGGTTGTAATCCAGGCTTCGCAGTATTCTTAGCTGCTGTCTGGTCGTAATCCAGGCTTCACAGAAACTTGTATTGCTATCGGGTCAAAATCCAGTCTTCACAATAACTTGTTGGGGATTAAACTATTATCCGGTCGAATCCGGGCTTCATAGCTTGCTCTTAGGAGATACCACTATCTGGTCGTAATCCAGGCTTCGCGGTAGTCTGATACTGTTATCCGGTCGTAATCCGGGCTTCACAATATGCTGTAGAGATCAAGATACTATCCGGTCGAATCCGGGCTTCATAACTTGAATTTTGTGAGAATTTGATCTTTGACGACTGTAACTTCCAACAGGTGATGAAGGAACTTTTGAACGACCGATCAATTTGAAATGTAATTTGCTTTGGAGAATAAATCCTTGACAAATGTTGGGGAAATAAACCCATAACTGAAGCTGGGGATTGAAAATCCTTGCTGACTGCTGATTGCTTGGGGAGCAAAATCTTCAATTGTTGAGGGATTTTAGGACTACTGCTGGATATTGAAAATCCTTGGTGGCTTGTAGGGAATGAGAATTCTGATGATCTCTACTGGGGAGTTCAGAACCTGGGAGACTCATGCTGGAGGAGTGAGATTGAGAATATTTAACCTGATGGGAAGTATCTCTGTAGGGAGAATGTTCACTAGTCTGGTTCCGCTGGGGATTGATAGTTGGAAGTTTTAGCTCCGCTGGGGATTGATAGTTGGAAGTTTTAGCTCCGCTGGGGATCTTGAGACTTAACTCTGAGGGGATTTGGATTCTGGAAGGCTCTCTGGCTGGGGAAATCATCTTTGAGAAAGCTTTTGTTCTGCTGAGGATCCTGAAGTTTAACTCTGTTTGGGGAATTAAGTTCTGGATTTTAACTTTGTTGAGGAATTTGGAGTTTAATTCCGCTGGGGATTCCTTATGAAAGGGCATCAAGCTATCTACCTATACCTTCAACCTATCAGCAATCATCTTTTCTTGATTTGTAAGCAAATGATTATGTTCAAATGCATATGCCTATTCAACAAAACATTGGACGTTTCTCAAATAAAACATAAGTGTAAAAAGCAAAAGGAAGACAAAGCAAAATTTATATACTTGGGAAAGTGTTTGTATTAACTTTTTATGAGCATCTTTGTACAAAGGAGACAAGCATCCTAGTAAGAGGATGTTGTCGTAAAAGGTTGAAAAATTTTGTACAAAAGAAAGATGGCTATGTGTAACAATTCCATGGGATTCCATTATGTTATAGCCTTCACAACTCTGAAGATCTTGTCCATTCAATGCTTCGTCCGCCGATGATTGGATTGATCAAAAGCTCGGAGCTTGTTGATGAAGAGATTGTTCTTTAAAATGATCCGACGAGACATAGTCATACGCTTTAATTCCCTAACTTTTGCCTGAATCGCCCTTTTGGGTTTTCGATCCACCGGAAAACCCTTTTTTGCCCAAGTCGCCCTTTCGAGTTTTCAACTTGCCGGGTGTACAAAATTTTTTTTTTGCTTTATCCCTAATTTTTGCTTGAACCGCCCTTTCGGGTTTTCGGTTCACCGGGATGCCCATTTTTGCCCAAGTCGCCCTTTCGGGTTTTTGACTTGTCGGGTTGTTTCATGAGTAGTATTTTTTGACTATGTCTGCGTTCGCAGGGTGTGGCAAATCGTCGCCGTCCATGGTGGTCAGAATCATTGCACCACTAGAAAAGATGCTCTTGATTACAAATGGTCCTTCGTAAGTAGGAGTCCATTTGCCCCTGGGATCACTTTGCGGCAAGATAATCCGCTTGATTACAAGATCTCCGACTTGATATACTTGACGTCTGACTTTGTTGTTGAAAGCCTTGATCATCCGTTTTTGGTACGTCTGACCATGGCAAACAGCAGTGAGTCGTTTCTCGTTGATCAAATTGAGTTGATCAAGTCGGGTCTGAATCCAATCGTCTTCACTCAAACCAGCGTCTTTCATAATCCTTAAAGAAGGAATCTAAACTTCCATAGGTAGGACAACTTCCATGCCATACACCAAAGAAAATGGGGTTGCCCCTGTTGAAGTACGTGCCGTGGTACGGTATCCATGCAGAGTAAACGGTAACATCTCATGCCAGTCCTTATAGGTGACTGTCATTTTCTGAATGATCTTCTTGATGTTTTTGTTTGCAGCTTCAACAGCACCGTTCATCTTCGGCCGATAGGGAGATGAATTGTGATGATAAATCTTGAACTGTTTGCATAGAGCGGTGATCATAGTATTGTTCAGATTTGTACCGTTGTCTGTGATGATCCTGTCGGGGACACCATACCGACATATGAGGTTCTGCTTGATGAAGCGAGCAACCACATTTTTTGTAACAGAGGCAAAGGAAGCTGCTTCGACCCACTTGGTGAAATAGTCAATAGTGACCAAGATGAAGTGATGTCCATTGGACGCTGTGGGCTTGATCTCTCCAATCATGTCAATGGCCCACATTGCGAATGGCCAAGGAGCTATCAGAATGTTGAGAGGGACAGGAGGAATATGAACCTTGTCGGTGTAGACTTGACATTTGTGGAAAGTACGGGAATGTTGATGGCAATCAGCTTCCATAGTAGACCAGTAATAGCCTGCCCTTAGAATCTTCGTAGCCATCGTATGTCTGCTCAAGTGAGTGCCAAATGTGCCACTGTGTATCTCAGTCATGATTAACTCTGCTTCAGCTTTGTCTACACATCGGAGTAAAACACAATCATGGCTACGCTTATAAAGGATGCCATTGCTTAGGAAGAACTTGGCGGCAAATTTCCTTAAGAACTTCTTGTCATTTACTGAAGCTCCTTCAGGATATTCTCTAGTCTGGAGATACCTTTTGATTTCATGAAACCAGGGTTGTTACACTACTTCTTCGGTATTAATCTCATGACAATGTGCAGGTTCATCCATTCACTCGATGGTGATTTGGGGAGCCTCGTTATCCCAGTTGAGTTTAAACATGGAAGACATCGTAGCCAGAGCATCTGCTAACTGATTTTCTTCTCGCGGGAAATGCTCGAAGATGATCTGCTCGAAATGAGGCAACAACGTCAAGACATGTCCTTTATATGGGATAAGATTAGGATGCTTGGTGTCCCAATCTCCTTTGATTTGACTGATAACCAAAGCCGAGTCCCCAAATACGATCAAAGATTTGATCCCCAAGTCTATAGCAGCCTTGAGACCAAAGATGCAAGCTTCATATTCGGCCATGTTGTTGGTACAGCTGAAACAAAGTCGGGCAATGAAAGGTGTATGGCAACCTTCTGGGGAAATGAGTACCGCACCGATACCGTTTCCAAGTGCATTGGAGGCACCATCAAAGTACAGGGTCCATCGGGATCCATTTTCAGGTCTGTCATACGGTCTGTTACCTTCAATGTTGTCCAATGTCATGATGTCCTCGTCCGGGAAGTCGAACCTCATGGATTGATAATCTTCGATAGCTCGATGAGCTAGATGGTCAGTTAGTACACTCCCTTTTATAGCTTTTTGGGTAGTATATTGGATGTCATATTCAGTCAGGATCATTTTCCATCTAGCGATTCTTCCAGATAAAGCAGGCTTCTCGAAGATATACTTGATCGGGTCCATTTTGGAAATCAGCAAAGTGGTATGAGTCAACATATACTGCCTTAGTCGGCGAGCAGCCCATACCAAAGCGCAACAAGTTTTCTCGAGCAGTGAGTAGAGAGTCTCACAGTCGGTAAACTTTTTGCTAAGGTAATAAATGGCATGCTCTTTTCGACCAGACTCGTCATGCTGGCCCAGTACGCACCCCATTGAGTTATCCAAAACAGTCAGATACATGATCAGCGGCCTTCCTTCGACGGGTGGCATCAGAATAAGAGGTTCTAGCAAATACTCCTTGATCTTATCAAAATCAATTTGACAATCATCGTTCCATTCGACTACCTGATCTTTCTTTAATAGTTTGAAAATTGGCTCACAGGTAGACGTCAGATGAGAGATGAACCTTGCAATATAGTTCAAGCGTCCCAAGAATCCTCTAACCTCCTTTTCAGTACGAGGGGTAGGCATTTCTTGTATAGCCTTTACTTTTGCTGGATCGACCTCAATGCCTTTATTGCTGACAATAAATCCCAGAAGTTTACCAGACCTAACTCCAAAAGTGCACTTACTTGGATTCAGTCTGAGTTTGTACTCCTTCAGCCTGGCAAACAACCTCTGCAAGTGTTCAAGGTGTTCTTCCTCTGTTTGTGATCGAGCTATCATGTCGTCTACATAAACTTCGATCTCATGATGTATCATATCATGAAACAAAGCTACTATGGCATGTTGATAAGTTGCCCCTGCGTTCTTCAGTCCGAACGACATCACCTTGTAACAGAAGGTACCCCATTGTGTAACAAAGGTTGTTTTCTCCATGTCCTCGGGGGCCATTTTGATCTGGTTGTAGCCCGAGAATCCGTCCATGAAAGAAAATACCTTGTGCTGAGCCGTGTTGTCAATCAAAACGTCGATATGTGGTAACGGAAAATCATCTTTAGGGCTAGCCCTGTTCAAATCCCGATAGTCCACACACATTCTGACCTTGCCGTCTTTTTTAGGTACTGGCACGATGTTAGCAACCCATTGTGGATAGGATGTAACGGCCAGAAAGCCAGCGTTGAATTGCTTCATTACTTCAGCTTTAATCTTCTCAGACATGTCGGGCCTCATTCGGCGGACTTTTTGCTTGATCGGTGGACAATCTTCTCTTGTAGGGAGACGATGAACCACGATATCTGTATCCAACCTCGGCATGTCTTCATAAGACCAGGCGAAAATTTCAACGTACTCATTTAACAGCTGTATTAAACGCTTCTTGACACTTGGTTCCAGATTGGCACCCACTTTGACTTCTTTCCTGTCTTCCTCTGTCCCTAAGTTGACGGTTTGCAACAACTCTTCATGAGGTAAGATGGCACTTTCTTCTTGTTGTAGAAGTCTGGCTAGCTCTCCCGGTACTTCACAATCTTCGTCATCTTCGTACTCAGCCTGATTGACCAAATCTTCAGAGTTATTGAAGGATACAACAAAATAGTCACCCATGGAATCCGGAGTGGATGGGTACCTGCATTTGTGAGTGTGGGTGTGTGTAAGGGATAGCCATCCTTAAACAAACAAAAATGCAAAAGGAAAGAAAATGAACACAACAGTTTATAAATGAAAAACGTCCAATGATTCATTAAACATGGCATATGATTATGAAGAGAATCAAAACCCTTACAAATGGACCTACATGCCCCGGGCAAGGCATGAGGTGAAAAATAGTGTGCAGATTGTTTTAGTAATTATTATAGACCAACAGGAAATGTTCGAAAGATAAATTACTGATTGATGAAAGTAACGGGAACGAAGTCTTTCGCCTCCCAGTTGTGCAGTCCCCTTTCAATGGTTGGAAAGATCCAATCTTCAAAGTTGGCCTCTTCGTCTTCGTCTTTTAAAGCATTGATTCCATGAGGAGAAATCTTGATGGGTGTCTTTTCAATTTTGGAGCGACGCATAGCCTTTTGCCCCGCAGCCGTAAACCCCAAACCAAACTTGTCTGTTTTGTGAGGAAAGTCAGGCAACTGACCCCACACTGTGTTCTTCCCTTCTTTCATCGCAGCCTTTGCGTCTTTTAGAGATGCCATCCTGGCCACCTGCTTGGGTACCTCAGCTACTGCCTTTGCTACAGTCACCTCGGGAGAAACTTCCTCGAAGTGTTGAAAGGGTGTTTCGATGAATTCGCCATCCACTTCCACATACCGAAAGGAATTCAGATGACTGATCATGTACACCTCCTCACCGTGTACAGTTATGATTTTTCCCTTAATAGGATATTTCAACATCTGATGTAGAGAGGAAGTGACTGCCCCAACATTATGAATCCACTGCCTTCCTAGCAAGCAAGAGTATGATGGGCGGATGTCCATCACATAGAATGTGGAGTGGAACACTTCAGTGCCTACCTTGATGGGAATGTCGACCTCCCTATGCACCATTCTTTTAGACCCGTCAAAGGCCCTGACAATGATATTACTTGGTTTCAGCTCCAAGCCTTCACAATCTAACCGGTCCAGAGCTTTCTTAGGCAGCACATTTAGAGAAGAACCAATATCGACCAAGACATGGGCGAGAGTGGTTCCTCGTCATTCAACTGACACATGCAATGCGTCATTGTGCTTTCTTCCCTTCGGAGTCAGGTCAGCATCAGAGAAACCCAGGCCGTTGTCGGCGGTAAGGCTGGCTACACAATCTTGGAATTGATCGGCTGAGGTTTCTTGGGGCACATGGGCTGTCTTCAAAAACCTTATCAAAGCTTTGGCATGAGCCTCCGAACAAAGCAGCAAGGACAACATGGAGATCTTCGAGGGGGTTTGCCCCAGTTGCTCCACCACATCATAATCACTCTTCTTGATTATTTTCAGAATCTCCTCCATTTCTTTCTTAGAGGTTTCAGAGATGACCAATGGCTGAGCCCTCGTCCTAACAGGATCTTCTTGTATCCCTTTCCCCTTATCAGCAGCAGCAGAAGGGTCAAACAAAGGAGTAACAGCTTCTTCAATCATTGGCGTTCTTGCAGATAGTTTTACCGGTGCAGGGGTAACCTTGGGAACAACTGAGGGTCCAAAGATTGCCTTTGGAGGGGCAATATATGGAGAGAAAATTCTTCCACTTCGGGTAATTTTGCTCGTACCGACAATGTTTCCAATGTCGGCAGTTTCTTCGTTAGAGCTCTCTTCAGTTATCTCAATTTGCTTAACACCGTGGTGGTAGATTTCTCCACCATAATTCCACGGTATTGATTTGTCAGATTTGTATGGGACGGGCCCAGGCATGGTTATTTTCAAGGGTACAATCTTCGGAGTGGATGTAATCTTAACAGGTCTTTTGGGGACCTTGGAAAGATTGGCGGAAATGGTGATTATTGAAACTTCATTGATAGGAGTTGGAGTAACGGGAGTCTTTTCGAAAAGAATTTGTTGGTTGTCCATTAGGCGTTGGATGCCTAACTTCAGCAATGGACAGTCGGTTGGTAAGGAGGAGCAAAGGTAGCAGTCTTCTTTACAACCTGGGAAAATCCCGGCCTTCAACAGATTCAGCTTGATTGTCAGTAGTGGAGTTATCAGATCATCAACAGTAGAGACAAACAGATCTTCTTCAGCAGCATGGACGTTGCGACCATGCTTTGGCATTGGAGCAGAGATTACATTCGGCTTCTCAGGGGCGTTGAACTCAACCTCTTTAGCATCTATCAAATCTTGAATTTTATTCTTAAGCGCCCAGCAATCGTTGGTGTCATGCCCGACGCTGTCAGAATGATAGGCACATTTAGCATTTGGATGATAGTATGGAGATGTGGTGTTAGGGTTTTTCGGCGCCTCCTTTAAACCAGTCAGATTCAACTTCAACAAATGGGGAAGAACTTGTGCAGGCGTCATGTTGATGCGGGTGAACTGCCGTTGTGGCTGTTCTACCCGTTGTTGATTAGGTCTAGACTGATGGTTACGAGGCTGATCATTTGACAAATTTTGAATCATTACAGCCCCTACAGTCGGCCGACGTTCAGTTCTTCCCAATCCTTTCTGAGAGTATGTAACAGCTGCTTCCTTCTTGGCCGGGAACGGTTTTTTAACAGCTGTGGACGCAGAGGCACCCCTTTGAATTTTCCCACTCTTAATACCGGCTTCCACCCTTTCGCTAGTCAGAATCAATTCAGTAAACCCTACGGAAGAGCTCCCGATCAAATGGTTGAAGAAAGGGCCAGATAGGGTCCCCAAGAACATATCAACTAGTTCCCTATCTGAAAGAGGTGGTTGTACTCTTCCGGCCAAGTCGTGCCATTTCTGGGCGTATTCTTTGAATCCCTCATTTGAGGCCATCCCCATACCTTGTAGCTGAGTACAGGTTGGCGCTAAGTCGGTGTTGTATTGATACTGGCGATAAAATGCAGCTGCCAAATCCTCCCAACTATGCACTTCTTACCTCTCAAGCTGGTAAAACCAATCTAGCTGTGTACCAGATAGGCTGTCCTGGAAGAAGTGTACCCAAAGATTTCTATCGGATGAATGAGGTTGAATTTTTCTGACATACGACCTTAGGTGCATCTTTGGGCAAGACAGACCATCGTATTTTGCAAAAGTTGGCACTTTAAACTTTGGAGGGATCACAATCCCAGCAATCAATCCCAATTCTTCAAAATCTAACCCGGGAACCCTTTGCAGCTCCATAGCTGCCAATCTATCCTCCATATTTTTGTATTTGTCGTCCGCTGGCGGGTATTGCTGCTCTGAATAATCTTCATCTTCTTCAACCTCTTCCTCTTCAGCCTCGGACTCAGAAGGTAATGCAGCTCCTTTTCCCTTACCGGTCCCCTCATCATATGTGGAGGGGAATTCAAGAACTCTCCTAGCTTCATTCTCAAATCTTCTTCCCAGTGTAGCTACCCCAACTCTTTTCTTCTTCTTTTTTCCTTTTTCTTGCTCTTTATTCCCTAACAGTTCTTTAAGATCCTCCTGACCCTTTGCCAAGGTAATAAGGAGCTGTTGAAACTGCGAGTTTTGTGCCTGCAGATCTTTGACCGTCTGCTCAATATCCATCTTACTGAAATAAACAGCAGAAAGATAAGGAAATCTGGTGTGAAGACCTGTTTGTGCATATGATGAATGATATGTTTATTCATGCAATGCATTCAAGGGTTTAGAAGTTCAAAGTTGTTGCAAACAAAAAGAACACCCGTCATATTAATAAGAAGAAATTTTGTCAGTACATAAATGCCCCATGGGCCAAATATTACAAAAACTTCTTAAGGTAAAAAGACGTTGTGCATCCTCTTTGGTGCGATGTAAGTGTTGAGGGTCTCCTCCTTGTGAAGTTGGCGGGTAAGCTCCAAAACCCTCTTCTCACTGGCGTAGAAGCTGGCTTCAAAAGTATCCCTTTCTTTCTTGAGTTGGATCCAACTCTTCTGCATTTCCTCCCATGATGTTAGCATGTCAGGATGTAGGATGGTGTAAGGAACCTCTCCTTCCTTAATAGGCTCTTTAACCAAAGGGAGAATGTGAGGGTAAGGCATCATAAGACTCTGGGCGCAGGTTCGTACCCACTTGAGGTAAGGCTCAAGAGGGATGGAGTTCTTGTGCCCTAGTGTCTTGCTATCTACCTTGTTAGGCATCCTCCAAGCTCTGATGAATCTTTGGAGAAGTCCTTGCGCATCATTGTCGAAGTCAAAAACTAGGTCATAAATCAGCATGTCATGAGGGCCATCCCTCCGAGCGTATCCAAATTGTCTCAAAGCTAGACAGGGGTTGTAGGTAATGCCTCCCCTAATTCCAAGTAATGGAACATTAGGGAACTCATCACAACGATCGATGATGATGACATTTTCTCTGGACCGAGAACACCAATGTACATCAGAATACGTGAGGGTCATCAATCGTTGTGACCACCTCAAGCCTTGTTCATTCTTCAAAACTGATTGTGGAAGGTGCGAAATAAACCACCTTGCAAGGAGAGGAGTACATCACATGAGAACACCTCTCTTCCTCATTGTTTGTGTGTAAAATGAGTGGAGGATGTCCCTAAGCAATGTAGGTATGGGATTCCTGGATAGGAAAATCTTGACAGCATTCACGTCTTTAAGCTGGTCAGGATTTGGGAACAAGACCAACCCATAAATTAGGAGTGCCACAATCTCTTCAAAGGCTTGTAGATCCAGGGAATTCCAACATTCTTGTGCCTTCTCAAACAAGAATTTCGCCAAAAATCCTTTGACACCACTTCTGGTTTCCCAATGCCCCTTGATGTCAGATGGTTGCAAGTGTAGTGCTTGAGCAACATCTTTAGGTTTTGGTTCTTTTTCCATACCGTTGTAGGGTAGTTGATTAAGAATAGGAATTCTCAGGAGTTGAGAAAATTCCTCCAAAGTAGGCACCAATTGGTAGTCGGGAAAGGTGAAACAATGGTGTAGGGGGTCAAAGAACTGGAAGAGAACTTTCACCATGTCTTCTTCAATGCTGGTGTTGACTAGGTTGAGAAGTCTACCATGTCTTTCACTGAAGAGAGAGCTTTCTGGAATTCTGGATGTAAGCTCTTTGAGTTGAGGAGGGACCTCACAAGGTTGACTTGGATAGTTTTCCTGCGAAGAATTTCCATGACCTACAAAACAAGAATAAAGATGAAGATCCAAACCCTTGAAATGGTTAGTGGATGTATATGATGCTTTATGATGTTCATGATGTATGCACAAACACATGTACAAGCAAGTCACACAAAACCCTAGTTTCAAGCTTGCATGAGGTTTCATAGGTAAGTACCCTCTTGAGTGTAGTTGGTTTAAAAACCTGTCCTATAAATAGTAACCGGGTTCTAAGGAGCTCAATATCATTGGATTGTTTTCTATGTTCATTGTTTTGGTTTAGCCACTTAACTAGAGACCAAAATATTCCAAGAAAACAACCCTCAATGAGTGTAGTATCGAGTATCTACCAACTTCGGACTGCACCAAAGTCGGTCATCTCACTACCCCTAATAAAAGGCCAAGATGCTCAAGTAAGGTTCTAGGTCATTAGTGCTTGGTGACATCACTCAGCGGCCCCGTACTCTCCTTGATTGAACTCAAGGGTTACCGGTACTCACAAATATGTCGCACTAATATAACTATTGCTTCGACTGTGTTGGTATACCCTGCATAATTTCCACAACGTATTACTATCTATGAATGTTTCCCAAATCCGGGTGTAGGATTTCAAGCCCAAACAAGAGAACTAAAATGTAAAGCAATCAAAGCAAACAATTAGTCATGCAAAAGATGATCTAAGCCCTAAGGTTACTCCACTTTCAAATTCATCAATTCCCCAGCAGAGTCGCCAGTTCTGGTGATACGGTGGGAGAACTGACTTGGGGTTTTGCGTTTGTTTTCGCAAATGTTTCGATTTAGCAAGAGTCGCCAACGACTTTTTATTTTATCCTAAGGAAAGGTTAAAAAGCACAGGAAAAAACCTTTGAGATGTTTTCTTGGGTTCAGGGAGTAGATTATAGAAAGGGAAGGTATTAGCACCCTTTCTATCCATGGTTATCCATGGGCTCTTAGTTACTTGCTTAGATCACTTGCTTTGCATTTTCAATTGTTTGAAATGGTGCTTTGTGTGTGGTTTTGAAAGATATTTTGAAAAGAGGCCATTTGTGGCAACCTTTGTAATGATTCTTGTTTGAATGTATACAAAGGTGTATTCTCTTTTGAAAAAGTTTTCAATGTTTTTGAAAGTTGTTTTGAAATTGTGTTGTGAAGTGTGTTTTTGAAAAGTAGAAAGGATGTTTTCTTTGCAAGTTTTATCAAGTAACTAAGAGTTGTCTACCCTATTTTACTCAAAGATCTTTCTTATGTTTTAACCCTTTTAACAGTGTTGTTTCACCATTGTATTTGGTGAACAACCTTGTGTTAGGATGTTAACGGGACGAGCGTGGGTCATCGTTTAGACCATGAATGCAATAGTGTCAAGTATTTTGGCAATTTTCTTGAGGGACTATGATCATTTTTTTAGGCAACAAGATAGCGTCATCGAGGGACTATGATCATTTTGTTTGTTTTTGTTTTGTTTCGCCAAAATGCTTGACATGCAAACATGGCCCATTTTTGAAGGCAACAAGTGGAGTAACCCCAGGGGTGCGAGTGTGCAAGTGTGTTTTATTGCATACAAGAGTTTATCTTTGAATTAGGATTTTCTATTTCATTGATTTTATCTTGCCATATACATCCTAATTACTAGCATTTATATTTGAAAGCGATAAAAAGCAGAAATATAAAATCCTACGCTATTACAGTAATTAGGGGGGGTGGGGATACATATTTGTACATGGGGTGGTTCAACGAGAAAAATAGATAAGAAAAGAAAATAACAAAGGCAAGATAGAGAGAAAGAGAGAGAGAGCCAGCCGCTGCTGAGAGGCCATCAGAAGTTCTGACTCAGGCCTGCTGCCAGATTATCAACCTTTTGGTTGAACTGTATGAGTCAGAACTTCTGACTCTGGCACCTGCAAAATAGAAACCTGTTAGTGGGAAGATCAGAAGTTCTAACTCCCATGCGCTGCAAGACAAAAGTTTGTTAGTGGGGATATCAGAAGTTCTGATCCTGCTGGAAATACAATAATTCTCAGAAGTTCTAATATTATTGACAGCAAAACAGGCTTCAGATGTGCTAACGTCAAAGTCAACATTTGGCTTCTCCCTGTGCTAGTCAGAACATCTGCAGTTTTGTTATTTTTCCACAAAACAGAAAACATGTTTGGGCCAACTTCAGCAAATGTCAAAGTGTTTCAGGAGACAGAACCAACAAGGTCACAGGCAGGTTCTACGCTGATTCACTTCCTACTTAAACATTCTGAGGTATGAAAATCCTCAGAACGCAAATAGCAGCAACATGATATTTACATTATGTTTATTTGAGCATGCAAAGCTGATGATGCTTAGCAGCGTGATGAAGGTCAGCAGGTGCTTACCTGGCTGTTGGAAAAGTTTGTGAGTGAGAGCTAGCTTTTAGCTCTGATGGTGTTCTAGACAGGTTTTTTTTGAAGGGGTGGATGGAGAGTATATGTGGTCAGAAGCTGTAGGGGCGTATTTCTTTAATCAAGAAGCAATCTGGGTACAAATGAGGTTTTGAGACAGGAGATTCAAAGTTATGTTTGAGGCTCTTGAAACACCAAGATTTTTTTTTTGACAGAGTTTCAAAGTATTTTCTTGCTAAAAATTTCTGTTTCTCTTCTAGCAAATTTTCTAGTTTTTTATCTGCCCTCTCTTAGTGGTCAATGGTGCTCTATTTATAGGCAAAGCTCTTGTGGATTCTTGAACGTTAAAGGCGCCAATAGAGGTTAAATTTTTTGTTTGAAAGAAGTTCATGGAAAGTTGTGATAATGCACAGCTTTTCAGCCTAGGCTAGAACAGCAGGCAAGGATTGAGGAGAAGTGACCTCTATAGGTGGAAGGTGGCGCGTAGACCCATGCTTAAGCCTGCAGAAAGGTGTTTACCAAGCCACACGTGAAGAGACCTCTTGGATGAATGTTCAGGAGTGGTTGGGAGCATTAATGAGCATTAAATGGTGATGAGACTTATCAACACCAAAATTCTTGTAATAGGAGAAAACCTGAACCAGCAAGTCTGTTTTACCAAAAACAACGTGAATCAAGCTCTGATCTTAGACTCTTGCTATCTCAGCAAATTCTGGGGGTTCTCCTGACTTTCTAACACGTTCCTTGGATTTGCTTCTGGAAATCCTGGACTTAGAGATTCTGTGTCAGTGTAACACCCACTCTTCTGACCCTTTCATCTTCTGATTCCAGCATGTTCTGAAGGAGCCTTCAGACTTGCTTTACTTCCTTTGCATTCCTCTAGCAAACTCTGGCTGAACCTGCGTAACTGCTGAAAGAGCCATGTTCTGTTTGAGGCTTACGTGTTAAACCATGTTTGTAACCTCTAACTGAGTTAATGTAGCTGCTGAAGAGCCAACTTCTGACTGCGTTGAGCCAAGCTTGCAACTTCTAACTGTTTCTGTCTGGAGTTTGGTCCAGAAGTTCTGAAGTGCTATTTTATTCTTAAACACCCATTTTTAGAGAAAAATTCCAAATGTTTAGAATTTAATTTTTCAAGGTAAAAGCGTTGCCTTTAGAGCTTGTGTGATCATTTTGCTCTTGTAAATGGTTTGCTTGGGAAGAAATGATAACTCAGGACTTGGATTTGTTTCAGAGAGACTCTGAGAATCTAGGATGATTTCCTGAAGAATGAGAGGGCAAATTTTTGGGTACAACAGACAACTTTGTCAGAGGTATAGGGGATGGGCCCCGAAACAGTGATGATTACAGGTGCGATCTTCGGAACATATGTAATTCTAACAGGCTTCCTCGAGGGAGCCTTGGAAGAATTGTCGAAAATGGTAATAATGGCAACTTCTTCAGTAGGCGTGGAGGGAACAACAGTCTTCTCAAACAGGATCTCCTTGCTATCCATTAGGTTTTGGATACCTGACTTCAACAATGGGCAACCAGTAGGTAAAACAGAACACATATGGTAACCTTCGCCACAACCCGGAAATAAACCGGCTAGCAACAGGTTCTTCTTGACAGTCATCAGAGGGATAACAATATCAACCACAAAAACTACAAACAAGTCTTCCTCTACAGCATTTACTCCATGCTTGGGCATGAGATCAGTCACAATATTAGGCCTCTCGAGCGCCTCAAACTCAATCTCCTTTGCATCAATCAAGTCTTGGACCTTGTTCTTCAAAGCCCAACAATCATCCGTACTATGCCCCAGGCTCTCAGAGTGATAAGCGCAGCGGGCGTTAGGGTTATACCTTGGTGACATTGTATTTGACTTCTTTGGAGCTTCTTTTATAGTCACCAGATTGGTCTTCAGCAACTGTGGTAGAATCTGAGACAAAGTCATGCTGAGACGGGTGAATTTCCTTCGAGGTCTCTCGTCCCTTTGTTGGTTGTGATGCTGAGGAGCACCAGCAGGTTTTGAAATAACAACCGCATTGACAGCTTGGCGGTGTTCAGGTCTATTATGTCTTCTCGAACTGTAGACAACACTGGACTCTTTCTTAAACGGTTTCTTCTCAGTGCTCGATGAGGCACCCTTCTGTATCATTCCAGCCTTAATACCAGCTTCAATCCTCTCACCAGTCAAGATAAGATCCGTAAACCCGGCTGAAGAGCTTCCAATCAGATGGTCAAAGAATGGACCATACAGGGTCCCTAAAAACATGTCAACAAGCTCACGATCAGCCAACGGTGGTTGCACCCTTCCGGAAAGGTCTCTCATTTTTTGAGCATACTCTTTAAATCCTTCACCCGTTCCTATTGACATACCCTGGAGTTGGGTACGCGTAGGAGCGAGGTCGGAGTTGTACTGATACTGCCTATAGAATGCAGTAGCCAAATCTTCCCAGCTACGGATACTGGCTTTGTCCAACTGATAGAACCACTCAAGCTGAGTCCCTGAGAGACTGTATTGAAAGAAATGGATCCACAAGTTCTTATCAGCAGTGTAAGGTTGGATCTTCCTCACATATGACCGGAGGTACAGCTTTGGACAGGAAGCTCCGTCATACTTGGCAAAGGCAGGTGCCTTGAACTTATGGGGAATCACCACCCCAGATGATAGACCTAGATCTCCAAAGTCCAGACCGGGCACCTTCTGTATTTCCATAGCGCTCAAACGGTCTTCCAGCTGTTTGTACTTATCCTCAGCAGGAGGATACTGTTCTTCGTCATAGTCCGTCTCATTATCGGAGACCATAGGGCTAGGAGCCCTCCTTTCTTGTGGACTATCTTTCCCTTCAGATGAGGTGGTCAGATCAACTTCAGTCTGCAACCCGTTTCCAAACCTGCGTCCAGTATTCAACATGATGGTCCTTTTCTTGTTCTTCTTTTTCTCCTTCAGAATCAAAGTCTCCAGGTCCTGCTGACCCTTAGCTAGATTCATAAACAACTCTTGAAATTGGGCATTATGGGCCTGGAGGGCCTTGATAGCTTGCTCAGTGGAAGGTTCAGCAGACATGATTGCTGAAATAAACAGCGAAGAAGATAAGAGACCTGTAATGGGGTACCTGTTTATGAGATGCATGGGATGAAATGCGTATGATTTATGATTTCAAAGATAATCGGGATTCAAATTTGTAAGAAAGGAAACACACTTTATTAGATTTAAACTTCAAAATTTAAATTGTCCAACAAATTGCCCTTAGGCATTACAAGAAATGGAAATACTGAAAAGTAAATGAAAATTGTAAAAGGAATCCTCAAAGGTCCATCAATGCTCCCATAGTCTCTTCTTCTCAGTGCGGACATAATCATTCAGGATTCGCTCGTTCTCCAATTGTCTGGTCAGCTTCTGGATCTTCTACTCCTGTTCATTGACCCTCTCTCTATAAGAATCCCGTTCATCCCTCAACTGCATCCAAGACTTCTTCAGTGTCCCAATATCAGTGGGCATATAAGGTTGGAGGATAGTTGGAGGAACCCCCTCCTCATTAGCAACTTCAAGAGTAACAGGCCTGACAACTTCGTATGGCATACCTAACTTCTGGGCACGGATGCGGACCCACCTGAGATATGGCTCCATTGGAAGAGAAGTTTTAGGTCCCAACTCATGTGGGTCGGAGTGGTGAACTCTGTCCCAAGCCCTTATGAATTTACGACGCAACTCGTCACTATCTCCCTGAAAATCAAAGATGATATGAGGCATCAACATCTCATGAGGCCCTTCTCTTATGGCTCTTCCAAACTGACGGAGAGCTAAGCATGGGTTGTAAGAAATCCCTCCATGGAGTCCGATCAATGGAACATTAGGATACTCTCCACAGCGATCAATGACAGTCACCTCATCCATACCTTTGAGAGTCCAGATAATGTCATCACTAGAAAGAGACATCACCCTATAAGCCCAGCCCATTCCTTCTTTGTTTTTCAGCACGGACTTAGGGAGGTGAGAAATAAACCACCTCGACAATAAAGGAACACAACACATCAAAGTTCCCCGCTTTTGGGCAGTACGAGCATAGAGCTGATGAAGCATATCACCCAAGAGAGTGGGTATCGGATTCTGAGAGATGAAGATCTTTATATCATTAATACCAACAAAAGTGTCAGGATTCGGAAACAATACCAAACCATAAATCAAGAGGGCCAGAATATCCTCGTACGTCTTGAAGTCTAAGCTGTTATAGAAGTAATTAGCTTTGTCAACCAAAAACTTAGCCAGAAAACCCTTAGCTCCACTTCCAGTCTCCCAGTTGGCCATTACCTCCTCCTTGGTCAAGTGAAGGGCTGCAGCAATTTCCTCGGGCTTAGGAGTCTTTTCCCAACCAGTAAACGGAGTCCGTTCCAGGACGGAGATACCAAGCAGCTCAAAGAATTCTTCCAGGGTAGGAACCAGCTGGAAGTCTTTAAAGGTGAAGCAATGGTATAACGAATCATAGAATTGGACCAGGACACTCATCAGTTGTTCGTCCAACTTCGAGGTGACCAAACTGAGAAGAGAGCCATGCCTTCTGATGAAGGAAGTAGTGTCTGGAATCCTGACAACCAACTCTTTAAGCAGGATAGGTACCTGGACAAAGTTGATCCGAATAGTATTCCTACGTATGGGCATCATGATGACCTACAAAATAGAGAAAAGATGAAACCCTCTCGTCTTTGAAATAGGTTAGTCCTTATGCAGAATGTATGCAATGTTATGATGTCATGATGTCATGGTAAAGGCACACCACAAGTATCCACAAAAGGCAAACATGGTAAAGGCACACAAGTCACACAAGAGAGCCCTTAGATTTTAGGCCGACATGAAGCTTAGGTACTACCCTCTTTCAGTTTCAGTTGGTTAAGACCTGTCCTAAAAATAGTAATCGGGTTCTAGAGGATCTCAATATCACTGACTACCCTCAATCGGTCATAATTCCAGTTTAGCAACCTTTTCTTGCGGCCAGAATCATCGCGAGAGTTTAGTCTCAATGAGTGTAGCATACTGCTACTGTTCTATGGCCAAGTTGGTCAATTTAAGGTTCTAAGGTCAGTTGGTGCTTAATGACTCCTTAGAAGACCCATATTCTCCTCGTTCCAACACAAGGGATATCGGTACAGACTAAGGTGCCACACCAACGTAGCTACTGCTTCATCCGTGTTGGTCTATGTCAGACAGATCCCTCATAGTTTATTGCTACTTACCTAAAGGGTATCCCCAGATCTGGGTTAGGATCTATAGAACTCTGATACAAGCCCACAAAATTAAAGCATACAAAGCATATAATTGAAAACATAGTGATCTAATCCTAAGGTACACCTCACTTATCAATTCCCCAGCAGAGTCGCCAGTTCTATGATCGGTGGGAATAGAACTGACTGTTTTGGAATGCTGGTTCGCATTTTGCGTTTGTGTTTGCAAAATGTCGCGGTAAGCAAGAGTCGCCACCGTCTTTTATTTTATCCAACAAGGAAAGGACAAAAGCACAGAAAAATTGCTTTTTGAGATATTTCTCGGGTTTGGGAGGTAGATTATAGAAAGGGAAGGTGTTAGCACCCTTTCTATCCGTGGTTATCCACAGGCTCTTAGGTACTTGCTCATTATGTTTTCAAAAGTTTGCTTTTCTTTGTGATTGTGGGTTTGAAAAGAGTTTTGTTTTTGAAGAGAGTGTAAGTGCGAAAAGTTTTGTTTTGTTTTAAAAGGAGCAAGTACTTAAGAACCATCTACCTACTCAAAAAGGAATTAATCTGTGTAAGTGTCCTTTAGACAATGCTAGCCCACTATTGATGAGCGGGTAGTACCATCGTTGGAGTTTTTGGGTCAATTCGATTAAGGGGCATGTGGTCATTAAAGCAATGTTAGAACGCCTTAGCGGTAACCCTAATGTCTTAGATCATTTTTATCCGAGGCAACCGTTTCGAGGAAACTTTGATCTTTGGACAAGAGAGAGACCTCTAAAACTTCCTATACTCAATGACCATGTTCGAGGCAACCAAGTGAGGCGTACCCTAAGAGTGGCATGTGCGAGTGTATTATTTTTCAGTTATATTATCTTTACATGTCATGGTGAGCTATCGTTGATTTTAAATTAAAGATTAATCTTGTCATGCATAGCCTATTATTCAAACATCTAACAGTTAATGGTTGCGGAAATTAAATTGCGAAAAATAAATCTAAGCTATTACAAGGCGTCGGGTATTTACATCGCCAAAAACAAACCCTTGAAAATTAAATTGCGAAAAGTAAATAAAAGCGATAAATAAATAAATCCTAAGTTAAAAAACTATTACATCCTCGAAGCAATTACAATATATGGATAAAAAATAATATGCGCGCAGGAAAAATTTAATCGGAGTGTCCTAGGGTTTTGACCCTTTTTTCATTAAATAAAGCATATTTTTTGTTCTTTTTTGAATTAAGAATTAAGTCTAAATTAATAATTGAATTAATTAATTAAAAGAAAATATTTTTGGGTTTTTTATTTTAATTAAGGAAATAAAATAAGAATGGTTAAAAATATTAAAAAAAACCTAATTCTAAATCAATTTTAATTTATTGCAAAATATTGTTATTAAACCTATTTAAACTATATAAATTAATTAGTGATTTATTTACAAAAAAAAAAATTAGTGGAATTAAAAAATATTTTTTTGTTGTTTCTGATTTTATGAAAAAAAATTAGTTTGTTAATTAATTAATTAAGATAATAATAATAATAAAATAAAAATAGGAAAAATAATGAAAAGAAATTAAAAAAGAAGAACAAACTCAAAGAGGGGGTGTTGGGCTTGATTTGGTGGTGGAATTGGCAATTCCCAGGCCCATTAGCGCTGGCCTTCATGACTTTCTGAATTGTCCACACACTTGTTGACAGGAGACTATGGTAGTCCTTCAATTTGGTTCATTGGACCTGCCTGGGGGGCCACTTGTCAGTTTAGATCCAGAGGCGTATGGTAGTCCATGTTTGGGATGCTGCACATAATTTCCTGAAGAACAAAATCAAATAAATGTTTGGGGGACCTGGGATTCGAACCCAGGTCCTATTGGACAATTCAACTAGCGCGCTACCAACCCAACTGACCTGCTTAGTTGTTATTGGAATAAGACACAAATAATATATTCAAAACCATCAATTATTCCCTGCAAAAAATAAAAATGCGCTAATTATTCAAATGGGCCAATAGACGCTAGCCACGTTATTGTCCCTGTCAACGCATCCCTGGTTATTTACCTGTGGATTTTTATCCGCAGGAAGATTCATAGCACCTCTCCAAAATCCTCCATAGGCTATGTAAATGCAATCTAAGAGTACCAACGTACCCGTCTCCTCCTCTTGGTCATCCTTGTACCAATTATTTGCATTGATTTTGCCTGCAATTAAAAACCCAAAAAACGAGATACACGAACCCTAGAACTGGGCATGGCGTTACAGGCTATGAAAATAAAATTCAATGATGCCAAAAGTTTCAGAAGACAGCACATAGTATGACTATGTAATTATTTCAATGAAAGGATGCAAGATTGAAGCTTTACGATTCCATGAGTATGGCGGTTCAGAGCGATACTTACAGGGCTTTTTGGGGCAGGAGAGCACACGATAATGATTGGTACTGCTTCAGTGAGGTCCAAGGAAGCGATTGGAACGTTTGTTTGATCCTGAAAAGGTCTCTAAGTGCAATTTCAGATCCAAGGTTTTCAAGCTTTTTTCTCCAATTCTTATGGCCATTTTTGCCGTCCTCTATGCGTGTTTTAGGTTTGTGAGGTTTTCTTGCATATAATGGAATGATTCTAGGTCAAAATATGGGCCAATATCCATGTGCATTGAAGAATTAGGATTTGATCTTGATCACCATAACCATGTTTCCAAATATAGGCAAGATCTGATTTTTTGTGCACAAAAATCCAAGATACGAGTTTGATTAGGTGTTATATGATATATGCCTGCTGTACAAATCACAAAGATACCATTTCATTAATTTTTGGATTTTATTTGAATTAATATAGATTTAAAATGAATTAAATCAATAAAAATTAAATAAAATAGAAAAATAAATGTTTGGTCATGAAATTAAAGATGGGACACGTGTGTGGCATGACAAGGCCAAATCAAGTGGAAAAAAGTGGGCCCTTTTGTCAAAAGTTGGAGTTTTAAGGATAGTTGACTTTTGGCAATTTTGGAAAAATGCCCAACTTCAACAATGCATAACTTCTTCAATTTTGAACTTTTGGAGGTGTTCTTGGACGTTTTAGAAACCCTGAGATGTCCTATAATTAACCCTTTTGGTATCATCGCATTTTGATGTTCCATTCTCAAGTTATAAGCTTTGGCAAACAAGGTGTTTTTGTTGACTTTCAAAAATGACCTATAATGTCCAAATTTGTAACTTTTTGTGAGAGAATTTCTTGATCCTGGGGTGTGAATATGGATTGTAGAAAATTTCATCCTCTTCAAAATGAGCTTTGGATGGGTCGTTTCTCATAAATTATGAGAAAGTTATGCTTGGTCAAAGTTGAGTTGACTTTTCCTACAAAACCCTAATTTAGCAACTTTTGAATCTTGATGAATTTTGAGCAATCCTTGATGAATCATGATCAACCCTTGATCAAATGATGAATTATCCTTCAAAATGAGAATATTGACAAAAATTCTTGAGGTTTGACTGTATTTGGGACAGAGTTGACTTTTGCCCTAACATAGTCGATCTTTGGGCCTCTTGAGTAATTGACTGACCAAACTTTCTCTGCAAGGCTTGAAATTTGGCATGGATGAACTTAAGAACATGTCAGGACATTGGGGAGAAATTGAGGTCATTTGGATGTGAGGATCTTGATGCAACACAAAACCCTAATTTTTACTTGACTGCCTTAGGGGGTGATTTGACTGTCTAAGCCTTGAACCAACTTGAGCAACTTGGAGATTATTCTTGACATATCTTGAGGAATATGGGAGGGCAAATTTTGGGGTACAACAGTCCGTTACAAATCCTAAGTTGATATCACATCTTTGCAAAATTCTATTTTTTCTATAAAAAAAACTGCATTTTCAAAACTTCAAGACAAACATAAGCTTTGCATTCTTAAAATAACATTGTTTGCATATGAGTATTTGTTCAACAGTAGAGAAATTCGCATGACGAATATCTAGTGAACAAAAACCTTCTCAATAAAAAGGGTCACCTCAAGTGGAAAAACACTTCCAACTAAGGGGCACGGCATGATCATTGTCCATCATCTGGGGCAGTCAAGTCAAGATTTAAGGAATCTCTCAAAGATGCCAAATAGCCAGGGGCAGATCTCCATCTGAATCACTTGGGGGCATTGGGAATAAATTCTAAAAATGAATCATGTACGATCAAACAAACATCTTCTGGTAGTGTGGCAACACAACACTACCGACAATGACAACTCCCTACACCCTGAGAGCATGGACGTAGTCACAAAATACTGCGCATGAACAAAGACCCGCTAGGTTGACTGGCCTAGGCAAAAATAAGGGCATCCCGGTGAACCAAAAGGGTTCGGGAAAAAATTAGGGATAAAAACAAAAAAGATATGTACACCCGGCAAGCCGAAAACCTGAAAAGGCGGCTTGGGCAAAAAAGGGTATCCCGGTGGACTGAAAATCTGAAAAGACAATCCATGCAAAAGTTAGGGATTAAAGCGTACGACTATGTCCGGTCATCTCGTCACTTGCCTATCAGTAGAAGACTTATTATTTCGATCGGCAGTTACCAAGCACCTCATAAGTTGGGATAACACTCAAGCCACAAGGCCTCCGCAGGCACTTTCTCCAACAAGTACAGGGGCATAAAAGTCTTGATACGAAGTCATTGTCGTATCCTCAGCATGCGTCCTAGTAACATCTACACTCCCCACATAGTAGAGGCAACCAAAGTTTTGATCTCTGCCTCCCCAAACATGAGTTACTTTCCCCAGCCAAGCTCAATCGGAGAGCCGACGTCTATATTCCCCAGCCGAATTTTGTAATCGCAAGCGGTTCATAAAGTTTTCTCCCGAACAGAGTTTATTTCTCTGAATACAGAAGCTCAATCCCAGACAGAGTTTATCCCTTCAGCTATGGAAGCTTCTCTCTCCAACGGAATTATTCCCCCGCAGAGTTGTTCTCAAGCAGAGTCTCTCCTCGGCAAAATATCCATAAACAAGGGGCAAATCCCCAGCATAGTCATCTCTGGTTCACCATCTCCAGCGGAAGTATAAGAACCACTTTTTCTACGATAGTCAAGAACTCAATTTCCATTACTCTCCAACAACAGTCAGGGATTTATTTTCCCAAACTCGGACATGCCACAATATCATTTCATGTTCATATATCATGACGTGCGCATACATATTGCATACGGCATAATCACATTTATTTTGAGAACATCATCATACAATGCATGTCATGCATCGTATACGATTAATCATGTACCTTTTCAGGAAAGATGGTTATCATCAATAACTTCCAGCAAGTTCAAGATTAGCTCCAGAAACTAAACAGAGTAATTATCTGCACGATCAAATGCAGCTTTACACGGGTTCGTCATGAAGCAATCTTACACGAGTTTCTCCTAAATGCAGCTTTACACGGGTTCGTCACGAAGCAATCTTACACGGGTTTCTCCTAAATACAGCTTTACACGGGTTCGTCATGAAGCAATCTTACACGGGTTTCTCCTAAATGCAGCTTCACACGGGTTTATCCTGAAAAATATTACACGGGTCTTTTCTCATACATTTCCAAATAAAGTTTTACATGAACTTATCACAAAGTAACCTTACCCAGGTTCCTTCTGAATTTTTACATGAACTTATCATAAAGAAACCTTACCCAGGTTCCTCTTGAAGTTTTACATAGACTTAGCCCAAAGTAACCTTACCCAGGTTCCTGCCGAAGTTTTACACTGACTTATCCTGAAGTAACCCTACCCAGGTTCCTCCTAAAGCCCTACACATACTCCTCACAAAACAACCTTACCTAGGTTCCTTCTCAGTTCAAATGCAGTTTTACCCAAACTCCTCACAAAGCAACCTTACCCAGGTTCCTTCTTGGTTCAGATGCAGTTTTACCCAAACTCCTCACAAAGCAACCTTATCCAGGTTCCTTCTCGGTTCAGATGCAGTTTTATCCAAACTCCTCACAAAGCAACCTTACCCAGGTTCCTTCCCATAAGCCCTACTATCCAGGTTCCTTCTCATAACCTTACCATCCAGGTTTCTTTTCTCTTATCTCCAGACAGCAGTCCACAATGCTGTAAGACCTGGACCTGATTAAACACGATCAGATTCACCTTTCCCCAGTAGGTCGTGATGCAGCCTATACACGACTAGATAGCAGTTCATTTTCACCTCCCCGACTAAGAGATGATTCCCCAGTAGAATAACGAACGACTGAAGCTCCTAAAATTCTATTTCTCTCAAGAAAGAGTATGACATTCCCCAGCGAAATCCTCCTCAACAACAGGTATACGGGCTCTCGCAAAGTAATCTCTTATGCGATCAACACTTCTTCTGATGGCATCTTTAAGCCCATTTTCCGTCATTAACTTCCAAATGGCATCTATAAGCCCATTCCCGAAATCGCAAGGCCAGTACCACTTCATGCGAGTGAAAATTTTTGGGCACTCTAGTGTTCAATCATCTTCCACCTTTGGATTACAAAAGGCAAGCAAGCCAATCTACATCCTCAGGTTTAAGAAGATTGAACAGGGGAAGTTGTTATACCCCAAAATTTGCCCTCCCATATTTCTCAATACATTTCAAGTAAGGTCTTCAAATTACCCAAGGAAGCTGTTGTACCCCAAAATTTTCCCTCCCATATTTCTCAATACATTTCAAGTAAGGTCTTCAAATTGCCCAAGGAAGTCCAAGAGTTGACCAAACAAACTCTCTCCTAAAGGCAGTCTACCTCAAATTAGGTTTTCATTTTGCATCAAGATGTTTGAGTCAAAAGGGTCCCAAATGCTCACTATTGTCCTAATATGTTCTCAAGATCATCCATTTCAAGTTCAAGCCTTGCAGAGGAAGTTTGCCCAGTCAATTGCTCAAAGGCTTGAAAGTCGACTGTGCTAGGGCAAAAGTCAACTGTGGCCTACATACAGTCAAACTTCAAGATTTTTGGTCAACATCCTCATTTTGAAGTATTATTCATCATTTGATCAAGGGTTGATCATGATTCCTCAAGGATTGCTCACAATTCATCAAAACCCAAAAGTTGCTAAATTAGGGTTTTGTAGGAAAAGTCAACTCAACTTTGACCAAGCATAACTTTCTCATACTTTATGAAAAATGAACCATCAAAAGCTCATTTTGAATAGGATGTAATTCCCTACAATTCATCTTCATCTCCCAAGTTCAAAATATGCACTCAAAAGAAGATATAAGTTTGGACATTATAGGTCATTTTGAAAATTCAACAAAAACACCTTTTAGGTCAAAGCTTCTTACATGAACATGGAAGATCCAATTGAGATGAAACCAAATTGGTTGCTTAGGGGACATCCTAAGCTTTCTAAAAACTCCAAGAACACCCTCATAAGGTTAAAATTGAGAGAGATATGCATTGTCAAAGTTGGACAATTTTTGAAAAAAATGCATGAAGCAAATATTGACCAAACTTGGATTTTTTTCCAAATGGGCCTATCTTTTCAAGTTTGAAACTCATTCCTAACATGGTCCACGACCTCTAAGCCCACCCATACATTTTTATACTATTTATGCTATTTATTTTGATATTTTATTCATTAAAATTCAGAATTAAATAAATAAATAATAGAAATAATGTAAATTTTGATGTGAATCCATTTTGGGCAAGTTTTATGCTGGTTTATGTCAATTGATTTCGTGCAATAACCCTTCAAATATGTCCAGGTTCATCCACATGTGAAAATGGCATAAAATCATCAAATATGGCATTTTTTTCAAATCTTGATCATGGTCTTAAAACACAACATTATGAGGGAGATTCTTTCCATGATTTCTTGTCTCCTCATTCTCCTCTATAAATATAGAGCCATACAAGCTTGAAAGACACGAAATTCCTCTCTAAAAAGCTTGCAAAAAGCTCTTCAAAAAGCTCTCCAAAAGCTCTTCAAAAAGCTCTCCAGAAATCAAAGAATCGATTCAAGTCATATCTCGAGGTTCCGGTCTCTCTCAATTGACATCAAGCCTCAAACCATCCTCTTAAAGTCCTCAGGAGTCTTACAAGGCCCAAGAGAAATCCATCACACGCCTAGCACGCCCCCATTTGACAATACCAGTTTGGTAAAATTTTAAACTTCAAATCTCTAATTTTAATCACATTTTATGGTATGCTAACGTTTGTTTGAGTTTATATAGAACAATTATGAATGGTTGAATCATAGGTTCCATGCAATAATAAAAAAACACCATAGTTAGAGCTTGAAGCTTTCGAAGATTCGGGCCTAGGGATTTCTGATGATTACACCCCCTGTTTACTTTTGCTACTAGGCCCATCGTTATTTTCTTATTTTATTCATTTCATTTATTTCTTTTAATCCCTTTTTTATTTTTATCAATAAACAAATATAAAAATCATATAAAAATAGATTTAGGATTTTTCTTAGTTAAATTTTAATTTTGGTAAATTAATTAATTAAACACTTTAACTTTTTTTAAAAAAATTAAAATTAATAGAACTTAGGTTTAATTTCATTTTAATTCATTTTCCTTTTCGTAACAAAAATACCAAAAAAACATAGAATTAATTTCTTTTATTTAAATTTCATATTTCTTTAATAATTATCTTTTTTTAAATATAGATCTAGATCAATTATTTTTTAACTTAAACCATTTTTACAAATTAAAACAAAAAACAACAAAAAGATTTTTTTATATCTTAGGATTTTTAGAGATCTTTTCAAATTTACGCGTTATTTTTATTTCGCACTTCATTTTATTATTGTAACTGTATATTGGGATGTAATAGATGATTAGTAGGACCTTTACCGCTTTTATTTATTTTTCCCCCCAGTTTTGGATATGTACATAATCCCCCTCCCAAAAGCCTTGTAATAGCTAGGTTTTATATTTCTCCACTTTTAAATTACTATAATTATTAACTGCTAGATGTATGACTAATATGATTGTATGGCAAGAATAATCAAACATTAGCATACTTAGCACAAGACTAAAATAACTGAACATGACACACCTTGCACATATGCACCCTTAGGGTATACCTCACTTGGTTGCCTCGGAAAATAATGGCCATGTCCCTTGAACGTCGGGATACCCTTAGCAAAGACCCTCGGTTAAAGTCATCATAAAAGATCATGGTCCCTCACTGTCCCTCAAAGTTGTCTACGGTATATGATCTTGTCCCTCGATGCTGCCTACAAATATATGATGACAGTCCTTTCGAAATGCTAAGGTATCCTTACATGTTGCCTTCAATGACCATTACGTCCCTTTCGAATTGACCCTTACAAATTCCAACTATGGTGCTACCTATTTCTCAATAGTAGGATAACGTTGTCTAAAGGAAACACGAATAGAAACAATATTTTTTCGAGTAGGTAGATGCTAGTAGGTACTTGCTCAAATCAAACTTGTTCACACCAAACACTTTTCAAACAAAGTTTTCGAAAACACTTCGTAATACTCTTGAAGACATAAGCAAGGGTTAAAACGAAGTAAAGCAAACTTTTAAAACAAAGCACACACACAGGCAATTTAAAAAAATGAGCAAGTACCTAAGAGTCCATGGAAAACCATGGATAGAAAGGGTGCTAATACCTTCCCTTTCTATAATCTACCCCCCGTACTCAGAATATCTCGAAAAAAGGATTTTTTCTGTACTTTTTTCCTTTCCGGTTGGATGAAATAAAAGTCGGTGGCGACTCTTTCTTACCGCGAAATTTTGTGAATAAAAAAACGTAAAACACAAACCAGTAAAAACAGTCGGTTCTGCCACCGTATCACAATAACCATTGTTGTATCCTTGGATGCACACTCTTGATGAGTTTTGAATGCTTGATCATATTAGCTGAACACTACCCGCCCCAGGGTTGAAATGAGGGTTTTTTCTGAACAGAAAAGAAACTCCTACTTCGAAGGCTCAGAGGGGTTAACGAGGGTATATCTCCCTTATATCTCCGGTGTTTGGGGATTGAAATAATGCATGTACATCGTCAATAGGTTCTTACTCAAAAGTGTACCAACCAGAGATTTTTGCGTTTTTAGATTATCGACATCCTCCTTTAAATCTTTACCTAAGCATAAGACTAGGAAATTTGGCATCAATATGGAAGTAAAACATTTAAAGAGTGATAACGAATGGATGAATAAGAATGAAAGGAATACTTCAAGACAAGCATACCTATTGCATTAAGATTTTCATTAAAAAATAGACAAGTTTCTATATACAAGCAATGCTTAAACAAACAAGTAAGAATGCAAATGAAAATGCAGTAAAGAGAACCAATGGTCGACATTGTTAAGGAGACTTGACTCCGTAAGGACTTGCTGATTCTGACGACTTTCTGTAGCCTTGATGCTTGAGTGGGTGATAGAATTCCCTTTCAGATCCGATGTGAGTATGACAGTCTCTAAATTGATCCAGTCTTGGACTTGGTCTCTGGATGACATACCATCTTCAATCGATTGTCCAGGTGCCCCAGTATAATATGCATAGAATATCCTTTCAGGAGAACAAATGAATGACTTACCCAACGAATTTGTATAAACTGTATCACCAAGCATGTCGTGTCTCAAAGGAATAATACAGTTCGTCTTCTCTCAGAACAGCAAAGACATCTGACTCGTGAGAAATATCCTGGCAGTTGGCCAAATAGGAATTGGGCCTTTGAAAAAGACGCCAGACAGGTGTTGGAATTTATATCTCAACCCCTTTACAGTCTTCGATATCAAAACCGGGTGCCTCAGAATAGGGGATACATCTAGCATGTTTATTACAATCAGAAGAGATGTTTGTGGGAAGAGGACCCCAAAGATCAGAGCTTTGTCGAACTTCCACCAGGAGAGGAAATAACTGCTACAACAATAAGTGCGAGATTATTGACATCATCATTAGAGCTTTCATGATCTGGCTCATCTGAGTCTTCAATCAATTATCTTCCCGTTCAAAGAAATTTATGACCATGGTCCAAATCTTGCATGTACCACTCGGAGTTATTCCACAATCGATCTCTGAGCATGTGCAGTGAGAAATCAAGTTGAAGCTTTGAAGAGAACCCCAAGTCTGAATAAGAATCCCCAATCTTCGGGTACCTATCATGAATGCATGAATAAGCATGGGGTGTATGAATGAATGCCATGTCATGTTCTGTCATTTCCAAGGAGTTTGCGTGCCTTGATTTTGATTTTGTGCGAGTAAGGGATGGAAAAGTTTAGCACAAGACTTGCAAATGTGATTCCTTGGAGATAACAGAACATGTATGTTAAGCATGCGGTTAACCATGTTATGTATGCAAAGGCATGAGATCAAATGGGATCAAGGTTCCATCATTTTTGAATGTGATTGCTGCACTGTTCTGAGCCATATGAGTATCCTTGGATTAAAGGTCTGGCGTAGTTTCTGCACATATAAGAGCCAAGTACCCTGTAGATTATCAACAGTACAAGATCAATGCTTCTGGAACCAGATATTGTTGAGTCTTTTCTTGAATATGCTGGGAATACCAAGATCAAAAGCTCGAATAACTCTAGGTAAACAAGTTAGGGACTAAAAAAATAAATCTGAGAACCATACAGTCACCAACAGGATATAGCATATGCATAAAGTCATAACAGAAATCCAGAACAGCCATTAGAACCAATAGTCACTGTCTGAGCATAGTCACCATTTGCACCTGTAATAATGATTCCCTCCCCACTCACGGGTGAAAACTAGGTCAGGGTAAGACAATGGTAACTCGAAAATCACAGGTTCGGTTGAAAGTAAAATTATCGCAACACAGACGTACATAATGAAAGTACCTCCAATTGAACCTCATCCGAGCGTGGTATATGACATGACTGCACTAATCGGACTACGTCCTATAGCCGTCATGCCCCCACTCTATTCCTAGTGTCCTAGTGCACTCTGGCCTGGGTACTGGGCCTTTTACCTCAAAAGTAACATCCCAACCCAATAAGAAACAGATCCTTCACAACAATAGTATATGGAAGACAGTAAAGTGCAATGCATACATATGCTTAAGTATATGAGTGAATAAACTAAAAGCATGTAAAAATAAACACCCAAAGAAAAGAAGGCAAGAGCTAGGAGCGACCCCGAGATGGACCAGCATTTGGTCGACCTATCCCCAGTGAAGTCGCCAGCTGAAACAACCGGCTGAAAATCATCAAACAATGAAGTCGCCATCGAACATCTTTTATCTCACATGTAGGGAAAATAAAATTGTGCTCGCTTGGGCCCTACCCCAATGCCTAGGTATCCGTTTTGAGGAATCAGAGCTACCGTAGTTCGACTCATATGTTTTTGTTTGTTTGTGTTTTTTGTGGACGAAGTTAATTCTGCCTTCTGCCGCAGCTCGACCTTTGGAGACTTATGCATTGGCACATAAGTAAATTAATCGTGTCCTTACCTGAGAAGGATTTCTTAGAAAAATGTGCTTGAGCGCACAAATGGTTTGAGTTGATTTGTATTTTTGTTGCAGATAATGACTATTGACTTCAAGAGAGAGATATTAGCCACCATTCTACTTAGTCATGAAAGGAGTCTTTGAGAATTGAACCACACCTAGGCTTGAGATGAAGAACAATAAGATCGAGAAGAGACCCGCTTATCATTTCCCGTACTAAGCAAAGGCATGATTCTCATCATTAGTTTTAAAGTATTTTGAATTTTGAAAAAAAAGAATTTTTTGTTTTAAATGCATATGCAAAAGGAGAAAGAAAAGTCAAAGGGGACTAGCCTATTTCCAAACCTAATGTTATCGTGCATTAGTAGCCCTAAGTCAAGGATGAATGAAAGGGAAACATCTACCTAATGTTAGCATGTATATGGTTTGCGATAAAGCGCTACTTCTCATGATTTTTAGAAAAGTAGTAAAGTACGAGAATGAGGAATAAAATAAAGTCACGATGATACCGAACGGGGAAAGTCCGTTGCCTCTTTAAAGCCACGCAAGCGATAAGAAAAATCTACAAAAGCTGCTCCGCGCGAGTGATCAAAGAATTAGCCTCCAAGCATTCCATATTGCGAAAGTTATATCAATATAATATCATAAAATCTTGGCTAAAAAAACAACAAAAAATATTATTAAACATGAAAATAATAGAAAATTATAATTAAACATCTAAAGAGAATTTCTAATATCAATAAGAATTTCTACTATTTTTGTATCTCTTTCATCATCATAGTTATGAGAAGAATATATTAAGGAGAAAAAACAATTAAATCTAAAACGGAGGGGTGTTAAAATATGGATTAGGTGTGTAGTGTAGCAAGGGTGCTAGGCCCATAGGAGATAGCCCAATAAGCCATTTTTGTTGAACCAGCTTCGGTTTCCAAAAAAAAAAGTGGTGATGGGCCTAGTGGAATTTGGTCCACTCTCCAACCCCAACTCCCTCTGATCTTTCAGTATAATGTCTTTATTCCTGTTAAACAAACAAATGCAAAAGATTAAACAAAATTAAAAAACAAGGGAACACGGGTCGTTTTGGGGAAGATTAGTGTTAGGGTTGAAACACAGTGATGTCCAGCTTCGACCGTTCTTCCTCTCTGTGAAACACGAGCGGCGCCACTTTTGTCTTTCTCTGATTGATTCTTCCTCTCTTTGTGCAAACGACACTCTCTTCCTCATCTTCATCTTCTTATCAAACGCCTTCCGCCACCATGAACAACATTATCGCCGCCTCCGCTCGCATCTTTCTCTGATTCCTAAACCCATGGCTTCGGAGGAGATCGGTTTTGGAAGAATCGAGGCGAGGTATATGCTTCCTCGTAACTTCTACTCTTCTTCTCCCTCTGCGTTTTGTGTTATCATTGTGATGTCGTTGATGATGAAGATGAAGCAGGTTGCATTTACAAAAGATTTTGAAATGATGATGATATTATTGTTTGTTGCAGATGGCGATTGAAGAATCAATGAAGCGATTTTGGGAGACTAATGATTGGTGAATGGCGATGATGATGATTAAATATGCGAGAAAGATCAATGGTGATTCTTGGAGTTCAGTGGTATAGGTGTTGTAGAGAATTGATGCAGGTTGGAGAATGGTGGTGAGGTCGTTAATTGAAGACTCCGTGAAAGATGAATTTAAGGTGATTGAAGCTTGAAGCAAATGAGCGATGGAGTGGCAGGGGGAAGCTGAAGGTTCTTCTGAACTTTCTGGTGAGTTTTCTCTTGAATTCAATCAGTGAAGTTTTTGAGTTTTTTCTTGTTAAATAAAAATGATCGTGGATCTGAGACTGAATAATGATCTTTATGTGAACCTCTGCGTAATCATTTCTGAGATTTTTGTTTGTGAAAAATTCCTTCCCTTCTTCTCTCAGATTTCTATTATATAATTGTTGAAAGTTTGTTAGAAAGTCGGTTGAGAATGATTAGGGACTCAGTAATTCTGTTATGTCTGTTAGAAGTTGGTTATAGTCGGTTATGGAGTTAGGAAACTTAGTTGGTTAGAGGTTAGGAAGTTATAGGTTTGTTATGAAGTTTGCGGGGCTGTTTTAGAATGGGATGTTTAGAAGCTTCTGTTAGGATTTAGTTATAGGAATCTGTTAGAAGTTTGTTCTTTTCTGTTTGGCTTTGTTAGTTTGGTTTTTGAAGTTTCTGTTACAAGTTTGGTTAAAGAATTCTAGTTAGAGGTTGTTAAAACTTTTCGTTATGGAGAATTGGAATCAGTTATAAGCTTAAAGGGGTAAAAACTGTTAGGGTCTGAGATAGAATTTTGGTTCCAAGGGTTAGTTGTTAGTCACTGTTAGTTAACTGACTCTGTTTAGAAATTCTGTTATTTCTGTTATTGGTTGTTTCTCTGAGTAGGAATTCTGTTTGGACAGTTAGAGAGGTAGTTAGAAGTTTTGCAGGGCTGTTTTGGAAGGTTGGGAGTTTGCAATTTTTTTTTGTTTTTTTTTGTTTAATTGAAACAAAGGTTAATTAACTGTTATGCTGTTAGGAAAGTGGGATTTGGAAAGTTGGTTCTAGAAATAGTTCAAGAATTATATTATGCGTCAGTTTTGACAGTTTGGATTGTTTTTGCAGGGATGCCTTGAATGGTTTTGTGTGCAGGGTAGACTTCTGAAGGGAGCAAAATGAAGATGAAACAAAGCTACTTTGAGACTAGAAGAACATGTTTTGGATTAGGCTTAGAACCAAAATTTTGTTTTATGTAATTGTAATTGGATAGAATTTTGTAATGGTTTAAGATAGGAGATCTATCTCCTGTGCTAGTATTTCTTTTGGGCCGACTTTAATCTCTTATTTGTTTAAAAGGCATACTCTTGTTGCAATATCAATTTAAGAAACCATAAACTATGGTTGAATACATACTTCCAATTACCAAAACGCCTTGATATTGCACTTTGAATCTTGTAGTAGCTTTGTACTTTGCCCTTTGCAACCTTGAATATTTTTTGAATGAAGTATTTATTTTCCTAAGAAACTTCATTTTGATTGGCTTGATGATGTGAAGCTAAAAAAGCGCATGTGATGAAACTTGAAGCCTTCCTTGTAAAGAACCTTGAACCTTCTGGAAAAGGCCAAACATGTAAGTCAAATAACAATTTAAGCTTCTCTTGATGGAAGAAAGTCAATCGAAAACCCTAAGTTGTAATGTCCAAAATCTTATCAAGATATATCCCCCTTGAATGATATTTGAATGAATGAATCCTCCTAGAAACCATATGAACGAATCTCCCAGCCTTATCTTAAATCAATATCAAATCCGAGCATGATTAAAATTTTCAACGAATCCAATTCAATAATCATCAGTAATCCAAGTTACTTGCGATTGAGGTAACAAGTATTCGAAAGAACGATGAAGTTTCGAACTCAATGGACTTACAACTTCATGCTATATACCACGGTTTGCATTTTACAATCCAAGCCACACTATATCTTGACTTCATGGATAACAACAATGTCTTGAGGGCACTTTGAAGTATAGAAAGAAATGTAATATGAAGCCCAATGAACCTCCGTCGATAGATATTACAAATTCGAACATAGGAGATGTGACACCCTAATCAACTTGTGTTTGATGAATTCTTAATGGAGGATGACCTTGTAGCCTGATGAAGAAAAGATCCACAACATCCATGAACACAAAACCCTAATTCCACAATTTCACTACCTTGAAAAATAACCAGAAGAATCAGGCTCTATTGAACATATATACACCTCAGTCAATTGATAAAACCCTAATCCTGAAGGTTCTCGACCCCTTGCGAAGTTATGTTGTTAGCGAATGTATGCAATGTTAAATGACCTAATGGAGTTATGTACATGAGAAAAGCGCGACAATGCATAAACCAGATAAAAGTAAAAGGGTAGGACAAATTTGGGGTATTACACCCGTAAAAATGATAAATAAACGAAAAGCCCTAATTAAACTATTACATACCATGAGCAGTTACATTAATATCGTAAAAATAAATAAACGCGCGCGATAAATCGAGAACGAGGAAAAACTAGGGTTTTGACCCCGTCTAAACCTAATTGAAAGAAAAATCATTTTTTGTTGTTTTTTTGATTATTTTGACAAAAATAAGGTTTTAATTAAATAAATACAAACCTAATTACTAATTAAATTAAATTAAGAAAAATAATTAATTTGACCTATTTTTGTATTTTTGGTTATTTTAAGAAAATAAAATAAAAATAAAATCAAATAAAACCTAATTTTATAATTTGTTTTAATTATTTACAAAAGTTTAGAACTACCCTAGAATTAAATTACACTAACTAAATTAATTTTGAAAAAATATATAAAAAATCTAAATTTGATGAAATTGATTTTTATGAGTTTTTTTGTATAAAAAAGAATTAATTTGTGATTCAGAAAATAAATTAAACAAAAATAAATAAATAAAAGAAAATATAATAAGAAAAGAGAGAAATAGGCCTGGTAACCAGCAAATAGGGGGGTGTCCATAGCAGTTTTTTGGCCCAATAAGCCTTGGTCCACGTTGACTCTTCATATTCCATATTGCACGTTTGACTAAGCCCATGGTAGACCTTCATGTGCCAGACGTTGGATTTGGTTTGCTTTAGATCCAATGGTTGAGAGCTGATGGCATATGGTGAACTCCAAGCATGCGCGCGTACCTGATGATGTAAAAGAAAATTGCATTGAACAAATATGGGGACCTGAGGATCAAACCCATGCCCTTTGGCTATTCCACATGACTCCTGACCAACTGAGCTAACGCGCTTATTTGTATATGGGATAATAAACAAATGTTATATTAGAAAAAAGTAAATCATCATATCAAAACGCGCGAAATTTAAATGGATGAATCACTGCCTGCCACGCCACCTTTCTTCTTCCTTCTTCCGTTGGCAAAAGTCCAGACTTTTACCCACGGACAAAGTCTGTATCTATATCCCTGTTTCATTCAAACATTGCACACACGCGTGATAAATCAATTGTAATGGTACCAATCTACTCATCTCAACCTTACGAGTGTCATGGTACCTCAATCGTGGCCCAATTTTTCCTGTATGGCAAAGCCCCAAAACCAACTCAGAAACCCTAACAATGGCATCCACACGTATGGCTTCCAAAAATGCAATTAAATGGTACTGTTATCTTGCAAACATGATAAGGATTACAAATATATCATTTAAACATGATAAATATGCAAGAATGAATGAATACGATTTTAAAAAAATGAAAAACCATGAGGGTTGTAGAGATGGATTCTGGGAAAATCAAGGCTTGATTATGATCAGGTTAGCTTCAGGAGATGGCTGGGGATCAATTGATAGCCTTGGAATGGTGTAAATTGTCCTCTAACTTGCAATTTGATCCAACACTTTTTGGTGATTTTTGCAAGTTTTCTCTCAGCTTCTCACGCCTCCAATCCTTGTGCTTTTGCTTTGGATTTGTTCTATATGTACCCTTGAGTGAATTAGGTTTACAAGTTTGCATCAAATCTTCTCCAATAATGATCATTGATCATGATTTGATTCTCATGTAAATCTTTCCAAATCAAGCCAAAATCCAATCTTTTTGTGTACAAACAAGCATTGCACGATTTGATCTCATTTCCATCTATTCATGGACCTGAAATATGCACAAAATCTCAAGGTTTAAATGATTTTTGATATTTTCATTATTTATTATTGATTTTATTTGATTTAAATGAAATAAAAATCAAAATAAATGACAAAAATAAAATAAAGGCAAGTGGGAAGGATCATGGGTCGTGGACCATGTTACAAACTCAATACAAACACAAAAAGTTGGGCCCATTTGACAAAAATTGCAATTTTGGCCACTTTTGACTTTTGGCAATTTTGCAAAAAAGGTCAACTTCACCAATGCATAACTCCTTCAATTTTGACCCTAGAGATGTGTTATTAGACTTTTTAGAAAGCTTAAGATGTCCTCTAAGCAACCCTTTTGGTCTCATCTCAATTGATTCTTCCATGTTCATGTAAGAAGCTTTGACAAAAAAGGTGTTTTTGTTGACTTTTCAAAATAACCTATAATGTCCAAATTTGTATCTTCTTGTGAGTGCATATTTTGAACTTTGGAGATGAAGAAGAATTGTATGGAATTGCATCCTATTAAAAATGAGCTTTGGATGGGTCATTCTTGATAAAGTATGAGAAAGTTATGCTTGGTCAAAGTTGAGTTGTCTTTTCCTACAAAACCCTAATTTAGCAACTTTTGAGTTTTGATGAATTGTGAGAAATCCTTGAGGAATCATGATCAAAACTTGATCAAATGATGAATAATACTTCAAAATGAGGATGTTGACCAAAAATCTTGAAGTTTGACTGTATGTGGGCCACAGTTGACTTTTGCCCTAGCACAATCGATTTTCTGGCCTTTGAGCAATTGACTGAGCAAACTTCCTCTGCAAGGCTTGAAACTTGACATGGATGATCTTTAGAACATATTGGGACAATAGTGAGAATTTTGGATCCCTTTGACTCAAGTATCTTGATACAACATGAAACCCTAATTTGAGGTAGACTGCCTTAGGAGAGAGTTTGTCTGGTGAACCCTTGGACTTCCTTGAGCAATTTGAGGACTTCACTTGAAATGTATTGAGAAATATGGGAGGGCAAATTTTGGGGTACAACAGCTATTCGTAACTTGAAGGTAGAAAATGATTGAACACTTAAGTGCCCAGAAATTTTCACTCACCTGTGCAAGAGTGTAATACAGTGGGAGAACTGACTTGGGTGTTTTACGTTTTATCGCAATTGTTGCGGATAGCAAGAGTTGCCACCGACTTTTCTTTTATCCAATAAAGGAAAGGGTGAAAAGAACAGGAAATACCTTTTGAGATATTTTCTTGATTTCGGGGGGGGGGGGGGGGTAGGTTATGAAAAGGGAAGGTGTTAACACCCTTTTCATCCGTAGTTATCTACAGGTTCTTAGTTGCTTGATCACTTTGAAAATGCTTTATTTGAAATATGTTAGTGATTGGTGTGAGTTTTAAAATATTTTAAAAAAAATCCTTTGTTTCGGCAAACTTTGTAATGATTCTCATCACTATAAGAATGTATACAAAGTGTTGGTTTTTGAAAATAGTTCAAAGAGATGTTTGTTTTTGAAGATGTTTTGAAAGTGTGAGTGTGGAGATGGTTTTAGTTTGTGAGCAAGAAACTACGAGCGTTCTACCTACTCAAAAGGATCTTTGTTCTTTTCCTATTCCTTTAGATTTTGCTATCTTACCATTGATTGGTAAGAAGCCCCATTATTGGATGTAATGGGACGGACGTAGGTCGTCGTATATTCATAGAAGGAAACTTATGAGACGCTTTAGCAATTTTCGTAAGGACTAGGATCATTTTACCGAAGTCAACATCGAAGGGTCATCGAGGGACTACGATCTTTTTATCGAGGGTCTTTACTAAAACGTCCCATATTCGAGGGACATGACTATTTATTCGTAGGCAACAAGCGGGATTACCTTAAAGGTGCATGTGTCTGAATTGTGTTTCGATTGCATGAATTTTTGTCTTTGAGATTAGGGTTTTCTAACGGTTGATTTATATTACCATACACACCCTAATTACTAACAATTATATTAAAGCGGTAAATTGCGGAAATTAAAATCCTAAGCTATTACATCACTTGGGGGATGGGGGGTACAATTTACAAATGGGGATGAAGCATAGGCCTAATTAAATTAATACAACCATATTGAATAAAATGAATATCAATAAAAAATATAAAAGGAAAATAGTGTACAAAGAAAGTAAAACAAACTTTATGTATTGACACATAGCTGCATGCATCAACACATGCCATTTCCTGTTTATGAAAAAAATCCAAATCAACTCAATATGAGTCGATGCATAGTGGGATGTGTCAACTCGTTCCACTTCTTGTTTCTGAAAAAATCCAAATCAACTCAGTATGAGTCGATGCATAATAGGATGTGTGGACTCATTTCTTATTTGTATCGACACGTTCACGTTTTGTGTCGACTCATGCACCTTTTGTCTTTCTATTTTGGGTCTGGATAGCAGTATGTATTGATGCATAAGGCTTCGTGTCTACTCATACTCTATTCTGTCACTAAAATGAGTCGACTCATGTGAGTATGTGTCGACTCATGCTGCCGTTTTTTTTTTTCCTTAAACATTGTTCTATTGTGTGTACAGGTCAGTTCTCAACATAATATTAACAAAAATGAAAAGCAAGTAAATGGTTAGCTTCAAAAGGCAATGATTACTACATTTTATCCTGAAAAATGAATCACTAATGATGTTTGAAATAAAAAGTTTCAAAGTCAAGAAGACTTGCCTTGAGATTGCAATTTGTTTTGAGTCTGAACCTCTTTCAAGATATTGTGATGGCTTTGGTGAACCTCCAGGGAGTTGCTCTAGTCCTTCCTCTATATTGGAGGCTGCTGAACCAACTCCAAACCAGTCAAGTTATACAATACTATCTTTTGTTTATGTTTTGAAAGGTGATGATAATGGCACTACAGAAATTGTTCTTGCGTTTGAACAATCTCTATGTGATATGAAGTGTTTGGATGGCTAGTTTATGGGAGAGCTTGCAAGGTGGAACAGTGGGTTGGGTTTTTTTTCTTCTGTTTAGTGAATGAAAATAGAGCAGAGTTTTTTGAATAAACAAAGGTTACAAAGACTTCTGTTTTTTCTCTTTTCTTTCTTTCTTCTCTCCAAAATCCTCCATTTGTGTGTTGTGAAAACAATTTATTTGTAAATGAAGTTGGCTGAAGTTTGGGAGGGAAACAAATAAATTTTTGGACTTTTTGGGTATGCTGTTTCATAGTATTTTTAGGTGCAGCTCTTGTATGCTAATTTGGTGCAAACATGGGACTGATATGATCCAGATTTTCAAGGCAGCATTGCAGGTTTTGAAGCAGACTGTGACAACATAGCAGGGCTGTTTTGTGGATTGAGTCAAAGGAAAAAGTTCAAACAAGACAAGGCTTTAGGATTTGTAACTTAACAAATTCTAACTTAAAAATGAAGTCTTGTAATAACTTAAATTTTTTGTAATATCTTGAATTATTTTGAATTGTAGTGAAGAAAGATGTCATGAGGTAATGAAATTAATCATGTATAGAAAATACTTAGAAAAAATTTCCAAGTCTTGCAAAGTTTGATTTTTGACCTTCTTGATTTTTGATAATCAAGTTTCGTATTTTGAATGCCTTGATGAAATGTTATTTTCGAAACTCAAATTAGACCAAAAAGTCAAAGTTTGACTTTTTAGTGTATAGTTGACTTTTTCATCAGTTGACCAAATTTCATCTATCAATCCACTGATCTCGGGAGGTGAATTGAAATATGTGACTAGGTCAAAATGATGCACTTAAATCTTTGAGATCATATTCCAAACCAATAAGTCATGTACTAGGTCAAAAGTCAAAGATTGGTCACTCTCAGTCAAAACCCTAATTTGGAGTCTCAGTGCTTCAGAGATGATTTTGTCTGATCAATTCCTTGAGAAACCTTGAGCATTTGAGATCCTTTGTGAGGAATGTCTTGAGAAAAAGGGAAGGGCAAATTTTGGGGTACAACAGTTGTCCCTGTTCAATCTTCTTAAACCTGAAGAGTTAGATTGGCGGGTCCGTCATTCGTGACTTGAAGGTGGAAGATGATTGAAAACTAGAGTGCCCAAAAATTTGCACTTGATGATGGGTTGGTTGATTATGTCGGGAATAGGCTTAAAGATGCCATTTGGAGAGGTGATAAAGAAAAGTATGTTGTTTAGTGACTTCACTGGGGACATAATCTTAACCATAAGAGGTCTGCTGATTTCCTGTCATTAACTGGTGGAAATTAATTCTAACCAGAAGGGGTATTTGTCTTGTTGATTGACTTTTCCTACAAGGAAGAAGGTTAGTTGTATGCAGATGTATGCATGTCGCAATGATGTTCTCAAAATAAATGAGATTATGCCGTATGCATTTGTCATGTATGTAATATGATATATGAATGTGAAATATTTTGAAGTGTATCTCTGTCTTGGAAAATAAATCCTTGATAAATGTTGGGGAGCTCTAGGATGTTAAATCTCGGACTGCCGTTGTAGAGTATAAAGAGTATGCACATCTTCAGACTTTGTTTAGAATGTTTCTGCCGGGGATTCCTGTTTTGTTGAGGAGAACTCCGATGGGAATATTGACTTTGGCTTGAGAAAACTCTGTGGAGAGTGTTGATTTCTTCTTGGGAACCAGAATTCAGGAGTTTTAGTTGTCCATTGCTCTATCGGGGAGCTATCTCTTGATTGGAGAGGAAGAAAGTTTAGCTGTTATCTGGTTAGATTCCAGGCTTCACAACAACTTGCTAGGGATAAAGAAGTTAACTGTTATCTGGTCGGATTCCAGGCTATGAAGCAACTCACTGTGGATAGTGGCAAACTCTACTGGGGAAGAGTAGTTTTGTTAGTGATTTGAAGAAGTTAAACTATTATCTGGTCGGGTCCAGGCTTTAGTAATTCAAACGATTATCTAGTCAGGGCCAGGTTTTAGCTACTCGAACTATTATCTGGTCGGGTTCAGGTTTCAACAATTTGATCTTAAGGTTAACTGGTATCTGGTTGGGTCCAGGTTTCAGCAACTCGAAATTTTATCTGGTCGGGTCCAGGTTTTAACAATTTGATCTTGAGTTTAAATGGCATTTGGTCGGGTCCAAGTTTCAGCAACTCGGACTGTTATCTAGTCGGGTCCAGGTTTTAACAATTGAAGAAGTTAAACTATTATCTGGTCGGGTCCAGGCTTTAGTAACTTAAAATTGAGATTTACTGTTATCTAGTTGGGTTCAGGTTTCAGCAACTTAAACTGTTATTTGGTCGGGTCCATGCTTTACAGTAAATTGAATCAACTGTTATCTGGTCGGGTCCAGGTTTCACAGTAATTTGTTTGGATGGGATAAAGTTGAACTAGTATCTGGTCGGGTCCAGGCTTCATAGTAACTTGCTTGAAAGGATGGAGTTGAACTATTATCTGGTCAGATTCCAGGCTTCGCAGCAACTTACAGTGATAGTAACGACTCTGTTGAGGATTGTAATGATTTTGTCGGGGATTAGGGGTTTTGGTCCCTTGATATTAGTCTGAGAGGTAAATCAAGTTGGGGAGTTTGTAATTTGTTAGGGAAATAAACCCTATTGAAGAGAATATTTGACAATCTATGGGGGAGGTGTATTTATCAAGAAGGAATTCCATAAGACTTCTTCTTTTTAGACCAACTTAGCTGAGGAGAGGATTTTCCAGAGATTGGAACTCTGGCTGAGGATTTCATGAATCCAAATCTATGGGGATAATTTAATTGAAGTAACTCTGTGGAGACGTCCGAAATCCTTAAGGATATGCTTGTTACTGTTTTTATGTATACATTTGTTAACACTTTAATCATGTTCATATGCATATGTTTATTTAATTTTAGTCATTGGACACTTTTGCACTCAAAACAGAGGAAAACAACAGTTTGCACTTCAAAGTATATTTGTATTGATGTTTGCCTATAAACAGGCGTTTTTTGTACAAGGAGACATAGATCCTAGTAAGAGGAAATCGTCGAGAGGATGAAAGGAATATAAAGTGAAAACACAAATAATAGCCATGTGGAAGTGATCTCAATGGGTTCCAACTCCACTATTGCCCATGTGTCTTCAAACATCATCCATTGCCGTTGAAAGAAGTTGATTAAATTGATCTTGGACCTTTTGAACTTTTGACCTTGGTAATAAAGCTGGCTGCAGAGATCCAACGGGACATAATCGTACGCTTTAATCCCTAAATTTTTCCTGGACCACCCTTTCGGGTTTTCAGTCCACCAGGATACCCATTTTTGCCCAAGCCGCCCTTTCGGGTTTTCGACTTGCCGGGTGTACAATATTTTGTGTATATCCCTAACTTTTGCCTGAACCTCTTTGGTTCACCGGGATGCCCTTATTTTTTCGTATGTATGTCAACTTAGCGGGTCGTTTTTTATGCATAGTATTTTTTGACCATGTCCGCGTTCACAGGATATGGGAAATCTTCACCGTCCATCGTAGTTAGTATCATGGCACCGCCAGAGAAAACTTTCTTGACAACAAATGGCCCTTTGTAAGTGGGAGTCCATTTGCCCCTAGGATTGCCTTGTGGAAGAATGATGTGCTTTATTACCAAGTTTCCAGTCTAATATACTCGAGGCTTGATCTTTTTGTTGAAAGCTTTGACCATACGCTTTTGATACTTTTGACCATGATAAACAACAACCAGTCTCTTCTCATCAATTAAGTTCAACTGATCCAACCTAGTCTGGATCCATTCGTCTTCGCTTAGATCTTCTTCTTTCATAATCCTTAGGGAAGGGATCTGAACTTCAACAGGCAGGACAAATTTCATGCCATAGACCAAAGAGAAAGGAGTCACCCTAATTGACGTTCGAGCTGAAGTACGGTATCCATGAAGAGCAAATGGTAGCATCTCATGCCAATCTTTGTAGGTTACTACCATCTTTTGCACAATCTTATTTATATTTTTATTGGCAGCTTCCACTGTGCCATTTATCTTAGGTCTGTATGGAGAAGAATTGTGATGCTTGATTTTGAACTATGTTCAGAGTTCGGTAATCATAGCATTGTTGAGATTGGTTCCATTATCAATGATGATCATTTATGGGATACCATAACGACATATAAGGTTATGTTTGATAAACTAGGCTACAACGTTCTTCGTGACTAAGGAAAATGAAGCAGCTTCGACCCATTTGGTGAAGTAATCAATAGCAACAAGGATGAAACAATTCCCATTGGAAGCAATAGGCTTGATTTCTCCAATCATGTCAATGCCCCACATCGTAAATGGCCATGGAGAAGTCATGACATTTAGAGGAATTAGAGGCACATGGACCTTGTCAGCATAGATCTGAAACTTATGGCAAGTCCTCGAGTGATGGTGGCAATCAATTTCCATTGTAGACCAATAGTAACCAGCCCTTAGAATCTTCCTGTCAATAGTGTGTCCACTAGAGTGAGTCCCAAAGATACCATCATGCATGTCTTCCATGATCTTTTTTGCCTCCTTCTTGTCCACACACCAAAGTAGAGTTGAATCGTGGTTGCACTTGTACAAGATTCCATTGCTTAGGAAGAATTTGGCTGAAAATCTTCACATAAATTTCTTATCATTGATGAAAGCTCCTTCAGGATACTCTTGTGCTTCAAGATATCTCTTCACCTCACGGTACCATGGCTTCTCTTTGTCAGTGTCAAGCTCATAACAATGTACAGGTTCATCAAATCTTTCGATTGTAATTCTGGGAGCATCATTGTACCAATTGACCTTGAACATAGATGACATTATTGCTAGGGCATATGCCAGTTGGTTTTCTTCTCTTGGGATGTGTTCAAAAGTAACCTCATTAAAGTATGGGATCAGAGTTAGCACAAGCTCTTTGTAAGGAATCAAATTAGGATGCTTGGTCTCCCACTCTCCCTAACTTGACTGATTACTAGGGCAGAATCTCCGTATACATCCAAGAACTTGATCCTTAAGTCAATGACAACCCTTAGACCCAAGATGCATGCCTCATACTCAGCTATGTTGTTTGTACAGTCAAAGCACTGTCTGATAGTGAAAGGTGTATGGCAAGCTTTAGGAGAAATAATTACAGCACTTATTCCATTTCCCAAGTTTTGTACCCCAAAATTTTCCCTCTCAATTCTCAAGGCATCTCTCACAATGATTCTAAAAGTTCAAGCTTGCACAAGTACATTGGGGTCTTCCAGCACCAGAATTAAGAGGAAACTGTCAAAAAGGGAGAAAATAGATAAAAATAACATTTTTGACGAATTTGGAGGAAAATAGATCTCATTCGATTCAGCCCCCTTCGATTGGACTTTGCACCTCCTTCGATTGCTCAAAAGTTTCTGCTAGCGTGCCTCTTTCGTCTGGGCATGTGACTTCAAATAGGTCTCCTTCGATTCAGAAGGAAATGATCTTCATACAAGCTTCAATTGAGTTTTTGTTTCCCTTTGGAACAGTGTCCTTTGACTCAGGAATGTCCTTCGACTTAGGAATGTCCTTCGACTCAGGAATGTCCTTCGACTCAGGAAGTAAAGGCCTCCTTTTGGTTTTCTTCAATTCAAAAAGTCAATAATCTTCTGAAAGCTTCCTTCAATTCAGAAGTTAATAACCTTCTGAAAAGTGTCATTCGACTACACCATTTGCCCCTCACCTGTTTGCCTTGGACTCATAAGTTTTCGGTTGGATGAATGGCTACCTTCCTGTGACTTTCAAATTCATCTTCATGTATGATTCGAATGCGTCTTCATATCACCTTTGAATCCATCTGTAAACCCTTTAATACGCCATAGTCCTGCATTATGACACACAACTTGGTGGTCCATTCGAAGGACTTGCCATAGTTGGGGAATAATTGTTCTCTTACTTTGGAGACTGGTCGAAGGTTTGGGCCTAAGTTATTAAAAGCAAGAAGACTCAAAATGGCATATTCATCTAAAAAGGGCCATTCGAAGAACACACAGTTGGTTCATTTGAAGGACACAACTGGTGAAAACGAATGCTGTGTTGTTCTAGTATGGTCGAAAGGTGTAGAAAGATGGAGGATTCGACTCAAAAGATCAAGTTGAATATTTAGACCCATAGGCTAGGCTACGTGTTTTCCCTTTTCAGGCCTCAAACCTATGACTCACTCTATACTTAATTGTTTATGCAAGATAAAATAGGCCTTTACACATTTGTTGTCCAAGACCACTTGCACTTAATAGCATAGTACTACCTTTTAGAAAAGTTTGTCTTGAGCCTTGCGCCTGTTTTCCTTCAGAAGGAAGCAACCCATCTGAACCATTCATCTTGATTTATGGCACAAGTGGACATTTACTTTCCAGCTGAGCCTTATTTTATTATTTTTGCTCCCCGAGCTTCCCAAAAGCCTTTCTCTATAAATAGAGAGTTCATTTGCACAGAGAGGAGAGGATCTTTGGACCAGAGGAACGAATCCCCCAAGTTTTCTCAAACACAACAAAAAACTCTCAAGTTCATCAACACTTGAGGAATCACAAAAAAACAGAACCATCGTTACCTCCTTCAATTCTGAAGAACAACACATTCCAGTTTCCTTCGACTCAAGGAGCATCCCACTTATTCTTTCCTTTGAATCCAGTGTCGAAGGCCTACCCTGGGTCTTTTCCTTCGACTCCAGAGGCATTCAAAGCAACCTCTTCAAAGTCCAGAACACGCTCCAACCTCCAGCAAGGTAAGTCATCTTTAACCTTTGGCCCTTCATTTCCAGCATAGCATGTAAATACAATTCCTTTTCGTTTCAAACATGTACATACTATTGTTCTTCTTTTCGTTTCCACCCTTTTTAATATGTTTCATGGTTAACAACCTTATTGGATTTTTGCTCTTGGTACATTTAAATACGCTTTAAATAATTTATCTAGTCTTAAGGTGATGTTGGCATGGCCTTGGGCCATATTGCTATTCAAACTCAAATGAAAGAAACAGGAGACATAAAAGTTAGAAACAAAGCCTCTGGCTTCCATACTAACCTTCAGGCCAAATGAAAGAGGCAGTCGAAAGGCACAACATGCTGGCCTCCAGGCCCCAATCGAAAGTCAAAATATGTTGGCTTCTAAGCCCCAGTCGAAACTCATTCTTTCACCCCTTTTCAGGTAAGGTCGAAGAGGGCAAAAAAAGGCAGAATCGAAGGGTTGTTGCCCTAAGTCGAAAGACCCATTTTTCTTGCTTTTACATTATTTTTGCCTTTATATTTTCATGCAATTCAATATGGTTGTAATAATGTAGGATTTATCTTTTGCACTCTTTTATTACCTTCATATAAATGTTAAATAATTAGGTGTGTATGGCAAGATAAAATCAACAAGTAGACAACCCAAAAATCAAAGACAAAATGCATGCAATCAAACACACTTGCACACATGCTCCCTTAGGGAAATTCCACTTGTTGCCTTATAAAAATGGCCATGTTATGCATGTGGGATGTCTTAGCACAAACAAATCGAAAAAGATCATAGTCCCTCGATGACTCTATCAAAGTTGCCTTTCAAAATGATCTTAGTCCCTACAGAAAAGTGCTAAGTTATTTCACAACATTGCTATCATGACTATACGATGACCCACGTCTGTCCCTTCACATCCAACGATGGGGCTTCTTATCAAAACAATGGTAAGATAGCAACATCTAAAGGAGGAGGAAAAACACATCTAAAACCTTTTGAGTAGGTAGATTACTTTTAGTTACTTGCTCAATTTCAAAGTAAACATCCTTGCTATTTTTAAAACAATCACATACACTTTCCAAAACATCTTCAAAACACTTTCCAAACATTGGAATATTTTCAAAAGCTCAACACTTTGCATACATTCTTACGAACGGGAATCATTGCAAAGTTCACCTAAACGATGGCACCTTTTCAAAATACTTTCAAAACCACACAAAAGCACAATTTTCAAACAAAAGCAAGTGATCTAACAAGTAACTAAGAGCCCATGGAAAACCATGGATGGAAAGGGTGCTAATACCTTCCCTTTTCATAATCTACCCCCCGAAATCAAGAAAACATCTCGAAAGGTCTTTCATGTGCTTTTTCATCTTTCCTTATTGGATAAAAGAAAAGTCGGTGGAGACTCTTGCTAAACCGTACCATTTTGCGAACACAAACGCAAAACCCCAAGTCAGTTCTCCCACCGTATCACAGAACTGGCGACTCTGTTGGGGATTTTTATTTAAAGTGGGGTTACCTTAGGGTTAGATCAAATTTACTTGCTTATATTGTTTTATTTGCTTGCTTTATATTTTGGTTCCTTGTTTGGGTTACTGTTAAAAAATCCTACACCCGGATTTGGGGACACCTTTTAGGTAAGTAGCAATAAACTGTGAGGGAACTGTGCGGGGTATACCGACACGGTTGAAGCAGTAGCTATGTTGATGTGGCACTTTGGTTGGTACCAGTAACCCTTGAGTCAATCAAGGAGAGTACGGGGCCGCCGCGTGGTGTCATAAAGCATCAACTGACCTTAGAACCTTACTTGACCAACTTTGCCATTAGGACGTAGCGAGATGACCGGCTTTGGTGCAGTCCGAAATTGGTTGATACTCGATGCTACAATCATTGAGGTTAGACTCTTGAGTTTTGTTTGGTTGCGAGTCAATCTCTTATTGAACGAAACTTGGGGGAAAGATCAGTGATATTGAGATCCCTTATAACCTGGTTACTTTTAACTAGGACAGGTTGAGCCAACTAAAACTTCAAGAGGGTACTTACGCGAAACCTCATGCAAGCCTAAACCGAGGACTTGTTTGCTTTGTATATGAACTTGTACATAAACATCATAACATCATAACATCATAAACATCACTAACCATTTCAAGAATTTTTTGGATTTATCTTTGTTCTGTTTTGTAGTACATGGCCTCCGCTCGTAGGAACACTATCTAAGTCAGTCTTGTGAGGGCACCTCCACAACTCAAGGATTTAGTATCAAGGGTCCCTGAAGACTCCCCGTTCACCCAAAGACATGGACGACTCCTTATTTTGGTTACCTCAAGTATTGAAGAAGAGATGATAAAGGTGCTTGTCCAATTCTTCGACCCTTTGCATCATTGCTTCACTTTTCCTGATTACCAACTTGTGCCCACTTTGGAGGAATTTTTTCAACTCGTAGGGATCCCTATTCTCAATCTTACCTTTCAACGGTATCGAAAGAGACCCCAAACCTGAGGAAATTGCTCGAGCCCTACATTTGCAACCATCTGACATAGTAGCAAATTGGGTAACAATGAGTGGTGTTAAAGGGTTACTAGCAAAGTTTTTGTTGGAGAAGGCTCAAGAGTGTTGGAATATTTTGGATCTACAAGCCTTTTAGGAAGTTCTGGCTCTTCTCATCTATGGATTGGTACTATTTCCAAATCCTGACCAATTTATAGATGTGAATGCGATTAAGGCTTTCATATCTCATAATCCGGTGCCTACGTTGCTTGGAGACATATTCCATTCTCTTCACTCTCGCACTTTGAAGAAAAGGGGGGCTTTGATGTGTTGCACACCTCTATTGGCTAGGTGGTTTATTTCGCACCTACCTCGATCAGTGGTGAAGAATGAACAAGGTATGAGATGCTCTAAAAGATTGATGTCATTTTCACATGCTGATATCCGTTGGTATTATCGCTCCTTAGAAGACATTACCATCATTGACCGCTGTGGGGAATTCCCTAATGTCCATCTACTTGGCATTAGGGGAGGCATTACTTATAACCCGTGTTTAGCTTTGCGACAATTTAGATATGCTAGAAGAGATGGCCCTCATGAGGTACTCATCCAAGGAATTGCATTTGACTACGAAAGCGATACCCAAGGTTACCGTTAAAGATTTATACGAGCTTGGGGTATGGTTAACAAAGTTGATAGCAAGACATTGGGGCGTAAGAATTCCATTCCTTTGGAACCTTATCTTAAATGGGTAAGGGCTCGCGCTCAAAGTCTCAAGATGCCTTATGAAGCCGTCTTACCTGTTATCATGGAGCCAGTAGTCAAGGGAGACATTCCACATACGATCCTCTATCCTGATATGCCTACTTCTCTTGAAGATTTGCAAAACGCTTGGATTCAGTTAAAAGGAGAGAGAGACACCTTCAAAGCTAAGTTCTATGAAAGCGAGAAGAAGATATTGGAGCTTACAAGGGAACTTCATGAAGAAAGGAGCTTAAACGCCTACATTGCGCCAAAGAAGATGCGCATAACTTTTCTGTCTTAGGAGTTTACTTTATGCTTATTTCTGTTGTTGTAAGCCCAAGAGGCATGTTTGTATTCAAATCAAGATTTCTTTAATGCAATTTAACGTTTGTTCACTCTTTGTCTATACAAATTTAAATTCTTTAAATCCTTGAAATCATTTGCATACTGCATATTCATGCATCATGACATGACAGGCGTCCGCATAACAGGTTTCCTTATCTCTCCGCTGTTTATTTCAGCAAGATGGATCTAGAGAAAACTGTGACGGAATTCCAGGCTCATAATTCTCAATTTCAGGAAGCTTTACTCGCCCTGGCCAAAGGGCAGTAGGATATGATGGCCTTGTTGGCCGCTAAGAAAAAGCCAAAGAAGAAAGCTCTACTCAACATGGGTAAAAGGTTCAATGAGACAATCCGTCAAATTCCAATAGAGGAAGATTCATCCGAAGAGGACGAGAACCAAATTGGTGAAGTCAAGAGTACTCAGGCCGACTGTATCAATGACCAAGAATCTGATGATGATTATTTCAATGAACAATATCCACCCGTAGATATCAAATACAAGTAGCTAGAAGACAAATTGAAAGCAATTGAAATCCAAGCTATTCCCGATTTGAATTTTGACGATTTGGGCTTAATCTCTGGGGTAGTCATTCCCCACAAGTTCAAAATACCAACCTTCTCAAAATACGATAGGGTTTCTTGCCCAAAGCTCCATTTGAAGTCTTATGTGCGCAAGATACAACCGCACACTACTGATAAAAAACTTTGGATTCACTTTTTACAAGAGAGTCTGGCTCGAACACAACTTGAATGGTTTTATCAGTTGGATGGCTCTCGCATCAATACTTGAGAGGGTCTAGCTACTGCCTTCTACCATCAATATCAGTACAACGCCGACTTGTCGCCGATGAGGGTTCAATTTCAAGGTATGACCATGGGGAAGGATGAAGGATTTAAGGAGTATGCGCAGAAGTGGAGAGACCTTGCAAGTAGGGTCCAACCTCCCTTGACTGATAGGGAACATATTGACATGTTCATGAGCACATTATCTGGTCCTTTCTTTAATCTGTTGGTTGGCTGCTCTTCTTCTAGTTTCACCGAATTAATCATAACCGGTGAAAGAGTAGAAAGTGGCATTAAGAGTGGAAAGATCTCTGTGGCGTATACTTCCACTCCCAATCATGTCAAGAAACCTTTTGCCGTGAAGAAAGAAGTTAATGATGTTTATAGAGCAAAGGCCCGTACCAAAATGAATAATCATTTGTCTATCAATGTTGTCCAAATCTCCAATCTAACTGCTACTCAAAGACCATCTACCAATCATCAATGGGTTGAATCTCCAAGAAGACAATTCACAAGGTTAGGCATGTCATTATCTCAAGCCCTTCAGCATCTGCTCAAGATCAATTTAGTGACATTGAGGGATCCTCCTGCCAACCCTGACACCTCGTCACCGAGATATAATCCAAATACAAAGTGTGCTTATCATTCAAACAGCCTAGGGCATGAGACTGATCAGTGTTGGGCTCTGAAGAACAAAATCCAGGATTTAATCGACAACAAGACTATTGAATTTGATCCTCCTCCAACGCCGAATGTAATTAACGCTCTGATGCCGAAACACGATAAAGGTGTTAATGTCGTCGAAGATACAACTTCCATTGCCTCTGTCGAAAGGTTAACTACGCCATTGAATGTAATCAAGAGAAATCTGTTGAAAGTTGGGACTTTCCCCGGCTGTGAAAAAGATTGTGTGGGCTGTATGAGACAACCTGACGGGTTTGAAAAACTGAGGAAAGGTATACAACGCCTAATGGATAGCCGCGAAATTCTATTAAAAAAGAATCCCGTTATCAAAAATTCAGTCGACAAAGCTGAAGATTTGGCCATCATAACAATTTCAAACAAACCTCTTAGGATCTCGTCCAAAGGTCCTATCAGGATTTCAAATGAACCAATCATTGCTCCTCTCATAATCAGTGCTGCCAGACCCGTTCCATACACCTATGACAAAGCGGTTCCATGGAATTATGGTGTCGATGTTTATTACCATGGGGTAAAGCAAGATTCTTGGATTGATGATAATGAAGCAGGTGTTACCAATATTACTGGTTCTAGTAAAGTCACAAGAACAGGAAGAGTCTTTTCCCCTGATATCTCACCACCAACCACTACCGCAATTTCAATCCGCATAACCAACGACAATGCTGGTGCCAGTACTAAAGGGAAAGAGAAAGAAAGTGAGCCTGCCAGAAAAGAGGCACTTGCTAAAAAGACTGTTATGGAAGAACCATCCACTCAAGAGATGGAGGAGATTCTGAAAATCATCAAGAAAAGCGACTTCAAAATAGTAGAGCAGTTGGGACAAACCCCTTCTAAAATATCAATGTTGTCCCTATTGCTATGTTCCGACACCCATGCACAAGCTTTGATGAAGTTCTTGAAAAAGGCTCACGTGCCTCAAGAAACCACAGCCGACCAGTTTGAGAACTGCGTAGCAAGTCTGACAGCTGGAAATGGTCTGGGGTTCTCCGATGCAGATTTAACTCCCATGGGAAAGAATCACAATAAAGCATTGCATGTTTCTGTTGAATGTAAGGGGACCACTCTGGCACATGTTTTAGTGGACACAGGCTCATCTTTAAACGTGTTACCTAAAGGCGCTTTAGATCGGCTAGACTGTGAAGGTTTGGTTTTGAAGTCAAGTGATATTATTGTGAGGGCATTTGATGGGTCGAAAAGGATGGTTCATGGAGAGGTGGATCTCTAAATTAAGGTTGGTTCACAGATTTTTAACTCCACATTCTACATAATGGACATACGGCCTGCGTATTCTTGCTTGCTTGGGCGCCCATGGATCCATGGGGCAGGTGCGGTCACTTCTACTCTCCACCAGAAGTTAAAATACCCAGTTCAAGGGAAGGTTGTTACTGTTTGTGGTGAAGAAAAATTTATGGTAAGCCACCTCACTTCTTTCAAGTACGTAGAAATGGAGGGCGAATTCATAGAGACTCCTTGCCAGACATTTGAAGTTGTGGCCACCACCAAAATCTCCTCCAACACTCCAAAAGCCGATAAAGTTATTCCCAAGATGGTTTCTCTTAAGGATGCCCGTGCGATAGTAGAAGAAGGAAACAATGAGATATGGGGTCAGCTCCCCGACATCCCGTTCAAGGCAGATAGGTTTGGGATAGGTTTCACCTCCAAAGCTCAGAAAGAAATTAGAGATGCTCGTACTGGAAAGCTGTCTCTCCACCTCAAGAGTCGTGAAGTGAACACTGTAGAGGATTCTGATGATGAGTGTGCCTTCGAAGACTGGATCTACCCAACAACCGAGGGGAAGCCCAACAATTGGCATGTATTGTACTTTGTGCCCATCTCCTTCATTGAGGAGTAATCTACTTGTTTTTGCTTTTAATCAATTCAAGAACTCTTTGTCTGTAATATTTTGATATTGACTTTTAAGCCATGTGCCTAGCATGGGGCACTTTGTTTATTTTGTCAATGGTTTTATATTTTGTTCATCTAATCATATGATTATTCAATACATTGGATTCTTTTGCATTCAAATATTTGTGTTCATTGTCTTTCTTTTCTTTCAAATACATTTCCAAAAGATAGCCATGTATCTTACATGCACACACACACACACTCTTGCAGATCTACATCCACTCCGGATCCTATTTCCAACAACTCTATTATTGCCAACTATGACTTTGAATGTCCTATCAACCAAGCCGAAGACGAAAGCGAGGAAGATTGTGACATACCAGGAGAACTAGCCAGACTTTTGTCACAAGAGGAAAAGGCTATTCAACCACATGAAGAGTCAATTGAGGTTGTCAACCTGGGTACTGAGTCAGATAAGAAGGAAATCAAGATCAGTGCTAATTTGGAAAGCAGTGTCAAAAGCCGTTTGGTTCAGATGTTGCGCAATTATATGGAAGTATTTGCTTGGTCATATGAAGATATGCCTGGGTTGGATACCGACATTGTGGTTCATCATCTGCTAACTAAAAAAGACTGCCCTCCTATTAAACAAAAAGTTCGTCGCATGAGACCTGGCATGTCTGAAAAGATTAAAGCCGAAGTAATGAAACAGTTTGATGCAGGATTTCTAGTTGTAACATCCTATCCTCAATGGGTGGCTAATATAGTGTCGGTGCCAAAGAAAGACGAGAAAGTTCACATGTGCGTAGACTATAGGGATCTGAATAGGGTAAGCCCCAAGGATGATTTCCATATACCACACATTGACGTCTTAGTCGACAATACCGCTCAGCATAAAGTCTTCTCATTCATGGACGGCTTCTCGGGCTATAATCAAATAAAGATGGCTCCCGAAGATATGGAAAAAACTACTTTCGTTACACAATGGGGCACTTTCTGCTACAAGGTCATGCTGTTCGGATTAAAGAATGCAGGGGCAACATATCAAAGGGCTATGGTGGCTTTATTTTATGACATGATTCATCATGAAATAGAGGTATATGTGGATGATATGATCTCCAGATCACAAATCGAAGAAGAACATCTCGGTTACCTGCACAAACTATTTGAGAGACTGAAGAAATATAAACTGAGGTTAAACCCTAACAAGTGCACATTTGGAGTACGCTCTGGAAAGCTTATAGGATTTGTTGTCAGCAATAAAGGCATTGAAGTTGATCCTGCCAAGATAAAGGCCATCCAAGAAATTCTAGCCCCTCGTTCTGAAAAAGAAATCAAAGGATTCTTGGGTCGTCTCAATTACATTGCCCGTTTCATATCACACTTAACTGCTACCTGTGAGCCACTCTTCAAACTCTTGAAGAAAGATCAGGTAGTCAAATGGAACCATGAATGCCAGATTGCCTTTGACAAAATCAAGGAATACCTGCAAGAACCTCCTATTCTCATGCCTCCGGTTGAAGGAAGACCGTCGATCATGTACTTGACGGTACTAGAGAATTCTATGGGGTGTGTTTTGGGCCAACATGACGAGTCTGGAGCATGCAATTTACTATCTAAGCAAAAAGTTTACCGACTGTGAAACCAGATATTCACTGCTCGAGAAAACTTGCTGTGCTTTAGCATGGGCTGCTCGCCGGCTAAGGCAGTACATGTTGACTCATACCACTTTGTTGATTTCTAAGATGGATCCGATTAAGTACATCTTCAAAAAACCTGCCCTTTCCGGACGAATAGCCAGATGGCAAATGATCTTGACTGAGTACGACATTCAATACACAAATAAAAAAGCCACCAAAGGAAGTGTACTAACAGATCATTTGGCCCATCAAGTTGTGGATGATTATCAGTCAATGAACTTCGACTTCCCTGACGAGAATATTATACTGGTAACAGATTGTGCAAAACCTAGACCGTATGACGGACCTGAACAAGGATCCTGATGGACTATGGTATTCGATGGGGCTTCCAACGCCTTAGGTAACATAATTGGTGTTGTGATCATCTCTCCTGAAGGATGCCACACTCCTTTTACCGCCAGACTATGCTTCGATTGTACAAATAATATGGCCGAGTATGAAGCATGCATCTTAGGTCTAAGAGCTGCTATTGACTTAAGGATCAAGCATTTGGATGTGTTGGGAGATTCCGCTTTGGTGATCAGACAAGTAAAAGGAGATTGGGACACTAAACACCCTAATCTTATCCCTTACAAGGAACTTGTGCTATCCTTAATTCCTCACTTCGAAGAGATCACTTTTGAACATTTCCCTAGGGAAGAAAACCAGTTGGCTGACGCTCTGGAAACCATGTCCTTAATGTTCAAAGTCAGATGGGACAACGAAGCCCCTATGATTACAATTGAAAGATTTGATGAACCTGCACATTGCTATGAGCTTGACGCTGATACGGAAAAGCCGTGGTACCATGAGGTAATGAGATACCTTGAAGCGCAAGAGTATCCAGAGGGAGCATCTATCAATGACAGAAAGTTCTTACGAAGATTTGCAGCCAAATTCTTCCTTAAGTAATGGGATATTGTACAAGTGCAACCATGATTCAACTCTACTCCGATGTGTGGATAAGAGGGAGGCAGAGGAAATCATGGAAGACATGCACGATGGCCTTTTAGGTACTCACTCAAGTGGACATACAATGGCTAAGAAAATCTTAAGAGCTGGCTACTATTGGTCAACGATGGAGACCGATTGCCATCAACATTCAAGAACTTGCCACAAATGCCAAATTTATGCTGACAAGGTCCATGTACCTCTGATCCCTCTGATGTCATGTCCACTCCGTGGCCATTTGCAATGTGGGGTATTGACATGATCGGAGAGATCAAGCCCACAACTTCCAACGGACACCGCTTCATTCTTGTTGCTATCGACTATTTCACAAAATGGGTCGAAGCCGCCTCATTTGCCTCAGTCACCAAGAATATGGTAGCCAGATTCATCAGACACAATCTTATCTCTCGTTATGGTATCCCCGAAAGGATCATCACCGACAATGGGACTAACCTCAACAATGCCATGATTAGGGAATTGTGCACTCAATTTAAGATCAAGCATCACAATTCTTCTCCGTATAGACCAAAAATGAATGGTGCAGTCGAAGCAGCCAACAAAAATATCAAGAAGATTGTGCAGAAAATGGTAGCAACCTATAAAGATTGCCATGAGATGCTACCATTTGCTCTACATGGTTACCGTACTTCAACTAGAACATCAACTGGGGCAACTCCCTTCTCTCTAGTCTATGGCATGGAAGCCGTTTTGCCAGTGGAAGTTCAAATCCCCTCGCTGAGGATTATGATTGAGGCAGGCCTAAGTAAAGACGAATGGATTCAAACGAGATTGGATCAGCTGAACTTGATCGATGAAAAACGATTAGCCGCTATCTGCCATGGTCAGACGTATCAAAAACGGATGATCAAAGCTTTCAACAAAAAGGTCAAGCCTCGAGTATACCAAGTTGGTGACCTGGTAATAAAACGCATCATTTTACCACAAGGTGACCCCAGGGGAAAATGGACCCCCACCTATGAAGGGCCGTTTGTTGTCAAGAGAGTTTTCTCTGGTGGTGCCATGATACTAGCCACCATGGATGGTGAAGACTTCCCACATCCTATAAACACGGACATAGTTAAAAAATACTACGCATAAGAGACCCATTAGGTTGACACACCTAAGCAAAATCAGGGCATCCCAGCAAACCAAAAGGTTTGGGCAAAAATTAGGGATATATACAAAAGATTGTACACCCGACAAGTTGAAAACCCGAAAGGGCGACTTGGGCAAAAAAGGGTATCCTGGTGGACCGAAAACCCGAAAGGGCGGTTCAGGCAAAAATTAAGGATTAAAAGCGTACGACTATGTCCCGTGAAATCAACACGGTCAACACTATCACCAAGGTCCAAGTTCAAATGGTCCAGGATCAATCCAATCAACTTCGATCAACGACAAGGGACGTTCAAAGACACTAGGGAAATAGTAGAGCTGAAAGGCAATGAGATCATTTCACATGGCTATTTGTTTTTCATTCTCAATTTTCTTTTCGATGATTTCCTCTTACTAGGATTTCCGTCTCTATGTACAAAAACGCCTATTCATGGGCAAAATATCAATACACTTTGAAGTGCAAAATTGTCTATCTCTGTTTTGAATGCAAATTTGTCCAATGACTAAAACTGAATGAACATATGCATATGAACATAATTAAAGCTATTTGGCACATGTGTCCTACCAAGCAGCAGCCTCAATAGGGCATCAGTGCACAACTGCAGTAAGCATCCCTTTAATGAATGTGAAGTAGTCCCACAGAGTTGTCTCACCATCATTATCCCCACCAGGGAGTTGGTAATAAACCTTTCCCTAATGGAGTTGCCCATAAAACATCCTTGCACGGGACGATCCTTGGCCAGAGTCTCAATCTCTTGAAATCTTTTTTCCAGCTAAAGCCTATGAGATCTCTTCTTAAAGGGAATCCATCTCCTCAGCGGATTTTATTCCCCACAAAGTTATCTCGTCATCATTATCCCTATCGGACAACCCCAATGCAACCTTTCCCCAGCGGAGTTGCTTACAAAAATTTCTTCACAAAGGATAAACTCCCTGCCAGAGTCTCAATCTCTTGACAGCCTTTTTTCCAGCTAATGCCTAGAAGATCTATTCCTAAAGGGAATCGACCTCCTCAGCAGGGTTTATTTCCCCAACAAGAGTTTATTTCCCCGGGCCAAGTGAAAATTCCTCAACGTACAAGACACCCCGATTTCCCCAGTCAAGTAAGCACTCTTCGGTGAGTCTAAAATTTCCAAGCCGAGCCCATCATCCCCAGATGAGCCCATCATCCCCAGATGAGCCCATCATACCCAGATGAGCCCATCATCCCCAGATGATCCCATCATCCCCAGATGATCCCATCATTCCCAACAGAGTATATCTTCCAACCGGTTTTTTTATCTCCAGTAGAGTATATCTTCCAACCAAGATTTTATTCTCCAAGCTGAGTCCATCCTACCCAGCTGAATAAACACTCCTCACTGAGTCCATCTTCTCCAGCGGAGTATATCCTCCAATCAAGATTCTATTCCCCAACGGAGCACAAATCCCTCAACGGAACCCAAATTCCCCATTTGAGTCCGAATCGCCCAGCTGAGTATATTCTCACCAAGCTAAGTTTACCTTGCCTGACTGAGTCTATACTCTCCAGTTAGAATTTCACCTTCAAATGACTTCAAATCACAGGGCCACAACCCCTAATCCCTAGTAAAGTCTTCAACAAAGCCTTTATTATTACCAAGAAATGCTATGAAGCCTGGATCCGACCAGATATTAGCATAATCTTCAATTTCTGAAGCCTGGACCCGACCAAATAACAATTTGACTTCTTGAGTTACTGAAGCCTGGATCCGACCAGATAACAGTTGATCTCATTTCTCAAAAAGCTATGAAAACCTGGACACGACCAGCCCAACTCTTCAAAGATATAGAAGAACCTAAACTTAATCCAACCAAGGTTTTAACCACTTGTTCCCAGTAGAGTTGCCTCTTTATTCCCCGATAAAGGACTAAGAAACCTGGATCCGGCCAGATATCATTCCTCATTTCCATCTTTTCAAGAAAGTCATTGCGAAGCCTGGATCCGACCAGATAGCAATCATCCTCAGAGATTCGTTGTGAAGCCTGGACCCGACCAAATAACAACTAAATCCCCAAGCAGTTCATTGTGAAGCCTGGACCCGACCAGATAACAATTAACTTCATCAGAAATCTGCAAAGCCTGGACCCGACCAGATAACAGTTTTCAACCTGTTCATTATGAAGCCTGGACCCGACCAGATAACAATTAACTTCATCAGAAATCTGCAAAGCCTAGACCCGACCAGATAACAGTTTTCGAACGATATATTGTGAAGTCTGGACCCGACCAGATGACAATTAACCATGATCCCCAAAAAGACAATATGAAACCTGGATTCGACCAGATAATAGTACAACTTTCCAAAAGACCATAAAGCCTGGACCCGACCAAATAATAGTCTTCAAGAAGTACTGTGAAGCCTGGATCCGACCAGATAACAATTAATTCACCCTTACCCCTAACAAGTTACTGTGAAGCCTAGATCCGACCAGATAATAGTTAACCTCCACATCCCCAACAAGTTTTTATGAAACCTGGACCCGACCAGATGACTATTCAATTTCAAGGAATTTTCTGCAAAGCCTGGATCCAACCAGATAATAGTTAATTCATCTCTTCCCCAAGTAAGTTGCCATGAAACCTGGACCCGACCAGATAGCAACAGACTACGTCATCCTAAGCAATTGTGAAGCCTGGATACGACCAGATAACAGTTGATCTTGGAGTGATATTCCCTAGCAAAAGCATCTCTTCAAAAGAATTTGAAGATATGCATATCCTTCATTTCCAACAGGCAATCAAGGATTCAACCTTCAAAAATTTCCTCAACAGTAGTCAGGGATTTATTTTCCCGGACAAAAACACACATTTCGCATTCATACATCATAGCATGTACATAACAATGCATTTATCATGATACCACATCTGGTAAGCATCATGCAAGCATCTGCATTTTCCTAACCCCTTTCTCACAGGTAAAACAACAAGTTTAGTATGGATCAACAGGAGATTTGTGCTGATACTTCTTCCAGAGTTTACCAACATTCCTCCAAATGGCATTGTTGTACCCCAAAATTTGCCCTCCCATATTTCTCAAAATATGTCAAGAAAGATCCTCAAATTGCTCAAAGTAGCCCAAGGGTTGGCCAGACAAGCTCTCTCCTAAGACAGTCTACCCCAAATTAGGGTTTCATGTTGCATCAAGATCCTTGAGTCAAAGTGGTCCCAAATTCTCACCAATGTCCTAATATGTTCTCAAGATCATCCATGTCAGGTTTCAAGCCTTGCGGAGGAAGTTTGCTCAGTCAATTGCTCAAAGGTCCAAAAATCGACTATGCTAGGGAAAATGTCAACTGTGACCCAAATACAGTCAAACTTCAATATTTTTTGTTAACATCCTCATTTTGAAGTATATTTCATCATTTTATCAAGGGTTGATCATGATTCATCAAGGGTTGCTCCTAATTCATCAAGATTCAAAAGTTGCTAAATTAGGGTTTTGTAGGAAAAGTCAACCCAACTTTGACCAAGCATAACGTTCTCATACTTTATGAGAAATGACCCCTCAAAGGCTCATTTTGAAGAGGATGTAATTCCCTACAACCCATATTCAACTCCCAAGATCAAAATATGCACTCTCAAAAAGTTATGAGTTTGGACATTATAGGTCATTTGGAAAAGTCAACAAAAACACTTTTTTGTCAAAGCTTCATACATGAGCATGGAATATCAAATTGATATGATACCAAAAGGGTTGTTTATAGGACATCTCAAGCTTCCTAAAAAGTCCAAGAACACCTCCAAAGAGTTAAAATTGAGGAAGTTATGCATTTTTGAAGTTGACCCTTTTTTGCAAAATTGCCAAAAGTCAACTATCCCCAAAACTTCAAATTTTGCCAAATGGGCCCATTATTTTTCAATTGTTTTGAGTTGGCATCATAGCCCACGTGCTCTAGACCTTGCCACTTGTCCATATCATATTTTTATTAATTATTTTGATTTTTATTTGAATTAATTTAAATTAAATCATAATAAATCAAATAAAATCCAAAATATTGATAACAAAGGATCTTGTGATTGTTTTAGGCTCTAATTACAGCTAGAAAGGCATTCAAATTCGCATCAAAGCTTGTGTGCACAAAAAGATTTGAAATAATCCATGTTTGGAAAGTTGTTCAAATCAAATCAAATCAAATCCAAAATCATTGAAAGAAGAAGATTTGGACATAATAAACAACCCTAATGCATTGTGTAATACATAAGGAGGCGAGGCAAATCAAAACAAGGGTTGGAAACAGGCGCTAGAGAGAAAACAAAATCTGAAAAATACCAAGAAAAGTGTGAGTTCGAAATCACCATTAGAGGCATTCTCAAAGCTTGCTATTGATACCAATCGCTTCCTGGAACTCTCTAGAAGCTAAAGCAATAAAAACCAAACGTTTTCAAGCCCTCCCACGCACTGTAAGTTTGCATCGGTATCACCATCTTTTTGAATTCGAATAGCTTCGTTCTTGCATCCATAGCGTAAAATAATGGCATAATCTTAATCCACAGAGCATTTGCAAGCTTTTGGCATTATTCAATCGCGTTTATATGGTCTGTAACGAAATCCACCATTATTAGGGTTTCAGATTTGCTTTTAGGGTTTTTCTTTTCAGGAACAATTAGCCTCCATGAATGGTATGGTTGTGATCAGAAGAAGGAGACGACCTCAACCATGGCCTTAAATATCATTTCCATGGCTTGTGGGAGATTTTGAGAATGGACAGGGTTATAGTGACGGACATATGTCCGTGGGTATAGGTGTTTATGGTTTTAGCCACGGAGAGAGGAAGGGGATGAAGGCGTGTCACTCCCCCATAGGCCCATTCAAATTATTGCGCGTATTTTTTATTTTGTTTTTCAATTTTCTTTTGTTTTATATATTATCTCCAGCATTTGATATATTAACAATCAAGACAACATAGCCCAGTGGTCACCAGGTGTATGCTTAAGGTGTTAGAGGCTGGAGGTCAGGGGTTCGATCCCTGCCTCTAGCATTTGTTATTTTTCCTTATTATTTCAGGTGATTCAGCGCAAGCGAGGCCAGGAGATCCATCATGGACATTCATCATCCACGCGCCAGATGACCAGATGGCCAGATCTGGTGGCTACCACTGAGGGTGCACCAAAGGTCCAGTCAATGCACACGCGCAGGATCTAGAAAGTCAAATGGACCTTCTCCAATTGGGCCAGAATTCTTGCTATTGTCACCCTAATTTCAGGCCCATCCCTCTCTTTTTTTTCATATTTTGCTTATTTCATTTAATTATTTATTTATTTATTTACTTAACCAAAAATTATTTTCTTTTTATCAAAAATCACAAAAATATTTTATGTCCAATTAAATTTTATAATTTTATTTTTCATTAATAAATATTAATTAAATTAATTAGGTTATTAATGTTAGATAACTTTAATTGATTTTGTAAATAATTAAAATCAATTAGAATCAATAGGTTTTAACCCTAACTTAATTATTTTATTTCTTTCCTAAAATAACAAAAAAAACCAAAAAATATGACATTTAATTATTTTTCATTAATTAATTTAATAACTAATTAATTTAGCATTTAATTTTAGGAATTAATTTCTTTTCTTTAAAAATATTTAAAAAAACAACAAAAACATTTTCTTTAATTAGGAGGGTCAAAACCCTAGCTTCGCATTCGATTCAATTGTCTCGCGCGCTTTATTTTTCTTTATCCAAATTATTGTATCTGCTTCCGGTTTGTAATAATTAATTAGGACATTTATTTATTTTTCCGCTTTTAAATTTCAAAGGGTTTGCTTTTGGCGATGTAAATACCCGATGCCTTGTAATAGTTAGTTTAAATTCCGCATTTTAATTCTGCAAATCATTCAACTGTTTGATGATTGATAATAGGGTTTGCATGACAAGAATGAATGCTTAATCTTAAAACAGTTAGATCACCCTTAATTGTGCAAAGATAAAAATATCTGAAATCAACACACTCGCACATGCGCACTCCTAGGGCACATCCCACTTGGTTGCCTTCGTAAACGGTCATTGAGTATAGGTTATTTTAGAGGTCGCCCTCTTGTCTAAAAGATCATAAGTTGCCTCGGAAAGATTACCTCGGATAAATGATCTAAGACATTAGGGTTACCACTAAGACATCCTAACATTGCTTTAGTGACTGTATGTCCCTCTTTCGAATTGACCCTCAAACTCCAACGACGGTGCTACCTACTCACTAATAGTGGGATAGCATTGTCTAAAGGAAACAAACATAGAACAATTCCTTTTTCGAGTAGATAGATTAGTTCTTAGATACTTGCTCATCCAAAACAAAACTTTTTTTTCACACTTACACTCTTTTACAAACAAGTTTTCAAAAACACTTCATTACACTCTTGAAGACAGAAGCAAGAGTTAAATTGAAGTCAAAACAAAAACTTTTCAAAGCCCACAAACACAAAAGAAAACAATTTTGAAAATGATGAGCAAGTACCTAAGAGCCCGTAGATAACTACGGATAGAAAGGGTGCTAATACCTTCCTTTTCTATAATCTACCCCCCGTACTCAGAAATATCTCAAAAAAAGGAATTTTTCTGTGCTTTTTTCCTTTCCTTGTTGGATAAAATAAAAGACGGTGGCGACTCTTGCTTACCGCGGAATTTTGCAAAGACAAACTTAAAACACAAACCAGCATTCCAAAAACAGTAAGTTCTCCCACCGTATCACAGAACTGGCGATTCTGCTGGGGAGTTAATAAGTGGGGTGTACCTTAGGATTAGTTCATCATAATGTTTTTAATTTCTTGATTTGTATGCTTTATCTTTGTGGGTTTGAATTGAAGTTACTATAGATCCTAATCTGGATCTGGGGATACCTTTTAGGTAAGTAGTAATAGACTGTGAGGGAACTGTACGGCGTAGACCGATACGGTTGAAGCAGTAGCTATATTGGTGTGACACTTTAGTTTGTACCGATATCCCTTATGGCGGAACAAGGAGAATATGGGGCTGCTAAGGGGTCATTAAGCACTAACTGACCTTAGAACCTATAATCGACCAACTTGTCCATAGAAAAGTAGCACTATGCTACACTCATTGAGACCAAACTCTCGCGATGATTCCGGCTGCAAGAAAAGGTTGCTAAACTGGAATTATGACCGATCGAGGGTGGTCAGTGATATTGAGATCCTCTAGAACCCGATTACTATTACTAGGACAGGTTGAACCAACTAAACTGAAAGAGGGTAGTACCTAAACTGCATGCCAACCTGAAATTTAAGGGCTACTGTGTGACTTGTTTGCCCTTACCATGTTTTCTATCTGTGAATACTTGTGATGTGTTTCTATCATGACATCATGCATCATGACATTGCATGCATATTTCATTAGACTAACCAATTTCAAAGACCTAGGGGATTCATCTTTGTTCTGTTTTGTAGGTCATGGCATCTATGCGCAGAAATACCATTTAGATCAACTTCGTACAAATCCCTATTCAGCTTAGAGATTTGGTTGCAAAGGTTCCTGATACTTCTTCCTTTGTCAGAAGGCATGGTCATCTCCTTGGTTTGGTCACTTCCAGATTAGATGAGCAGATGATGAGTGTTTTGTTCCAGTTCTTTGACCCGTTGTACCACTGCTTCACCTTCCCGGACTATCAGTTGGTCCCTACTTTGGAGGAGTTCTCGGATTTACTTGGCATATCTATTCTAGAACAGACACCATTTACAGGTTGAGAGATAGCTCTTAGGCCAGAGGATGTTTCTACAGCCCTACATCTGACAAAGGCTGAGGTAATGTCTAACTGGGAGACTCGGAGTGGGGTAAAAGGCTTCTTGGCTAAGTTCTTGATTGATCAGGCTCAACAGTTTTGGGACAGTTTGGATTTTCAAGCATTCAAAGATATCCTGGCTCTTCTCATTTATGGTTTGGTTTTGTTCCCTAATTTAGATTCTTTTGTCGACATGAACACAGTGAAGATCTTCATGTCCGGTAATCGGGTGCCCACTCTCTTAGGTGACATTTTGCATGCTCTTTATGCCCGTACTGCTCGGAAACGGGGAACCCTTATGTGTTGTGCACCATTGCTGGCAAGGTGGTTTATTTCTCACCTCCCCAAATCTGTTTTGAAGAACAAGGAAGGTATGGGTTGGGCCTACAGAATTATGTCCCTTGCTCATACGGACATCATCTGGTGTACTAAAGACATGGAAAAAGTAGCTGTTATTGACCGGTGCGAAGAATACCCCAATGTTCCTTTGCTTGGAATTAGGGGAGGAATAACCTATAATCCTTGTCTGGCCTTGCGACAGTTTGGGTGAGCCCGAAAGGACGGTCCTCATGAGTTGCTGATTCCGAGCATTGTCTTTGACTTCCAAGGGGATAGTGAGGGACATCGCCGCTGGTTCATACGATCTTGGAATAGGGTTAACAGGTCTGATCCACATGAGCTGGGATTGAAGACTTCTCTTCCGATGGAACCGTATCTCCGGTGGGTTCGAGCCCATGCTCAAAAACTAGGGATGCCATACGAAGCTGTCTTACCGGTAATTATTGAGAGTACTGATGAAGAAGGGGCTCCTCATACTGTCCTCCACCCATGCATGCCTACTGACATTGGGGCATTAAAGAGGTCTTGGATCCAACTAAGAGAAGAACGTGATAATTACAGAGAAAAGTATCATGAACAGGAACAGAAGATCCTAAAGCTTACAAGGAAGCTGGAGAATGAGAAGGTCCTCAACGACTATGTCAGCACCAACGGAAAACGACCATGGGAGCCCTGATGTCTTTTACTATTTCTAGTTTTGATTTACTTTTCAGTTTTTCTTTTTGTAACGCCTTAAGGGCATTTGTTATACATTGTTTCAGTTTTTAATCTAATAAAAGTGTGTTTCATTTTGGTTTACGAATTTGAATCTCCTAAAGTCTTTGAAATCATATCATATGCATTCCATTCCAATGCACCTCACTACAAGTACCCTTACAGGTTTCTCATATTCTTCTCTATTTATTTCAGCTCAATCATGTCTGCTGAAACATCCACTGATCAAGCTATTAACGCTCTTCAAGCTCAGAATGCTCAGTTCCAGGAAATGTTCATGAACCTGGCCAAGGGGAAGAAAGATCTGAAGACTCTTATCTTCAAGGATAAGAAGAAGAAGAAGAAGAAGAAGACGGTCCTCCTGAATATGGGTCATAGGTTTGGAAACAGGTTGCGGGAAGAATTTGATTTATCTCACTCATCTGGAGGGGGAGAGAATCAAGAAGAAAGGAGGGCTCCTAGCCCTGTGGTTTCTGACAATGAGACTGACTTTGACGAAGACCAGTATCCTCCTGCCGAAGACAGGTATAAGCAACTTAAAGACCAGTTAAGTGCGATGGAGATCCAGAAGATACCCGGGATGGATTTTGGAGAGTTGGGTTTGACATCTGGGGTGGTAATTCCCCACAAGTTCAAAGCACCAGTCTTTGCTAAGTACGACGGAGTCTCTTGCCCAAAGTTACACCTCCGCTCATATGTTAGAAAGATTCAACCATATACTGCTGACAGGAACCTCTGGATTCATTTCTTTCAAGATAGTCTTTCAGGGACTCAACTTGAGTGGTTCTATCAACTGAAGGGGGCTAGCATCCGTAACTGGGAGGACCTTGCTGCTTCTTTTTACAAGCAGTACCAATATAATACCGACCTTGCTCCCACGCGTACCCAACTTCAGGGTATGTCTATGGGTGCGAGCGAAGGTTTTAAGGACTACGCTCAGAAGTGGAGAGATCTTGCTGGTAGAGTCCAACCCCCACTGGCTGATAGGGAGTTGGTGGATATGTTTTTGGGGACCTTGTCTGGTCCGTACTTAAACCATTTGATCGGAAGTTCATCATCTGGTTTCACCGAGTTGATTATGACTGGGGAGAGAGTTGAATTTGGTATTAAGAGCGGCAAGTTACAGAAGGGTGCTTCGTCAAGCACCAAGAAGAAACCCTTCAAGAAGGAGTCTAGTGCAATTTACAGCTCTAGGAGCCAAAGTCGACCCGAGCGCTGCCAAGCAGTTAATGCAGTGGTTATATCAAGACCTGTTGTTGCCCCACAACGCAACAATAAACCAAGAGCAGAGAGGCCTCAAAGACAGTTTACTCGGCTCAACATGACTTTATCTCAAATCCTGCCGTAGTTGTTGAAGACCAACTTGGTGATTCCTAGGGAAGCTCCAAAGAATCCCAACACCACATCGCCGCTGTATAACCCGAACGCCCGCTGTGCTTATCACTCTTATATCCCAGGGCATGACACCAATAACTGTTGGGCTTTGAAGAATAAAGTGCAGGATCTGATTGACGCTAAAGAGATTGAGTTTGAAGCGTCGAAAAAGCCTAATGTTATGACTGCTCCTATGCCCAAGCACCGAGTGAATGCTGTAGATGATGACTCGTTTGTGACTTCTGTGAAAGACATTGTTACTCCATTAATGACTGTGAAGAAGAACCTTCTGTTAGCCAGTTTATTTTCGGGCTGTGGCGAAGGTTGCCATCTGCGTTCCATCCTACCTACTGGTTGCTATCTATTGAAGTCAGGTGTCCAACGCCTGATGGATAACAAAGAAATTCAGTTTGAGAAAACTTTGGTTCCATTGATTCCTTTCGAAGATGTGTCTATAATCACCATTTTCGCCAATTCTTCCAAGGCTTCCTCGAGAAAGCCTGTTAGAATTACATCTGTTCCGAGAGTTGCTCCTTTGATCATTACTGTTCCTAGACCTATCCCTTACACGTCGGATAAGGCTGTCCCATGGCACTATGGGGCCGATGTGTATTATCACGGGATTAAACAAGACTTGAAGGATGAAGAGGCTGATACTGATGTCAGCAATATTGTTGGATCTAGTAAAGTCACCCAAAGCAGAAGACTTTTCTCCCCTGATATCTCCCCACCAATTGTTCAGAAGCCTGTTGTTATTACACCTGCTAGTACATCTGCTACTGTCCCTGTTCATGTGCCAATCCTTACCCCTGTTGCTGAGTCGTCTGACACTCGGGGAAAAGGGATCACCGGTGGGCCTGCCCAGACAGAGGCGCCGGGGAAGATTACTGTTGAAGCCTCTAGACAGGAGATAGAGGAAATTTTAAAGGTCATCAAGAAAAGTGACTACAATGTAGTCGAACAGCTGGGGAAAACCCCATCGAAGATCTCTATGTTGTCCTTATTGTTGTGTTCAGAGGCCCATGCTAAGGCTCTGATTGCTTTCCTGAAAATTGTGCATGTGCCGCAGGAGACATCTGTTGACCAGTTCAAAGATTGTGTGGCTAGTTTAACTGCTAATAATGGTTTGGGTTTCTCCGACGCAGACTTGACTGCTAAAGGGAAGAATCACAATGACGCTCTACATGTTTCAATCGAGTGCAGAGGCACTACCTTAGCTCACGTATTGGTGGATACTGGGTCCTTGTTGAATGTTTTACCCAAGAAAGCGTTAAACCGGTTAGACTGTGAAGGGTTGGTGCTAAAGCCGAGTAACATTGTGGTTAGGGCCTTTGAGGGGTCCAAGAGGATGGTACATGGAGAGGTGGATATTCCAGTTAAGGTTGGTTCTCAGATTTTCGCGTCTACATTCTATGTGATGGACATTCGGCCATCTTATTCTTGTTTGCTGGGTCGCCCATGGATCTATAAAGCTGGGGCAGTAACTTCTACGCTCCACCAGATGCTGAAATACCCAGTGAAGGGGAAAATTATTACGGTATGAGGAGAAGAGGAATACATGGTGAGCCACCTCAACTCTTTTCGGTATGTGGAGATGGACGGGGAGTTCATTGAAACCCCGTGTCAACATTTTGAAGAAGTCCCCCAAACGCTAGCATCAACTGAAACTGTTATTGAAGATCCTCCAATGAAGATGGCTTCCCTAAAGGATGCCCGGGATGTTATTGAGAAAGGTGGGTGTGCGAATTGGGGCCAACTCCCTGACTTTGTACATAAGACTAACAAGTTTGGTTTGGGTTTCACTGTAGAATCTCAGAGGGCTGTTCAGCGTGCGAGGATTGGAAGACCTCCCCTGCGTATTACTAATCCTGAAATGAATATGATTGAAGACGATGATGAAGAGTCAGAGTTTGACAGCTGGATTTACCTGACCACCGACGGCGGACTAATCAATTGGACGACAAAGGACTTCGTGCCAATTTCTTTTATTACCCAGTAATGAGACTTTTGTTTTGAATTTGTAACAGACAATTTTTAAAAATTTACGACCCGGTGCCTTACTCGAGACACCGTAGCTTTGTTTGTGAGGGCTTTATATTTGTCATCTCCATATATCATTAATAAAAGCATTGGACGTTTTCTTGCATTACAAATTTTGCGCTCCTTGTTTTTTCTTTTTCTATCTTGCAAAACAACTATTTTACACACACTCACATATACAGGTCTACATCCACTCTGGATCCCACTGATAACGACTCTTCTACTACCGGTTATGACTTTGAAAGTCTGATCAACCAAGCTGAGGACGAAGGTGAGGATGATTGCGAAGTGCCTGGTGAACTTGCTAGATTGTTACTTCAGGAAGAGAGGGCTATACATCCGCATGAAGAACTAGTGGAAACGGTAAATCTGGGTACAGAGGTAGACAAGAAAGAGGTCAAGGTTGGTGCAAATCTGGAGCTTAGTGTTAAGCAACGGTTGATTCAGATGTTGCGTGACTATGTTAAGATCTTTTCCTGGTCTTATGAAGATACGCCTGGGTTGGATACTGATATTGTGGTTCATCGCTTACCAACTAAGGAAGACTGTCCTCCAGTGAAACAGAAAGTCCGCCGAATGCGCCCAAAAATGTCTAAGAAAATCAAGGCTGAAGTTATGAAACAGTTTGATGCCGGTTTTCTAGCAGTTACTTCTTACCCACAGTGGGTGGCCAACGTGGTTCCAGTGCCAAAGAAGGATGGTAAAGTTTGGATGTGTGTTTACTATAGGGATCTGAACAGGGCGAGCCCCAAGGATGATTTCCCTCTACCTCATATCGATGTTCTGGTTGACAACACCACACAACATAAGGTCTTCTCCTTTATGGATGGTTTCCCCGGTTATAATCAGATTAAGATGGCTCCCGAGGATATGGAGAAGACAACCTTTGTTACTCAATGGGGGTACCTTTTGCTATAAGGTCATGCCTTTTGGATTGAAGAATGTCGGGGCAACATATCAGCACGCCATGGTCGCTTTGTTCCATGACATGATCCATCATGAGATTGACGTATACGTTGATGACATGATTGCAAGGTCCCAGACTGAGGAAGAACATCTTGACCACCTTCAGAAGCTATTTGACAGGTTGAAGTTGTACAGACTAAGGTTAAACCCAAACAAGTGCACCTTCGGGGTGAAGTCTGGTAAGCTGCTGGGTTTCATCGTAAGTGATAAAGGTATTCAAGTGGATCCTGCAAAGGTGAAGGCTATCCAGGAAATTCCAGCTCCCCGAACAGAAAAAGAAGTCAGAGGCTTTCTGGGACGTCTGAATTATATTGCCCGATTCATCTCACACCTGACTGCTACTTGTGAGCCAATCTTCAAGTTACTGAAGAAAGATTAAGTGGTAAGATGGAACGATGAATGTCAGGCCGCTTTTGAAAGGATCAAAGAATATCTCCAAGGGACACCTATTCTGATGCCTCCAGTTGAAGGGAGACCTTTGATCTTATACTTGACAGTACTCGATAACTCAATGCGGTGTGTGTTGGGGAAGCATGACGAGTCTGGCCGAAAAGAGCATGCTATTTACTACCTTAGCAAAAAGTTTACCGACTGCGAGACACAATACTCGCTGCTTGATAAAACTTGCTGCGCTTTGGCATGGGCTGCTCGCTGGCTGAGACAGTATATGCTGACTCACACTACTTTATTGATATCAAAGATGGATCCAATCAAGTATATCTTCGAGAAGCCTGCCTTGTCCAGAAGAATAGCAAGATGGCAGATGATCTTGACTGAGTATGACATCTAATACATGACCCAGAAAGAAATTAAGGGAAGTGTGTTAGCAGATCATTTGGCACATCAGGCAGTGGACGATTACCAGTCTATGAACTTTGAATTCCCGGATGAGAACATCATGTTGGTAACTGACTGTGAAACACCTGGACCAGATGAAGGACTTGAGGAGGGACCCCGATGGTCTATGTACTTTGATGGAGCTTCAAATGCTTTGGGTAATGGCATTGGCGCCGTGACCATATCTCTTGAAGGCTCTCATACTCCGTTTACTGCCCGACTATGTTTCAACTGTACCAACAACGTGGCGGAGTATGAAGCATGCATCATGGGTCTTCGAGCAGCTATTGACCTAAGGATTAAATTCTTGAGTGTATTCGGAGATTCCGCTCTTGTGATCAGTCAGATCAAAGGCGAGTGGGATACGAAACACCCTAATCTTATTCCTTACAAAGAGTATGTATTGACGTTGCTTCCACACTTCGAGGAGATAACCTTTGAACACTTCCCAAGAGAGGAGAATCAGTTAGAGGACGCACTAGCTACGATGTCTTCTATGTTCAAAGTCAGGTGGGACAGCGAAGCTCCCCAGATTACCATTGAAAGGTTGGACGAACCTGCACATTGTTGTGATATTGAGACTGAAGAGGCAACGGATAAACCCTGGTTTCATGAAGTGAAGAGGTATCTTGAGGCTCAAGAATACCCCGAGGGTGCATCTGGTAATGATAAGAAGTTTCTGAGGAGGTTCGCGGAAAAATTCTTCATCAGCAATGGCATTCTTTACAAGCGTAATCATGATTCAACCTTATTGCATTATGTGGATAATAACGAGGCGGAAATGATTATGGTAGAGTTACATGAGGGTACTTTTAGGACTCATTCCAGTGGACATACCATGGCAAAGAAAATCCTACGGGCAGGATATTATTAGTCCACAATGGAAGCCGACTGTTATCAACATTCTCGGACCTGTCACAAGTGCCAAGTCTATGCTGATAAGGTGCATATACCTCTAGTTCCTCTGAATGTCTTGACAGCTCCTTGGCCTTTCGCAATGTGGGGCATCGATATGATTGGTGAGATCAGACCTACTGCATCCAACGGGCATCGTTTCATCCTGGTAGCTATTGATTACTTTACAAAGTGGGTTGAAGCGGCTTCCTTTGCTACAGTAACCAAGAATGTCGTGGCACAGTTTATTCGGCATAATCTGATATGTCGATATGGTGTACCAGAGAGGATCATTACGGACAATGGTACAAATATCAACAACAAGATGATCACCGAGCTCTGCAAATAGTTCAAGATATAGCATCACAACTCTTCTCCTTACCGGCCGAAGATGAATGGGGCTGTAGAAGCAGCTAATAAGAATATCAAGAAGATTGTGCAGAAGATGACGATGACGTATAAAGATTGGCACGAGATGTTACCTTTTGCTCTTCATGGGTACCGTACCTCAGTGCGGACATCAACAGGGGAAACACCCTATTCCTTAGTTTATGGCATGGAGGCCGTCTTGCCCATTGAAGTTCAGATACCCTCTCTTCGGATTATGAAGGATGCAGGTTTGAGCGAAGATGACTGGATCCATACACGGCTTGATCAACTGAACTTAATTGACGAAAAGAGACTTACTGCTATTTGTCATGGTGAGACGTATCAAAAATGGATGATCAAGGCATTTAACAAGAAGGTTAGAAGACAAGAATATCAAGTTGGGGATCTAGTGATCAAGCGCATCATCCTGCCACAAGGTGATCCCAGGGGAAAATGGACCCCTACCTACGAAGGGCCATTTGTGGTTAAGAACATTTTCTCCGGAGGAGCTATGATTCTAACCACCTTGGATGGTGACGACCTTCCTCACCCCGTCAATGTAGACATAGTGAAAAAATACTACGCATAATCAAGACCCGCTAGGTTGACTGGCCTAGGCAAAAATAAGGGCTTCCCGGCGAACCAAAAGGGTTCGGGCAAAAATAAGGGATGAAAATGAAAAAACTGTACACCCGGCAAGTCGAAAACCTAAAAAGGAGGCTTGGGCAAAAAAGGGTATCCCGGTGGACTGAAAACCCGAAAGGGAGGTCCAGGAAAAAATTAGGGATTAAAGCGTAACACTATGTCTCATTGGATCACCTTGCAACCAGACTTCGGTATCGACTATCAAGCTCGGACGACACTAATCAATCTGATATACCTTCAACCAAGTAGAAAAGTGATGAGATACTCGAGGACATAAAGGAAATAGCAGAGTTGGAACCTGTTGTACCCCAAAATTTTCCCTCCCATATTTCTCAAGACATGTCAAGAATAATCTTCAAGTGGCTCAAGATGGCTCAAGAGTTGGACAGTCAAATCACCTTCTAAGGCAGTCAATTCAAAATTAGGGTTTTGTGTTCCATCAAGGTACTTACATCCAAATGACCTCAAGTGCTTCCCAATGTCCTAATATGTTCTCAAGTTCATCCATGTCAAATTTCAAGCCTTGCAGAGAAAGTTTGGTCAGTCAATTGCTCAAGAAGTCCAAAAATCGACTATGCTAGGACAAAAGTCAACTGTGACCCAAATACAGTCAAACCTCAAGATTTTTTTGTCAACATTCTCATTTTGAAGGATAATTCACCATTTGATCAAGGGTTGGTCATGATTCATCAAGGATTGCTCAAGATTCATCAAGATTCAAAAGTTGCTAAATTAGGGTTTTGCAAGAAAAGTCAACTCAACTTTGACCAAGCATAACTTTCTCATACTTTCTTAGAAATGACCCATCCAAAGCTCATTTTTAAGAGGATGAAATTTCCTACAATCCATCTTCACACCCCAAGATCAAGAAATGTATTCACAAGAAGTTACAAATTTGGACATTATAGGTCATTTTTGAAAGTCAACAAAAACACCTTTTTTTTTCAAAGCTTATAACTTAAGCATGGAATATAAAAATGATATGATACCAAAAGGGTTGGTTATAGGACATCTCAAGGTTTCTAAAAAGTCCAAGAACACTTCCAAAAGTTTAAAATTGAAGAAGTTATGAATTGTTGAAGTTGGGCATTTTTCCAAAAGTGCCAAAAGTCAACCATCCTCAAAACTCCAATTTTTGACAAAAAGGCCCACTTTTTTCCACTTGATATGGTCTTGTCATACCACACACGTGTCCCATCTTCAATTTCATGACCAATCATTTATTTTTCTATTTTATCTAATTTTTATTGATTTAATTCATTTTAAATCAATATTAATTCAAAAAAATCTAAAAATTGATGGAATGATATCTTTGTGATTGGTACAAACTTCAATTATCATCATGAACCTAATCAAATTCGTATCAAGCATTGTTGTGCACAAAAAATCAGATTTGAGGCATTTTTGGAAACCTTATCAATGGTGATCAAATTAAATCTCCATTCATCAATTCCTATGGATTCAAGCCCAAGTTTTAACCTAAATTCATTCCCTTATACACACACAAGCCAGGCATAACAAGAACACGACCAAAAACTGAAACAAACGGCCAAACCAAAACTGAAAAAAAGTGTGAAAAGTGGGAGATCGAATTCTTGTTTGGAGGTCGTTTCAATCCAAAATCTAAACGTGGTGTTCTTGACTGCCATCCCCTGAAGCTATAGCAATCAGAACCAAGTCCTCTCATTTCTTGAAACGCCCTGTAAGTTGTCACGAACATGGCCCTGTACATGGAATCGTAACTCGGTTTTCTTGCATCCTTTTGCCAAATTTCTTGCATATTCATACTTACCATTCAATTTCTATGCATTCTGTACTATTTAATTTTGTTTCCATGGCTTATAACACTATATCCAAAGCTAGGGTTCGTGTTCTTGTTTTTTAGGTATTTTTGATACAGGCAAAATCAACACCAACCATGGACATGGTTGTCTTCAGGGAAGGGAGACGAACACAGTGATGTTCTCCATTTACATTTATATGGCCTACAACCCATGTTAGGATTCCCCTACGAATTTTGCTACGGAACCAAATCCGCAGGAAACAAACCAGGACCATTTGGAGAAGATGATAACGTGGCTTGTCTTCATTGGCCAGTTCAAAAGTTTAGCGCGTTTTTTTTTTATTTTCCAACATAATAATTTAGTTGTCCATATAATATATGTTTTATATTCTAATAACAATTAGGCAGGTTAGCTCAGATGGAAAGCGTGTTAATGCATAGTCCCTTGGGACCTGGGTTCGAATCCCAGGTCCCCCAATATTTGTTACAATTTTTTCCAGGTAATTGTATGCAGCATCATAGGCGTGGACCATCATGTTCTTCCAGATCTCAAACGCCAAGTGGCCTACAAATCAAATCCAATGGCCCAGGTTGGACATTCACCACGCATCCAAGTCAACAAGCGCACACTGGAAGGGAAAAGTCAAGGCAGGCTGGGACATTTTGGGCTTTGGATTGCAAATCACACCTCCAAAATGGGGCCCAAACCCCCTTGAGTTTGCTTTTTTTTTTTCTTTCATTATTTTCTTATTTTATTTATTGTTTTATTATTATTATTTTTAATCAATTGTTAACCAAAATAATTAATAATTTTCCTCATAAAATCAGAAAACAAAAAAAATATTTTATTAATTTCACTATTTCATTATTTTTGTAAATAAATAATTTAATTGACTTAGTTTTAATTAGGTATAATTTTAACATTTTTTGTAATAAATTAAAATTAATATAGAATTAGGTTTTAAGAATTTTTGACCATTTTTATTTTATTTCCTAAAAAAAAACAAAAATCCAAAAATATCTCTTTTTATTAATTAATTAATTAGTTTAGGTTTAATTTAATTAAATTAAAAAATAACAAAAAAATATGCTTTCTTTGATAAAAAAGGGTCAAAACCCTAAAAAATGATCCGATTTAATTTTCTCGCACGCGTATTATTTTTATCCAATAATGTAATTGCTTCGGGAATGTAATAGTTTTAATAGGACTTTAATTTACCGCTTTTATTTACTTTCCGCAATTTAATTTTAAAGGGTTTGTTTTTGGCAATGTAAATACCCGACGCCTTGTAATAGCTTAGATTTAATTTCCCGTAATTTAATTTCCGTACAATATTAACTGTTAAATGTTTGATAAATAGGCAATGCATGACAAGATCAATCTTTAACTTAAAATCAACAATAGCTCACCCATAACATGTACAGATAAAATTAACCGAAATAACACACTTGCACATGCGCACTCTTAGGGTACACCTCACTTGGTTGCCTCGAACGTGGTCATTGAGTATAGGAAGTTTTAGAGGTCGCCCTCTTGTCCAAAGATCATAAGTTGCCTCGAAACGGTTGCCTCTGATAAAATGATCTAAGACATTAGGGTTACCGCTAAGGCGTCCTAACATTGCTTTAGTGACCACACGTCCCTTAATTGAATTGACCCGAAAACTCCAACGATGGTGCTACCTACTCCTCAATAGTGGGATAACACTGTCTAAAGGACATTTGCACAGTTTAATTCCTTTTTGAGTAGGTAGATGGTTCTTAAGTACTTGCTCCTTTTAAAACAAAACAAAACTTTTCGCACTTACACTCTCTTCAAAACAAAAACTCTTTTCAAACCCACAAACACAAAGAAAAGTAAACTTTTGAAAACAATGAGCAAGTACCTAAGAGCCTGTGGATAACCACGGATAGAAAGGGTGCTAACACCTTCCATTTCTATAATCTACCTCTCGAACCCGAGAAATATCTCAAAAAGGAATTTTTCTGTGCTTTTGTCCTTTCCTTGTTGGATAAAATAAAATACAGTGGCGACTCTTGCTTACCGAAACATTTTGCAAAAACAAACGCAAAACGCGAACCAACATATCCAAAACGGTCAGTTCTCATTCCCACCGATCACAAAACTAGCGACTCTGATGGGGACTTAAATAAGTGAGGTGTACCTTAGGATTAGATCATTATGTTTTCAATTGTATGCTTTGTATGCTTTAATTTTGTGGGCTTGTATCGGAGTTCTATAGATCCTAACCCGGATCTGGGGATACCCTTTAGGTAAGTAGCAATAAACTGTGAGGGATCTGTACAGTGTAGACCGATACGGATGAAGCAGTAGCTAAGTTGGTGTGGCACTTTAGTCTGTACCGATATCCCTTGTGTTGGAACGAGGAGAATATGGGTCTTCTAAGGGGTCATTAAGCACCAACTGACCTTAGAACCTTAAATTGACCAACTTGGGCATAGAACAGTAGCAGTATGCTACACTCATTGAGACTAAACTCTCGCGATGATTCCGGCTGCAAGAAAAGGTTGCTAAACTTGAATTATGACCGATTGAGGATAGTCAGTGATATTGAGATCCTCTAGAACCCGGTTACTATTTTTAGGACAGGTTTAAACCAACTGAACTGAAAGAGGGTAGTACTTAAGATCCATGCCAGCCTGAAATCTAAGGGCTCTTTTGTGTGACTTGTGTGCCTTTGCCATGTTTGCTTTTTGTGGATACTTGTGGTGTGCCTTTATCATGACATCATGACATCATAACATTGCATACATCTTGCATAAGACTAACCTATTTCAAAGACAAGAGGGTTTCATCTTTGCTCTATTTTGTAGGCCATCATGATGCCCATGCGTAAGAATACCATCCGGATCAACTTTGTCCAATTACCTACCTTACTTAAAGAGTTGGTTGCCAAGATGCCTGAAACTACTTCCTTCATCAGGAGGCATGGTTCTCTTCTCAGTTTGGTCACCTCTAAGTTGGACGAATAAATGATGAGTGTTCTGGTCCAGTTCTATGATCCGCTATACCATTGTTTTACTTTTCAAGACTATCAGCTGGTTCCCACCCTAGAAGAGTTCTCTGAGCTGCTCGGTATCTCTGTTCTGGAGCAGACCCCGTTTACTGGTTAGGAGAAGACTCTTAGGCCCGAAGAAATTGCTGCAGCCCTTCATTTGACCAAAGAAGAGGTAATGGCTAATTGGGAGACTAGAAGTGGAGCTAAGGGTTTTCTGACTAAGTTCTTGGTTGGCAAGGCTAACTACTTCTGGGATAGCCTAGACTTTAAGGTATTCGAAGATATTCTGGCTCTTCTGATTTATGGCTTGGTATTGTTTCCGAATCCTGACACTTTTGTTGATGTTAATGCCATAACAATCTTCATCTCTCAGAATCATGTACCGACTCTCTTGGGTGACATCCTCCATCAGCTCTATGCTCGTACTGCCCGAAAGCAGGGAACCTTGATGTGTTGTGCTCCTTTATTGTCGAGGTGGTTTATTTCGCACCTCCCTAAGTCAGTGCTGAAGAACAAAGAAGGAATGGGCTGGGCTTATAGGGTGATGTCTCTCTCTCATAATGACATCATTTGGACTCTCAAAGGTATGGATGAGGTGACTGTTATTGATTGATGTGGAGAGTATCCTAATGTTCCATTGATAGGAACCCATGGAGGAATTTCTTACAACCCATGCTTAGCTCTCCGTCAGTTCGGGAGAGCCAGAAGAGAAGGACCTCATGAGATGTTAATGCCTCATATCATATTTGATTTTCAAGGGGATAGTGACGAGCAACGTCGCAGATTCATAAGGGCTTGGGACAGAGTTCACCAATCTGATCCACATGAGTTGGGTCCAAAGACTTCTCTGCCAATGGAGCCATATCTCAGATGGGTCCGCATCCGTGCCCAGAAGCTAGGTATGCCATATGAAGTTGTTCGGCCTGTCACTCTTGAAGTTGCTAATTAAGAAGGGGTTCTTCCAACCATTCTCCATCCTTACATGCACACTGACATTGGGGCACTGAAGAGGTCTTGGATGCAGTTGAGAGACGAACGGGATTATTATCGGGAGAAGTTCAATGAACAAGAGCAGAAGATCCAGAGGTTGACTAGACAGTTAGAGAATGAGCGGATTCTCAACGATTATGTCCGCACTGATAAGAAGAGACCATGGGAGCATTGATGGACCTTTGATGATTTCCTTTACAGTTTTTATTTACTTTTCAGTATTTCCATTCTTGTAATGCCTTAAGGGAAATTTGTTGAACAATTTAAATTTTGAAGTTTAAATCTAATAAAGTGTGTTTCTTTTCTTGTTTACAAATTTGAATCCTGATTGTCTTTGAAATCATAAATCATACGCATTTCATCCCATGCACTTCATAAACAGGTACGCTTTACAGGTCTCTTATCTTCTTCGCTGTTTATTTCAGCAATCATCATGTCTGTTGAACCTTCCACTGAGCAAGATATCAAGGCCCTCCAGGCCCAAAATACCCAATTTCAAGAGTTGTTCACGAGTCTAGCTAAGGGTCAACAGGACCTGAATACCTTGATTCTGAAGGAGAAAAAGAAGAAGAAGAGGACAGTCCTATTCAACACTGGTCCTAGGTTTGGAAACAGGTTACGGGATGAAGTTGATCTGACCACCTCATCTGGAGGGAAAGATAGTCCACAAGAAAGGAGGGCTCCTAGCCCCGTGGTCTCCGAAAAAGAGACGGACTACGATGAAGAACAGTATCCTTCTGCTGAGGATAAGTACAAACAACTGGAAGACCGTTTGAGCGCTATGGAAATTCAGAAGGTGCCCGGTCTGGACTTCGGAGATTTAGGTCTATCATCTGGGGTGGTGATTCCCCATAAATTCAAGGCACCAGCCTTTGCCAAGTATGATGGAGTTTCCTGTCCGAAGCTGCACCTCCGGTCATATGTGAGGAAGATCCAGCCTTACACTGCTGATAAGAACTTATGGATCCATTTCTTTCAAGACAGTCTCTCAGGGACTCAGCTTGAGTGGTTCTATCAGTTGGACGAAGCCACTATCTGCAGCTGGGAAGATTTGGCTACTGCATTCTATAGGCAGTATCAGTACAACTTCGACCTCGCTCCTACGCGTACCCAGCTCCAGGGTATGTCAATGGGAACGGGTGAAGGATTTAAATATTATGCTCAGAAGTGGAGGGACCTAGCCAGAAGGGTGCAACCACCCTTAGCTGATCGGGAACTTGTTGACATGTTTTTGGGGACCCTGTCTGGTCCATTCTTTAACCATCTGATTGGAAGCTCTTCAGCTGGGTTTACAGATCTCATTTTGACTGGTGAGCGGATTGAGGCTGGTATTAAGGCTGGGAAGATACAGAAGGGTGCCTCATCGAGCACCGAGAAGAAGCCGTTTAAGAAAGAGTCCAGTGCTGTCTACAGTACAAGAAGACAGAATAGACCTGAACACCGCCAAGCTGTCAATGCGGTTGTTATTTCAAAACCTGCTGGTGCTCCTCAGTACAACAATCAACAAAAGGAAGAGAGACCTAAGAGACAATTCACTCGTCTCAGCATGACCTTATCTCAGATTCTTCCACAGTTGCTAAAGACTAATCTGGTGACTCTAAGGGAAGCCCCAAAGAATTCAAATACAACGTCACTAAGGTATAACCCTAACGCTCGCTGCACTTATCACTCCGATAGCCCGAGGCATAATACAAATGATTGTTTGGATTTGAAGAACAAGATACAAGACTTAATTGATGCAAAGGAGATTGAGTTCGAGGCGCCCGGAAGGCCTAATGTTATAACTGCTCCCATGCCCAAACATTGAGTGAATGCTGTAGAGGAAGACTTGTTTGTAGTTTCTGTGGATGACATTGTTACCCCTCTGATGACTGTCAAGAGGAACCTTTTGCTAGCCGATTTATTTCCGGGCTGTGATGAAGGTTGATGTATGTGTTCTGCCTGTCCAAATGGTTGTTCGCTTTTGAAATCATGTGTCCAGCGCCTGATGGATAGTAAAGAGATTCTGTTTGAGAAGACTGATGTTCCTCCCATTCCTACTGAAGAAGTCGCCATCATTACCATTTTCGACAATTCTTCCAAGGCTCCCTCGAGGAAGCCTGTTAGAATTATATCTGTTCTGAAAATCGCACCTGTAATTATCACTGTTCCGGGGCCCATCCCCTACACCTCTGACAAAGCTGTCCCTTGGCACTATGGGGCTGATATTTATTTTCATGGAGTTAAGCAAGAGTTGGATGCTGATACTGGCGTCAGCAACATTACTGGACCTGCTAAAGTCACCCGCAGCGGAAGACTTTTCTCACCTGATATTGCTCCACCAACAGCCCGAAGACCTGTTGTCATTACACCTGCAAGTGTACCTGCAATTCCTGATCAAGTTCCTATTCTTACCCCTGTCACCGAGTCATCTGACGCTCGGGGCAAAGGGATCACCACTGATGTGCCTGCCCAGACGGAGGCCCCGAAGACAATTACTGTTGAAGCTTCCAAACAGGAGATGGAAGAGATTCTGAAGATTATTAAGAAGAGTGATTACAACGTAGTTGAGCAACTGGGGCAAACCCCATCCAAGATTTCTATGTTGTCACTATTGCTGTGCTCAGAGGCCCATGCTAAGGCTCTGATTACCTTCCTGAAGACTGCCCATGTGCCACAAGAGACATCAGCGGATCAGTTTACCGATTGTGTAGCCAATTTAACTGCTGATAATGGTTTGGGTTTCTCTGACACTGACTTGACTACCAAAGGGAAAAATCATAATGATGCTCTGCATGTCTCCATTGAATGCAGGGGCACTACTCTTGCACATGTATTGGTTGATACTGGTTCCTCATTGAACGTATTTCCTAAAAAAGCTCTAGACCGGTTGGATTGCAAAGGGTTGGAGCTAAAACTAAGTAACATCGTTGTCAGGGCCTTTGATGGGTCTAAAAGGATGGTGCACAGTGAAGTTGATATTCCAATTAAAGTTGGTTCTCAGGTCTTCAATTCTACGTTCTATGTGATGGACATTCGACCATCCTACTCTTGTTTGCTGGGTCATCCATGGATCCATAAAGCTGGGGCCGTAACCTCAACGCTCCACCAGAAGTTGAAGTACCCGGTCAAAGGGAAGATTGTGACAGTACAAGGGGAGGAAGAGTACATGGTCAACCACCTCAACTCGTTCAGATACGTAGAGATGGATGGGGAGTTCATTGAGACCCCATTTCAGCACTTTGAAGAGGTTCCCCAGACACTGGCATCAGCTGAGACTGTGGTTGAGGATTCTCCTATGAAGATGGCTTCCTTAAAAGATACCCGGGCTGTTATTGAGAAGGGTGAGTGTGAAAATTAGGGCCGACTCCCTGATTTTACACAAAAGACTAACAAGTTTGGTTTGGGTTTCACTGCAGAAGCTCAAAGGGTTGTTCGAAGTGCAAGGATCGGAAGACCTCCCGTGTTCATCAGCAACTCGGGAGTAAATGCCATTGAAGATGACGTGGGAGAGTCTGAATTCGACAGCTGGATCTATCCTATGACCGATGGTGGACCAAGCAACTGGACAACAAATGACTTCATCCCTATTACTTTTGTTACCCAGTAATGAAACTTTTGTTTTGAATTTGTAACAGACAATGTTTTAAACTTTATGGCCCGGTGTCTTACTCGGGGCACCGTGGCTTCATTTGTGAGGGCTTTTGTGTGTCATTTTCATATATCATTAATAAAAGCATTAGACGTTCTTGCATTTCAAATCTTGTGCTCCTTGTTTTTCTTTATTATATATTGCAAAACAGCTATTTTACACACACTCACATATACAGGTCCACATCCACTCTGGATCTTACTGGTAATGACTTTGCTACTGCCGGTTATGAGTTTGAAAATCCGATCAACTTAGCCGAAGACGAAGGTGAAGATGATTGTGAAGTGCCTGGTGAACTTGCAAGAATGCTACTCCAGGAAGAGAGGGTTATTCAACCGCACGAAGAGCTGGTGGAATCAGTGAATCTGGGTACCGAGACAGATAAGAAGGAAGTCAAGATCGGTACCAACCTGGAGCTTAGTGTAAAACAACGATTAATTCAGATGTTGCATGACTATGTTGAGATCTTTTCCTGGTCTTACGAAGATATGCCTGGTTTGGATACTGATATTGTGGTCCATCGCCTGCCTACCAAGGAAGACTGTCCTCCAGTAAAACAGAAGGTTCGCCGTATGCGCCCAGAGATGTCTGAGAAAATCAAGGATGAGGTGATGAAACAGTTTGACGCCAGTTTTATAGCAGTTACTTCTTACCCTTAGTGGGTGGCCAATGTGGTTCCGGTACCGAAGAAAGATGGTAAGGTCCGAATGTGTGTTGACTACAGGGATTTGAACAGGGAAAGCCCCAAGGATGACTTCCCTCTACCTCATATCGACGTTCTGGTTGACAACACCGCTCAGCACAAGGTCTTCTCCTTCATGGATGGTTTCTCCGGTTATAATCAGATCAAAATGGCTCCTGAAGACATGGAGAAGACAACTTTTGTTACTCAGTGGGGTACCTTTTGCTACAAGGTCATGCCTTTTGGGTTGAAGAACGATGGGGCAACGTATCAGCGTGCCATGGTTGCTTTGTTTCATGACATGATCCATCATGAGATTGAAGTATACGTCGAAGATATGATTGCAAGGTCCCAGACTGAGGAAGAACTTCTTGAACATCTGCAGAAACTGTTTGACAGGTTGAAGTTGTACAAGCTGAGGTTAAACCCGAACAAGTGCACCTTCGGGGTGAGATCTAGTAAGCTACTGGGTTTCGTTGTAAGCGACAAAGGTATTCAAGTGGATCCGGCAAAAGTGAAAGCTATACAAGAGATGCCATCTCCTAAAACAGAGAAAGAGGTCAGAGGCTTTCTGGGACGACTGGACTACATTGCCCGATTCATCTTACACCTAACTGCTACTTGTGAGCCAATCTTCAAATTACTGAAGAAAGATCAGGTAGTACGTTGGAACGATGAATGCCAGGCCGCTTTCGAAAGAATCAAAGAGTATCTCCAGGAGCCGCCTATCCTAATTCCACCAGTTGAAGGAAGACCTTTGATCTTATACTTAACAGTGCTTGACGACTCAATAGGGTGTGTGCTGGGGCAGCATGACGAGTATGGCTGAAAAGAGCATGCTATTTATTACCTTAGCAAAAAGTTTACTGACTGTGAGACCCGATACTCACTGCTCGAGAAAACTTACTGCACTTTGGCATGGGCTACTCGCCGGCTGAGACAGTATATGTTGACTCACACTACTCTGTTGATATCAAAGATGGATCCAATCAAGTATATCTTTGAGAAGCCTGCCTTGTCCGGAAGAATAACAAGATGGAAGATGATCTTGACTGAGTATGACATCCAGTACACAACTCAAAAAGCAATTAAGGGAAGTGTATTGGCAGACCATTTGGCACATCAGGCAGTGGATGATTACCAGTCTATGAATTTTGAATTCCCAGACGAGAATATCATGTTGATAACTGATTGTGAGACACCTGGACCGGATGAAGGACCTGAGGAGGGATCCCGATGGTCTATGTACTTTGATGGAGCTTCGAATGCTTTGGGTAATGGCATTGGTGCCGTGATCATATCTCCTAAAGGCTCTCATACTCCGTTTACCGCCCGACTATGTTTCAACTGCACCAACAACATGGCGGAGTATGAAGCGTGCATCATGGATCTTCGAGCTGCAATTGACCTAAGGATTAAGTTTCTAAGTGTCTTTGGAGATTCCACTCTCGTGATCAGTCAGATCAAAGGCGAGTGGGATACGAAACCCCCGAATCTTATTCCTTATAAAGAGTATATGTTGACATTGCTTCCCCATTTCGAGGAGATAACCTTTGAACACTTCCCTAGAGAGGAGAATCAGTTGGCGGACGCGCTAGCTACGATGTCTTCTATGTTCAAAGTCAATTGGGACAACGAGGCTCCCCAGATCATTATTGAAATATTGGACGAACCTGCACATTGCTGTGATCTTGAGACTGAAGAGGTAACACAAAAGCCCTAGTTTCACGAAGTAAAAAGGTACCTTGAGGCTCAAGAATACCCCGAGGGTGCATCTGTTAATGATAAGAAGTTTCTGAGGAGGTTCGCAGGGAAGTTCTTCATCAGCAATGACATCCTTTACAAACGTAACCATGATTCGACCTTACTGCGTTGTGAGTATAAGATTGAAGCAGAAAAGATCATGGCAGAATTGCATGAAGGTACCTTCGAAACTCATTCCAGTGGACATACCATGGCAAAGAAGATCCTTCGGGCACGATATTACTGGTCCACAATGGAAGCCGACTGTTATCAGCATTCTCGGACATGTCACAAGTGTCAGGTCTATGCTGATAAGGTGCACATACCTCCAGTTCCTCTGAACGTCTTGACAGCGCCTTGGCCTTTTGCAATATGGGGTATTGATATGATCGGCGAGATCAGACCTACGGCGTCCAACGGGCATCATTTCATCCTGGTAGCGATTGATTACTTTACGAAGTGGGTTGAAGCAGCTTCCTTTGCTACTGTAACCAAGAACATCGTAGCACGGTTTATTCGACACAATCTGATCTGTCGATACGGTGTACCAAAGAGGATCATTACAGACAATGGCACCAATCTCAACAACAAGATGATCATTGAGCTCTGCGAGCAATTTAAGATACAGTATCATAACTCTTCTCCCTACCGGCCGAAGATGAATGGGGCTGTCGAAGTAGCAAATAAGAACATTAAGAAGATTATGCAGAATATGACAGTGACATGCAAAGATTGGCACGAGATGTTACCATTTGCTCTTCATGGGTACCGTACCTCAGCAAGGACATCAACCGGGGCAACACCTTATTCCTTGGTTTATGGCATGGAGGTAGTCTTACCCATTGAAGTTCAGATACCCTCTCTCCGGATCATGAAGGATGCAGGTTTGAGTGAAGATGACTGGATTCAGACCCGGCTTGATCAACTGAACCTAATCGACGAAAAAAGACTTACTGCTATTTGTCATGGTCAGACATACCAAAAACGGATGATCAAGGCATTTAACAAGAAAGTTAGACGACAAGAGTATTAAGTTGGGGACCTGGTAATCAAGCGCATTATCTTACCTCAAGGTGATCCCAGGGGAAAATGGACCCTTACTTACGAAGGGCCGTTTGTGGTTAAGAACATTTTCTCAAGAGGAGCTATGATTCTAACCACCATGGATGGTGACGACCTCCCTCACCCCGTCAATGCAGACATAGTAAAAAGATACTACGCATAATCAAAGACCCGCTAGGTTGACTGGCCTAGGAAAAAATAAGGGCTTCCCGGCAAACCAAAAGGGTTCGGGCAAAATAAGGGATGAAAATGAAAAAAAACTGTACCCCGGCAAGCCGAAAACCTGAAAAGGCGGCTTGGGCAAAAAAGGGTATCCCGGTGGACTGAAAACCCGAAAGGACGGTCCAGGAAAAAATTAGGGATCAAAGCGTAACACTATGTCTCATTGGATCACCTTGCATCCAGACTTCGGTATCGACTATCAAGCTCGGACGACACTAATCAATCAGATTCATCTTCAACTAAGCAGCAAAGTGATGAGATGCTTGAAGACATAAGGGCAATAGTAGAGTTGGAACCCAGTGGGATTATTCACATAGCTGGTTTTGTTTCCTTTTCACAAATTGTATAAATTCTATTTGTTCGGCGGCGTTCTCTTACTAGGACGTCAGCCTCTTGTACAAAAACGCCTATTTTCAGGCCAAACTTCAAAATCAATACAAATTCATTCTCAGAAATTTCAAGCTGTTTTTCCTTTATCTGTTTTGTTTTACAAAGAACGTCCAATGTTCATTTTTTATATATGCATTTGATATTAATTGTTGATCATAAATATTTACATGCGAAACGAAAGATGAATTACTGGTAATATCAGAAACAAGGGCATAAGAAATGTCCAAGCTGTGTAGTTGTTTCGTCCACCAGGTACCAAGGTACATCCAGCTGAAGAATGTGGCTAATATACCTTCACTCCCCGCAGAGAGAGACCGTAATGGTAGCTCCCCCAGCTGAGATTTACAGCTAGGTACAAATCAGCAATACCCTCCCCAAGCAGAGTTAATCTACCAGCAACACTAGAAAGGCTCGGTATCCCCAGAAGGTCTTAATCTTCCCCAGCGGAGTATAAAGATATTCCCCAGCAAGTATAAGAGTATCCCCGACAGTCTTAATATTCCTCAACGGAGTATAAGAATGCTCCCCGGCGGAATACAAGATACCCCCAGTGGAGCCATTTCCCCAGCACAGTCTAAAAAGCTTTCCCAACAGAGTTGAATCATCATCTCCAATAGACTCTGGAAGTTCACCCATGGCAGAGCACAAATAAATCTCCCCAGCCAAATTCAGAGGGTTATCCCCACAAGAGTCTAACAGGGTTATCCCTAGCTAGCAAGTTGCAACTGAAAGATCATCCCCGGCGAAGTTCTTTCCATCCCCAATGGAGTTCATCATTGAAATCCCCAACAGAGCTTATCAACAGAATCCCCAGCGGAGTTTATCGTCATAATCCTCAACAGAACATTTCTTCCCTACAGAGTAATTCCCTTCGGAGTAATCTCTTCATTAGTTTATTCCCCAACGAAGTCATCTCTTTCTGCAGATTTATTCTTGCAATCATCTTCGTTCATCATCCCCAGCGGAAATGAAGAACTCAACTCTATTCTCCAGCAGCTCCGGGATTTATTTTCCCCAGCTAAAACATCACATTTTCATACATCATGATACATGCATATACAATCTCATTTATTTTGAGAACATCATTGCCTGATACATATCATGCATTACAATAGCTAACCTTTACCTTTCAGGAAAGATACAATCAAAATTAAAGTTATGAAGCCCGGGTACGACCAGATAGTATCTTGATTTCTACAGCATATTGCGAAGCCCGAATTACGACCGGATAACAATATCAGACTACCGCAAAGCCTGGATTACGACCAGATAGCGATATCTCTCAAAATCAAGTTATGAAGCCCGGAGAATGACCGAATAATAGTTTATTCCCCAGTGAGCCGTGAAGCCCGGATTATGACCGGATAGTAGCTCAGTAAGCACCATGAAGCCTGGATTCGACTAGATATTGGTATATCATAAACACAAGCCGTGAAGCCCGGATCACGACCGGATAACAGCTCAGCAAGTTATTGTGAAGCCTGGATTACGACCAGAAAGCAATACAAAACCATGAAGCCTGGATTACGACCAGATAATGATAGAAGACGTTGTGAAGACTGGGTTATGACCAGATAGCAACCAAGAGTACTACGAAGCCTGGATTTCGACCAGATAGTGGTATGATACATCGTGAAGCCTGTATTGCGACTAGATAGCGTTAAGGGACACTGTGAAGCTTGGGATTACGACCAAATAACAGTTTACCCAGCCAAGTTAATATGAAGCCCGAATTCGACTGGATACTAGTAAACCCAACAGTCAAAGGGAAGCCCGGATACGACCGGATGACCACTTGATTTGTTCTGAAGCCTGTATTTAGACCAGATAAGAAGTGAGGTATTGTGAAGATTGGATTCGACCAAATAGCAATTTGCGACACCATGAAGCCTGGATTCGACCAAATAATGGTATAACATATCGTGAAGCCTGGATTACGACCAGATAGCGGTACAAGACACTGTGAAGCTTGGATTCCGACCAAATAGCATTTTACATGGACAGTTACTAAGAAACCCGGAGTCGGCCGGATATTAGTGTGCCCTAAATTCAAGTTAAAGCCCGGGGGCGACCGGATAACCACTTGATTTGTTCTGAAGCCTGGATTTCGACCAGATAAGAAGTGAGGTATTGCAAAGCCTGGATTACGATCGGATAGCAAGTTTAATATCATCTCCCCAGTAAGTCACTGTAAAGCCTGGATTACGACCAGATAGCAGTCGGTCTTATCACTATGAAGCCTGGGTTACGACTAGATAGTAGTTCACTCTCACCTCTTTAACAGATATGATTCCTCAGTAGAATAAAGGACGACCGAAGCTCCTAAAGTTCTATTTCTCCTAAGACAAAGAACAACATTCCCCAGCGGAATCTCCCTCAACAACAGGTATACAAGCTCTCGCTAAGGAATCTCTTACGCGACCGACACTCCTTCGGATGGCATCTTTAAGCCCATCTCCCATCATCAACCTCCAAATAGAATCTGTAAGCCCATTCCCGACATCACAAGACAAATATTACTTCATGCGAGTGCAAATTTCTAGGCACTCTAGTGTTCAATCATCTTCCACCTTCGGATCACGAAAGGCCCGAACGCCAATTTATATCCTTAGGTTTAAGAAGATTGAACAGGGGAAACTGTTGTACCCCAAAATTTTCCCTCCCATATTTCTCAAGACATGTCAAGAATAATCTTCAAGTGGCTCAAGGTGGCTCAAGAGTTGGACAGTCAAATCACCTCCTAAGGCAGTCAATTCAAAATTAGGGTTTTGTGTTGCATCAAGGTCCTTACATACAAATGACCTCAAGTTCTTCCCAATGTCCTAATATGTTCTCAAGTTCATCCATGTCAAATTTCAAGCCTTGCAGAGAAATTTTGGTCAGTCAATTGCTCAAGAAGTCCAAAAATCGACTGTGCTAGGACAAAAGTCAACTGTGACCCAAATACAGTCAAACCTCAAGATTTTTTGTCAACATTATCATTTTGAAGGATAATTCATCATTTTATCAAGGGTTGATCATGATTCATCAAGGATTGCTCATGATTCATCAAGATTCAAAAGTTGCTAAATTAGGGTTTTGCAGGAAAGGTCAACTCAACTTTGACCAAGCATAACTTTATCATACTTTCTGAGAAATGACCCATCCAAAGCTCATTTTGAATAGGATTCAATTTAATATAATCCATATTCACACCCCAAGAACAAGAAATGCACTCACAAGAAGTTACAAATTTGGACATTATTGGTCATTTTTGAAAGTCCACAAAAACACCTTTTTTGCCGAAGTTTATAACTTGAGAATGGAATATAAAAATGAGATGAGACAAAAAGGGTTGGTTAGAGGACATCTCAAGGTTTCTAAAAAGTCCAAGAACACTTCAAAAAGTTCAAAATTGAAGAAGTTATGCATTGTTGAAGTTGGGAATTTTTCCAAAAGTGCCAAAAGTCAACCATCCTCAAAACTCCAATTTTTGACAAAAGGACCCACTTTTTTCCACTTGATATGGTCTTGACATACCACTCACGTGTCCCATATTCAATTTCATGACCAATCATTTATTTTTCTATTTTATTTAATTTTTATTGATTTAATTCATTTTAAATCAATATTAATTCAAAAAAATCTAAAAATTGATGGAATGATATCTTTGTGATTGGTACAAACTTCAATTATCATCATGAACCAAATCAAATTCGTATCAAGTATTGTTGTGCACAAAAAAAATCAGATTTGAGGCATTTTTGGAAACCTTATCAATGGTGATCAAATCAAATCTCCATTCATCAATTCCTATGGATTCAAGCCCAAGTTTTAACCTAAATTCATTCCCTTATACACACACAAGCCAGGCATAACAAGAACACGACCAAAAACTGAAAGAAACGGCCAAACCAAAACTAAAAAAAAGTGTGAAAAGTGGGAGATCGAATTCTTGTTTGGAGGTCATTTCAATCCAAAATCTAAACGTGGTGTTCTTGAATGCCATCCCCTGAAGCTATAGATATCAGAACCAAGTCCTCTCATTTCCTGAAACGCCCTGTAAGTTGTCACGAACATGGCCCTGTACATGGAATCGTAACTCGGTTTTCTTGCATCCTTTTGCCAAATTTCTTGCATATTCATACTTACCATTCAATTTCTATGCATTCTGTACTATTTAATTTTGTTTCCATGGCTTATAACCCTATATCCAAAGCTAGGGTTCGTGTTCTTGTTTTTTAGGTATTTTTGATACAGGAAAAATCAAGACCAACCATGGACATGGTTGTCTTCAGGGAAGGGAGACGAACACAGTGATGTTCTCCATTTACATTTATATGGCCTACAACCCATGTTAGGATGCCCCTACGAATTTTGCTACGAAACTAAATCTGCAGGAAACAAACCAGGACCATTTGGAGAAGATGATAACGTGGCTTGTCTTCATTGGCCAGTTCAAAAGTTTAGCGCGTTTTTTTTTTATTTTCCAGCATAATAATTGAGTTGTCCATATAATATATGTTTTATATTCTAATAACAATTAGGCAGGTTAGCTCAGATGGAAATCGTGTTAATGCATAGTCCCTTGGGACCTGGGTTTGAATCCCAGGTCCCCCAATATTTGTTACAATTTTTTCTAGGTAATTGTATGCAGCATCATAGGCGTGGACCATCATGTTCTTCCAGATCTCAAACGTCAAGTGGCCTACAAATCAAATCCAATGGCCCAAGTTGGACATTCACCATGCATCCAAGTCAACAAGCGCACACTGGAAGGGAAAAGTCAAGGCAGGCTGGGACGTTTTGGGCTTTGGATTGCAAATCACACCTCCAAAATTGGGCCCAAACCCCCTGAGTTTGCTTCTTTTTTTATTTTCTTTCATTATTTTCTTATTTTATTTATTGTTTTATTATTATTATTTTTAATCAATTGCTAACCAAAATAATTAATAATTTTCCTCATAAAATCAGAAAACAAAATTTTTTTTATTATTAATTTCACTATTTCATTATTTTTGTAAATAAATAATTTAATTGACTTAGTTTTAATTAGGTATAATTTTAACATTTTTTGCAATAAATTAAAATTAATATAGAATTATGTTTTAAGAATTTTTAACCATTTTTATTTTATTTCCTAAAAAAAACAAAAATCCAAAAATATCTCTTTTTATTAATTAATTAATTAGTTTAGGTTTAATTTAATTAAATTCAAAAATAACAAAAAAATATGCGTTCTTTGATAAAAAAGGGCCAAAACCCTAAAAAATGATTCGATTTAATTTTCTCGCACGCGTATTATTTTTATCCAATAATGTAATTGCTTCGAGAATGTAATAGTTTTAATAGGACTTTAATTTACCGCTTTTATTTACTTTCCGCAATTTAATTTTAAAGGCTTTGTTTTTGGCGATGTAAATACCCGACGCCTTGTAATAGCTTAGATTTAATTTCCCGCAATTTAATTTCCGTACAATATTAACTGTTAGATGTTTGATAAATAGGCAATGCATGACAAGTTCAATCTTTAACTTAAAATCAACAATAGCTCACCCATAATATGTACAGATAAAATTAACCGAAATAACACACTTGCACATGCGCACTCTTAGGGTACACCTCACTTGGTTGCCTCGAACGTGGTCATTGAGTATAGGAAGTTTTAGAGGTCGCCCTCTTGTCCAAAGATCATAAGTTGCCTCGAAACGGTTGCCTCAGATAAAATGATCTAAGACATTAGGGTTACCGCTAAGGCGTCCTAACATTGTTTTAGTGACCACACGTCCCTTAATCGAATTGACCCGAAAACTCCAACGACGGTGCTACCTACTCCTCAATAGCGGGATAACACTGTATAAAGGAAATTTGCACAGTTTAATTCCTTTTTGAGTAGGTAGATGGTTCTTAAGTACTTGCTCCTTTTAAAACAAAACAAAACTTTTCGCACTTACACTCTCTTCAAAACAAAAACTCTTTTCAAACCCACAAACACAAAGAAAAGCAAACTTTTGAAAACAATGAGCAAGTACCTAAGAGCCCGTGGATAACCACGGATAGAAAGGGTGCTAACACCTTCCCTTTCTATAATCTACCTCCCGAACCCGAGAAATATCTCAAAAAGGAATTTTTCTGTGCTTTTGTCCTTTCCTTGTTGGATAAAATAAAAGACAGTGGCGACTCTTGCTTACCGCAACATTTTGCAAAAACAAATGCAAAACGCGAACCAGCATATCCAAAACAGTCAGTTCTTATTCCCACCGATCACAGAACCTAGTGGGATTATTCATATAGCTGTTTTTCTTTGTTTTTCACAAATTGTATAAATTCTATTTGTTCGGCGGCGTTCTCCTACTAGGACGTCAGCCTCTTGTACAAAAACGCCTATTTACAGGCCAAACTGCAAAAATCAATACAAGTCATTTTCACAAAGAAATTTTAAGCTGTCTTCCCTTTTTCTGTTTTGTTTTGCAAAGAACGTCCAATGTTCATTTTTGATATATGCATTTGACATTAATTGATGCTCATGAATATTTACATGCGAAACAAGAAACGATTACTTGTAATATTAGAAACAGGGGCAAACGAGAAATGTCCAAACCGTACAGTTGTTCTGTCCACCAGGTATAGGGATAGACCTAGCTGGAGGAAACGATTGAAAGTACATTCATTCCCCACAGAGTAAGAGAAAGATAGTGGTGTTAACTCTCCCCAGCTGAGACTCGCAACTGTGAATGAATCGGTAATATTCTCCCCAAGCAGAGTTTATCTACCATCAGCATTGAAAAGTCTTATCATCCCCAGCGGAGTATAAAAATATCCCCAATGGAGTTTGAAGAATTGTCCCTAGAAGAATCTGGAAGAATATCCCCAATAGAGTCTAAAAGATTATTCCCCGTGAAGTTGCAACTGGAAAATCATCCCCAGCAGAGTTCTTTCCTTTCACAAAACAGGAATTCAATCCCCAACAAGTTTCATTATCGCCAATAACGATAATTTATCCCCATCTGAATTTATCAGCGAAATCCTCAGCAAATCATCTATTCCCCACAGAGTAATCTCCTCATCAGTTTATTCCCCAGCGGAGTTATCCTCTCCTGCAGGTTTATTCTCACAAACATCTTCATCCATTATCTCCAACGGAAACGAAGAATTCATGTTTGTTCTCCAACAACAATCCGGGATTTATTTTCCCCAGCTCAAAACATCACATTTCCATACATCATGATATGCATACACATCATACAACACAATCTCATTTATTTTGAGAACATCATTGCTTGATACATATCATGCATTACATACAACTAACCTTTATCTTTCAGGAAGGATACGGTTAAATTCTCACAAAGTTCAAGCTATGAAGCTTCTACCTCAGTCGAATTACGGGCAAGCTCCTAAATCTCAACAAAGATATTCTCTCAGTTGAATTACGGACAAGTTCCTAAATCTCAGCAAAGTTGTTGAATTACAGACGAGCTCCTAAATCTCAACAAATATATTTCCTCAGTTGAATTACGGACGAGTTCCTAAATCTCAGCAGAGTTGTTTTCTCAGTTGAATTACGGACGAAGTTCCTAAAATCTCAATAGAGATGTTTTCTCAGTTGAATTACGGACGAGCTCCTAAATCTTGACGAAGATATTACCTCAGTCGAATTACGGACGAGTTCCTAAATCTCGACAAATATTTCCTCAGTTGAATTACGGACAAATTCCTAAATCTCAGCAGAGACGTTTCCTCAGTTGAATTACGGACGAGCTCCTAAATCTCGACATAACTTTTTCCTCATTTGAATTACGGACAAGTTCCTAAATCTCAACAAAGCTTTTACCTCAGTTGAATTACGGACGGGCTCCTAAATCTCAACGGATATGTTTACCTCAGTTGAATTACGGACGAGCTCCTAAATCTCAGCAGAGATGTTTCCTCGGTTGAATTATGGACGAGCTCCTAAATCTCAGTAAAAGTTGTTTCCTCAGTTGAGTATGGACGACCAAATTCCTAAATATTAACAGAGACAACTCACAAGTAGAATACGGGCGACGAAGCTCCTAAATTTCTACTTCTCTCAACAGAGATCAACATTCCCTAGCGGAATCTTCCTCGATAACAGGTATACAAGCTCTCGCTAAGGAATCTCTTATGCGATCGACACTCCTTCGGATGGCATAATTAAGCCCATCTCCCGCCAGCAATCTCCAAATGGCATCCGTAAGCCCATTCCCGACATCACAAGACAATTACCACTTCATGCGAGTACAAATTTATGGGCACTCTAGTGTTCAATTAACTTCCACCTTCGGATTACGAAAGGCACGAAAGCCAATCTATTTCCTCAGGTTTAAGAATATTGAACAAGGGAATATGTTGTACTCCAAAATTTTCCCTCCCATATTTCTCAAAATATGTCAAGAAAGATCCTCAAATTGCTCAAAGTAGCCCAAGGGTTGGCCAGACAAGCTCTCTCCTAAGACAGTCTACCCCAAATTAGGGTTTCATGTTGAATCAAGATCCTTGAGTCCAAGTGGTCCCAAATTCTCACCAATGTCCTAATATGTTCTCAAGATCATCCATGTCAAGTTTCAAGCCTTGCAGAGGAAGTTTTCTCAGTCAATTGCTCAAAGGTCCAAAAATCGACTGTGCTAGGGCAAAAGTCAATTGTGACCCAAATACAATCAAACTTCAAGATTTTTTGTCAACATCCTCATTTTGAAGTATATTTCATCATTTGATCAAGGTTTGATCATGATTCATCAAGGGTTGCTCCTAATTCATCAAGATTCAAAAGTTGCTAAATTAGGGTTTTGCAGGAAAAGTCAACCCAACTTTGACCAAGCATAACTTTCTCATACTTTATGAGAAATGACCCCTACAAGGCTAATTTTGAAGAGGATGCAATTCCCTACAACCCATCTTCATCTCCCAAGATCAAAATATTCACTCGCAAAAAGTTATGAGTTTGGACATTATAGGTCATTTTGAAAAGTCAACAAAAACACCTTTTTTGTTAAAGCTTCATACATGAGCATGGAATATCAAATTAAGATGAGACCAAAAGGGTTGTTTATAGGACATCTCAAGCTTCCAAAAAAGTCCAAGAACACCTCCAAAGAGTCAAAATTGAGGAAGTTATGCATTATTGAAGTTGATCTTTTTTGCAAAATTGCCAAAAGTCAACTATCCCCAAAACTTCAAATTTTGCCAAATGGGCCCATTATTTTTCACTTTATTTAAGTTGGCATCATAGCCCACGTGCTCTATCCCCTGCCAGTTGTCCATATCATATTTTTATTAATTATTTTGATTTTTATTTGAATTAATTTAAATTAAATCATAATAAATCAAATAAAATCCAAAATATTGATAACAAAGGATCTTGTGATTGTTTCAGGCTCTAATTACAGCTAGCAAGGCATTCAAATTCGCATCAAAGCTTGTGTGCACAAAAAGATTGGAAATAATCAATGTTTGGAAAGTTATTCAAAGCAAATCAAATCAAATCCAAAATCATTGAAAGAAGAAGATTTGGACAGAATAAACAACCCTAATGCATTGTGTAATACATAAGGAGGCGAGGCAGATCAAAACAAGGGTTGGAAACAGGCGCTAGAGAGCAAACAAAATCTGAAAAATACCAAGAAAAGTGTGAGTTCGAAATCACCATTAGAGGCATTCTCAAAGCTTGCTATTGATACCAATCACTTCCTGGCACTCTCTAGAAGCTAAAGCAATCAAAACCAAACGTTTTCAAGCCCTCCCACGCACTGTAAGTGCGCATCAGTATCACCATCTTTTTTAATTCGAATAGCTTTGTTCTTGCATCCATAGCATAAAATAATGGCATAATTTTAATCTATAGAGCATTTGCAAGCTTTTGGCATTATTCAATTGTGTTTATATGGTCTGTAACGAAATCCACCATTGTTAGGGTTTCGGATTTGCTTTTAGGGTTTTTATTTTCAGGAAGAATTAGCCTCCATGAATGGTATGGTTCTGATAAGAAGAAGGAGACGACCTTAACCATGGCCTTAGATATCATTTCCATGGCTTGTGGGATATTCTGAGAATGTACAGGGTTACAGTGACGGACATTTGTCCGTGGGTATAGGTGTTTCTGGTTTTAGCCACGGAGAGAGGAAGGGGATGAAGGTGTGTCACTCCCCCATAGGCCCATTCAAATTATTGCGTGCATTTTTTTATTTTGTTTTCCAATTTTCTTTTGTTTTATATATTATCTCTAGCGTTTGATATATTAACAATCAAGACAACATAGCCCAGTGGTCACCAGGTGTATGCTTAAGGTGTTAGAAGCTGGAGGTCAGGGGTTCGATCCCTGCCTCCAGCATTTGTTATTTTTCCTTATTATTTCAGGTGATTCAGTGCAAGCGAGGCCAGGAGATCCACTATGGACATTCATCATCCACGCGCCAGATGGCCAGATGGCCAGATCTGGTGGCTACCATTGAGGGTGCACCAAAGGTCCAGTCAATGCACATACGCAGGATCTAGAAAGTCAAATGGACCTTCTCCAATTGGGCCAAAATTCTTGCTATTGTCACCCTAATTTCAGGCCCATCCCTCTCTTTTTTTCTTCATATTTTGCTTATTTCATTTAATTATTTATTTATTTATTTACTTAACCAAAAATTATTTTCTTTTTATCAAAAATCACAAAAATATTTTATGTCCAATTAAATTTTAGAATTTTATTTTTCATTAATAAATATTAATTAAATTAATTAGGTTATTAATGTTAGATAACTTTAATTGATTTTGTAAATAATTAAAATCAATTAGAATCAATAGGTTTTAACCCTAACTTAATTATTTTATTTCTTTCCTAAAATAATAAAAAAAACCAAAAAATATGACATTTAATTATTTTTCGTTAATTAATTTAATAACTAATTAATTTAGCATTTAATTTTAGGAATTAATTTCTTTTCTTAAAAAATATTTAAAAAAACAACAAAAACATTTTCTTTAATTAGGAGGGTCAAAACCCTAGCTTCGCATTCGATTCAATTGTCTCGCGCGCTTTATTTTTCTTTATCCAAATTATTGTATCTGCTCCCGGTTTATAATAATTAATTAGGACATTTATTTATTTTTCCGCTTTTAAATTTCAAAGGGTTTGCTTTTGGCGATGTAAATACCCGACGCCTTGTAATAGTTAGTTTAAATTCCGCATTTTAATTCTGCAAATTATTCAACTGCTAGATGATTGATAATAGGGTTTACATGACAAGAATGAATGCTTAATCTTAAAACAGTTAGATCACCCTTAATTGTGCAAAGATAAAAATATCTGAAATCAACACACTCGCACATGCACACTCCTAGGGTACATCCCACTTGGTTGCCTTTGTAAACGGTCATTGAGTATAGGTTATTTTAGAGGTCGCCCTCTTGTCTAAAAGATCATAAGTTGCCTCGGAAAGGTTGCCTCGGATATCGTTGCCTCGAATAAATGATCTAAGAATTTAGGGTTACCACTAAGACATTATAACATTGCTTTAGTGACCGTATGTCCCTCTTTCGAATTGACCCTAAAACTCTAACGACGGTGCTACCTACTCACTAATAGTGGGATAACATTGTCTAAAGGAAACAAACATAGAACGATTCCTTTTTCGAGTAGGTAGATTAGTTCTTAGATACTTGCTCATCCAAAACAAAACTTTTTTTTCACACTTACACTCTTTTACAAACAAGTTTTCAAAAACACTTCATTACACTCTTGAATACAGAAGCAAGAGTTAAATCGAAGTCAAAACAAAAACTTTTCAAAGCCCACAAACACAAAAGAAAACAATTTTGAAAATGATGAGCAAAAGAAAGGGTGTTAATACCTTCCCTTTCTATAATCTACCCCCCGTACTCAGAAATATCTCTAAAAAAGGAATTTTTCTATGCTTTTTTCCTTTCCTTGTTGGATAAAATAAAAGACGGTGGTGACTCTTTCTTACCGCGAAATTTTGCAAACACAAACGTAAAACGCAAACCAGCATTCCAAAAACAGTCAGTTCTCCACCGTATCACAGGCATCTATAAGCCCATTCACCGTCCATCTTAGAGTGCAAATTTCTAGGAACTCTAGTGTTCAAACTTCTTTCACCATCAAGTCACGGATGCCGGATCCGCCAATCTAACTCTTCAGGCTCAAGAAGTTTGAACAGGGGCAGCTATTGTACCCCAAAATTTTCCCTCTCAATTCTCAAGGCATCTCTCACAATGATTCTCAAAGTTCAAGCTTGCATAAGTACATTGGTGTCTTCCAGCACCAGAATTAAGAGGAAACTGTCAAAAAGAGAGAAAACAAATAAAAATAACATTTTTGACGAATTTGGAGGAAAATAGGTCTTCTTCGATTTAGCCCCCTTCAATTGGACTTTACACCTCCTTCGATTGCTCAAAAGTTGCTGCTAGCATGCCTCTTTCGTCTGGGCATGTGACTTCAAATAGGTCTCCTTCGATTCAGAAGGAAATGATCTTCATACAAGCTTCAATTGAGTTTTTGTTTCCCTTTGAAACAGTGTCCTTCGACTCAGGAATGTCCTTCGACTCAGGAATGTCCTTCGAATCAGGAATGTCCTTCGACTCAGGAATGTCCCCCGACTCAGGATGTAAAGGCCTCCTTTTGGTTTTCTTCAATTCAAAAAGTCAACAATCTTCTGAAAGCTTCCTTCGATTCAAAAGTTAATAACCTTCTGAAAAGTGTCATTCGACTGCACCATTCTCCCCTCACCTGTTTGCCTTGGATTCATAAGTTTTCGATTGGATGAATGGCTACCTTCCTGTGACTTTCAAATTCATCTTTATGTATGATTCGAATGCGCCTTCATATCACCTTCGAATCCATCTGTAAACCCTTCAATGCGCCATAGTCCTGCATTATGACACACAACTTGGTGGTCCATTCGAAGGACTTGCCATAGTTGGGGAATAATTGTTCTCTTACTTTGGAGTCTGGTCGAAGGTTTGGGCCTAAGTTATTAAAAGCAAGAAGACTCAAAATTACATATTCAGCTAAAAAGGGCCATTCGAAGAACACACAGTTGGTTCATTCGAAGGACACAACTGGTGAAAACGAATGCTGTGTTGTTCTAGTCTGGTCGAAAGGTGTAGAAAGATGGAGGATTCGACTCAAAAGATCAAGTTGAACATTTATACCCATAGGCTAGGCTACGTGTTTTCCCTTTTCAGGCCTCAAACCTATGACTCACTCTATACATAATTGTTTATGCAAGATAAAATAGGCCTTTACCCATTTGTTGTCCAAGACCACTTGCACTTAATAGCATAGTACTACCTTTTAGAAAATTTTGTCTTGAGCCTTGCGCCTGTTTTCCTTCAGAAGGAAGCAACCCATCTGAACCATTCATCTTGCTTTATAGAACAAGTGGACATTTACTTTCCAGCTGAGCCTTATTTTATTATTTTTGCTCCCCAAGCTTCCCAAAAGCCTTTCTCTATAAATAGAGAGTTCATTTGCACAAAGAGGAGAGGATCTTTGGACCAGAGGAACGAATCCCCCAATTTTTCTCAAACACAACAAAAAACTCTCAAGTTCATCAACACTTGAGAAATCACAAAAAAACAGAATCATCGTTACCTCATTCAATTCTGAAGAACAACACATTCCAGTTTCCTTCGACTCAAGGAGCATCCCACTTATTCTTTCCTTTGAATCTAGTGTCAAAGGCCTACCCTAGGTCTTTTCCTTCGACCCCAGAGGCATTCAAAGCAACCGCTTCAAAGTCCAGAACACGCTCCAACCTCCAGCAAGGTAAGTCATCTTTAACCTTTGGCCCTTCGTTTCCAGCATAACATGTAAATACAATTCCTTTTTGTTTCAAACATGTACATACTATTGTTCTTCTTTTTGTTTCCACCCTTTTTAATATGTTTCATGGTTAACAACCTTCTTGGCTTTTTGCTCTTGGTACATTTAAATACGCTTTAAAGAATTAATCTAGTCTTAAGGTGATGTTGGCATGTCCTTGGGCCATATTGCTATTCAAACTCAAATGAAAGAAACAGGAGACAAAAAAGTTAGAAACGAAGCCTCTGGCTTCCATACTAACCTTCAGGCCAAATGAAAGAGGCAGTCGAAAGGCACAACATGCTGGCCTCCAGGCCCCAATCGAAAGTCAAAATACGCTGGCTTCTAAGCCCCAGTCGAAACTCATTCTTTCACCCCTTTTCAGGTAAGGTCGAAGAGGGCCAAAAATGGCAGAATCGAAGGGTTGCTGCCCTAAGTCGAAAGACCCATTTTTCTTGCTTTTACCTTATTTTTGCCTTTATATTTTCATGCAATTCAATATGGTTGTAATAATGTAGGATTTATCTTTTGCGCTCTTTTATTACCTTCATATAAATATTAAATAATTAGGTGTGTATGGCAAGATAAAATCAACAAGTAGACAACCCAAAAATCAAAGACAAAATGCACACAATCAAACACACTTGCACACATGCACCCTTAGGGAAATTCCACTTGTTGCCTTACAAAAATGACCATGTTATACATGTGGGATGTCTTAGCATAAACAAATCGAAAAATATCATAGTCCCTCTGTGATACGGTGGGAGAACTGACTTGGGTTTTGCGTTTGTTTTCGCAAATGTTTCGGTTTAGCAAGAGTCACCACCGACTTTTTATTTTATCCTAAGGAAAGGTTAAAAAGCACAGCAAAAACCTTTGAGATGTTTTCTTGGGTTCGGGGAGTAGATTATAGAAAGGGAAGGTATTAGCACCCTTTCTATCCATGGTTATCCATGGGCTCTTAGTTACTTGCTTAGATCACTTGCCTTGCATTTTCAATTGTTTGAAATGGTGCTTTCAATTGTTTGAAATGGTGCTTTGTGTGTGTGGTTTTGAAAATGTTTTTAAAAAGAGGCCATTGTCGTGGCAACCTTTGTAATGATTCATGTTTGAATGTATACAAAGATGTATTTGTCTTTTGAAAAGTTTTCAATGTTTTTGAAAGTTGTTTTGAAAGTGTGTTGTGATGTGTGTTTTGAAAAATGGCAAGGATTGTTTTGCAAGTTGGTCAAGTAACCAAGAGCTATCTACCCTAAATTTCTCAAAGATCTTTCCTATGTTTTAACCCTTTTAACAGTATTGTTCCACCATTGCATTTGGTGGACAATCTTGTGTTAGGATGTTAACGGGACGGGCGCGGGTCATCGTTTAGACCATGATTGCAATAGTGCCAAGTGTCTTTGGCAATTTTTCCTTTAAGGGACTTGATCATTTTTAGGCAACTTTCGAAAGCGTCATCGAGGGACTATGATCATTTGAATTGTTTTGTTTTGCCAAAGACACCCAACATGCAACATGGCCCATTATTGAAGGCAACAAGTGGAGTAACCCTAGGGGTGCAAGTGTGATTGGTGTTGTCCATTTTCATGCTTTTTTGTCTTTGAATTAGGTCAAGCTATTTGTTATTTTTGATTTGCATACAAACCCTAAGTCTATCATGGTATAATTAGTAAGCTTTAAAATGCGGAAAATAAAATCCTAAATTATTACAACATAATTATGGGATGGGGGTACAAATGTTTAAATGGGGATATTTAGCAAGAAATTTAAATCTAAACTATTACAATCCAAATTGAATATACAAGTTATTTAATTGTACAATAATTAAATAAGTATAATAAATATGCAAGATGCACAAAAAATGGTTTTATATGTATGTAAAAGTATTTTTCATGTGACATATAAACAAAAATAAAAAAAATTAATTTTTGGATATTTTCATGTTTTAGGGAAAAACCCTAATTTTGTAAATAAATAATATTTATTATGTATTATATACAATATTTATTAATTATACACAAAAATAAATAAAATAGAAGTATATTTGTAAAAAAAGTAAATTTTGAGGTTAAATATTAATAAAAATAAAAATGTATTATTTTTGTATTTTTACCCTAAATATTCTAATAAATATATAAGTGTTTATATTATGTATTAACTATACTAAATATGTACAAAAAATAAAATATTTATTATTTATCAAAAAAAAGTGTATTTTAAGAAAATGTTTTCAAAAGATAAAATAAAATAAAATCAGAAAATAAAATGTATTTTGGTGTTATTTTTTAGTATTTTAAATAAAAGTATACATATATTTATTTACATACATATATCAAATAAAACAAATAAATGCCTAATAAATACAAAAAAAAGGTGAAAAAATATTTTTAATGTTTTTTATATTTTGAAAAAAAATAACAAGATAGAATCAAAAAGGAAAAATCCAAAATGATAAAAATAACACACAATGGGCCAAGGGGGTGTATGTGGGAAATAGTGGTGCAAACAGAAAAATAAGTCAGGCCCAGCCCAAGGGGCTTGTCTTCAACCTCCAGCAACCTTTCAAACAGAAAAATGCATGTTTCCTTCTCCAACTGCTATCTCTTGATTCTTTGACTTTCAACAAAAACTTACAACATCAATGTTATAGAGCATCATGTCACGATTCTAAACATATAAAGAAGTTGTTCTAACTCTCAGAAATGAGAGAGAATTTCTCCTCCCCCAATTCCTGACCTAGATTTTTTCAAATGTTCAGTTTCAAAATTCTCTCAGCACACACAACATAAATGAAAAGTAATGATATGGGTAGCTTCAGGGCCATGAGTAGGACATAATTTCTTCACAAACCTAAGCCTAGATATGCTTGGATAGAGAGATAGAAGTTCAAACTTTTACCTGTTCAGCTTGAATCGTGTACAACAATGGAGGCACTTTCAATGGAATTTGAAGATTTGTACAGCTTGCCTGAGGTCCAGGGATGCTTCCTCTATGCTTGGCTTGCTTTGAATCTTACTGAATCGAGCTATAGAAGTCAACCTGCACAGATGAAAAATGAAAATGGCAATCTTGGCTAGAGGTGTTACAGTCTGTTTCCAAGGCTTGGGATAGTTTGTATGGATGTTATGGAGTGTGTATGAAGTGGTTTTGGCCAAGGCGCACGAATGGATTGAGCTGACCAAATCAAAATGCAGCAGGTACCCTGTTTTGCAACAAAACTGTGTTTTGATGAATGAGAAGGTTTGAACTCTGGTTGATTCGTGTTTTAGGTTATTTGGATCAAGTGAAAAGTGTTTGCAAAGTTTGTTTAGGCTCTTGCTTGCAGGAAGTGAATGTTGGATCAGTTTTGCAAAGTTTCTTCTTATCTAAGCAAAGTTTGTCAAACTTGATTATAGGCTACTACAGGCCCCTCAAGCATGCTGCCTTTTCTCTCCTTGATCAGTGGGATTAGTCCATAATCTTGTGCCCAAAAGATCTGGCCTGTACTTCTTTGATTTGTGTTTTGACATAAAGTGCACCCTTTCAAAAATGGCTAAAATGCTTTTTCCAAATATGGCTTAATCTTGTATGTAATGGTTAAATACACAAAACAAGACATGAACACAAAGGATATGCATTAAATTATTGAGTGAGAATGGGATTAGAGGCCTGTAATCTAGTTTGTGCAAGCTGAGTTCAAAATGCCAATGTTATGTACATGAATTTGGCCATGAACAAAGTGACTTTTGCCCATCTTGACAAATTCGATTCTCCCTAACCACAAGGGTGTTTGAGAAGTTCTTGGATAATTTGGAAAGCTTGGAATGTGTACTACAATACATCTTCGTAATGTAAGTTGAAATTCCAAGTGGAAGCATGTGAAAAGTGGCCATGAAGTTGGGCAAAAATCCTGCCTAAAATAGGTCAAAAAATTTCTAAGTTAAGAATGTTTTGCACCCTTACTCCAAAAATCATAACTTGAGCTACAAGCTTCTTTTGAGAAAACTTTGTGAATAAAAGTTATAGATTTTGCAATGGAATACAACTTTCATGTTTTGAGTTTTGTTTGAATCCAAATGTATCTTGATGAAAAAATGGGACAAAGTTAGGAAAAAATTAGGAAATTCCATAACTTAGAAAATTTCTAAGTTATGAAATTTCTTCATTTCAAACCCTAATTTGTAATTTTTGGTTTCCTGATGAATAAGTTTCATAATTTGACATGTTTTGATGAAAAATGAATCTTGGCACTTGATTTTGACCAAAAAGTCAAAGTTTGACTTTTCAGTATACAGTCAAATTTGTGTCAGTTGACTGGAAAATTCATCTGTCAATCTTGTGCATTTGGAATCTTTTGAACTTGTTGAACATGTCAAGACAATGCCATTGAGTCCTTGAGGCCATAAGGGAGCTTGGTTTGCCATTGGTTAGGTCAAACAGTCAAAAATTGCCTTTGTGCAGTCAAAACCCTAAAAATGACCATTTTGCCCTTTTGGTGATCTGATCAAATTTCTTGTGGAATTGTGATCCAAACTTGATCAAATGGTCCATATGAGTTCATAATGTTGATGTGGGTCAAAAATCATGAGGTTTGACTTTCAATTGACCACAGTTGACTTTTTCCCCAATACAACTGATTTCTAGATCAACTGTCCAATTGACTGGGCAAAGATTGGAATCAAGGCTTGAAACTTGGTATGGATAAACTTGTGAGTCCAACATGAAGCATGAAAGTCATTTTGGGCATTTTAGGTCAAAACATCTTTGTGCAAACTTAAACCCTAATTTGGGTCAACAGTGCAAGGAGGAGTCTTGAGCAGAGTAAATCCTAACTTGATCTTGAACTTCAAGGGTCTAGTGATGAGGAAATGTTGATGAAATGAGAGGGAAAATTTTGGGGTACAACAGTTGCCCCTGTTCAATCTTCTTGCACCTGAAGAGTTAGATTGGCAGTTTTGCCTTTCGCGTCTCGAAGGTCAAAGGAGATTGGACATTAGAGTGCCCTTAAATTTGTACTCGTCAAAAAAATGGGCTTAGAGATGCCATTTGGAGATGGGCTTAAAGATTCCATCTAGAGGGGTGACAGAATCTTGTCGGGGATGGGCTTAAAGATGCCATTTGGAATGTTTGTTAAACTGCGATGTGATAGGTCAGAAGAATGAGGATCAAAATGGTATCCGTGTCTGGAATGCAATTGAACTGCATCTAAGGACTGAGTTTGTATGAGCAGAAGAATGGCCTTCGTGTCTGGGGCGTATCTGAGCTGTAACTATGCTTAAAGAATGAATATCAGAATGACTGCCGTGTCTGGAGTATATCTGTATTGTATCTGGGTAACAGAGAATTATCTGTATGGAGCAACTGTGTGCTGGGGACAAATTCTGAATGAGTGACAGAATGGCAACCGTGTCTAGAGCGTATCTGGACTGTATCTGAAGTTGAAAGTTGTATGAGTAGCAGAATGACTTCCGTGTCTGGAGTGTATCTGAAACTGTAACTGGGATTGAGATCCGTATGAGTAATAGAATGACTTCTGTGTTTCAAGTGTATCTGAAACTGTAACTGGGATCTAAATAAATGACAAAATGACTTTCGTGGCGAACGCACTGGGGAGAATCAAACTGCTGTTGTAAGGGTCCAGAATGGTATCCGTGTTTCGAATGCATTGGACCTTGAGGTGGATAAGTGAATCTGAATAAGAGATAGAATGGCTGCTGTGATCGGTGGAAATAGAACTAACTATTTTGAAATGTTGGTTCGCGAAATGTCGCGGTAAGCAAGAGTCGCCACCGTCTTTTATGTTCTCCAACATGGAAAGGACAAAAGCACAGCAAAATTCCTTCTTTAAGAATGTTTCTCGGTTCGGGAGGTAGATTTATAGAAAGGGAAGGTGTTAGCACCCTTTCTATCCATGGTTATCCATGGGCTCTTAGGTACTTGCTCTTATGTTTTCAAAATTTGTTTGCTTTTCAAGTGTGTGTGGGTTTTGAAAAAGTTTCGTTTGAAAAATTTCTAAGTAACTCTTGTATCTGTCCTCAAGAGTGTATGAAAAATTTGTTTGAAAACCTTTTGAAAGTGTCAGTGTGAAAAAGATGTTTTGTTTGTTTTTGAAGAGAGCAAGTACCCATAAGATCTACCTACCCTAAAGAATTAGGCTGTGTAAGAGTCCTTTAGATAGTGCCATCCCACCATTGAGAGGTAGGTAGCACCACCGTTGGAGTTGTTCGGGTCAATTCGATTATTAGGGACAATGTGGTCACCGAAGCAATAATAGGACACCTTAGAAGTAACCCTAATGTCCTAGATCCTTTGTATCCAAGGCAACCGTTTCGAGGCGACTGGATATTTAGACAGGAGGGCGACCTCTAAGACACCCTATACTTGATGACCACCTTCGAAGGCAACCGAGTGAGGCGTACCCTAAGAGTGGCATGTGCATGTGTGTTGTTTTTCAGTTAAGTTATCTTTGATCATGCATTTGTGAGCTACGGATTAATTTTTATTTGGCATACAGTCTTGCAGGCATAATTAACAGTTAGGAGTGCGGAAAATTAAAGTGCGGAAAGGTAAAGCTACGCTATTACAAGGCGCGGGTCTATACATCGCCAAAAACAAAAACACGTTTTGAAATAAAGTAAATGCAGAAAATTAAAGAAAGCAATAAAATCCTAATTACTATTACATCATTTGAGCAGATACATAAATAATCAAAATAAGATAATGCGCGAAAGAATTAAATTGGAACGTCCTAAGGTTTTTGACCCTTTTGAGAAAATATGAGTTTTTTGTGTCCTTTGCATTTAATTAAAATTAACCCTAGTTTACTAATCAATTATTTAATTAAAAGGAAAAAAGTTTTTTGTGTTTTTAATATTTTAATGAAAAATAAAAAGAAAAAGGAAATTAAAAGTCAAGAAAACCCTAGTTCTAAGTTTATTTTAATTATTAATAAAAAATGTGAAAGTTAACCTAATTAACTAAATTATTTAATTTACATTTTATTTACAAAGATAATAATTAATAAATAATAATATGATTGAAAATTGTCAAACCCTAATTCTACATAATTTTTATTTATTGAAAAAAAAGGTTAAAATCAAACCTAAATTAAACTAATTTATTTGTTAGTATTTTATTTACAAAATAATTATTAATGAATTTAATAAATAATAAAAATATTTACAATTTTGTGATCTCTGAATTTTATTAAAAATATTAATTTGTTAGTTAATAAATAATAATTAATAATGATTAAAAGAATTAAAAAAGAGAAAGAAAATAAAAAAAGAAAATAAACCAGGGGGATTTGAAGGCCCAGATGGAGGTGAATTTGTTGAATCTGGCCCATTAACACAAAGCCATGTTTGACCTCCTTGAATCGTCCAGATATGCATTGACTCCTGAGTACCATGGTCTTCATTCTTTGACCATTGGATTGAGGGTTGTGGACACTTGGCTAGCTGATGCGTGAGGACATATGGTGGAACTTTGATAAGCGTTGCACATGAATTTGTTATAAAAAATAGAATTGAGATATGGGTGGACGTGGGAATCGAACCCAGGTCCCAACAATTTCTAGACACGTCCTCAACCACTCAGCCACTGCATTGCATTTGTTATAATAATGGATAGTGAAAATAATATATGGAAATAATCACATGTGCTGGAAACGTAAAAAAAACGCGCGTTATATTCAAACCCACCAACCACACATCAACACGCAGTCACCTTCTTCGTTTCACCTACAAAAATAAAAACAAGATAGCGGGGGTTTTTAACCCCCACAATGCAAAACTGCCAATAATAGCGATTAGGCGTACAGGGCATATAAAAAGGGCGCGATGGTTGCAATGAATTTGTCTTGTCATTCTGAGTTTAACCATGGGTATCATTGGTTCTAATTTTACTTATGCTGAAAAGCCCTAAATTGAGAGCTTCGAAACCCTAGCATTCTCCAATGGTGGATTCTGATTCAAGACGTTTCAATGCAATTAATCTATACCAAAAGCTTCAGAATGATGTTAGCAATGCAAAGCAATAATCAAAACATGTTAATGATACATAAAACTCGAGTTTCGATTATGGAAAAGAATGGTAAACCGTGTGACTGTTATGGCGTGTTCTTGGAGTGTTAAGGCTCGTTCTTGACTGCAAATCGTTCCTGGGAATGTCAGCAATGCGTTTGAATCCAGAAAAGGATTTCAATTGTGCTGGAAGGTTGATTTCAGTTTTCAACTTTTCTTCAAGTTTTGGAATTTGGTTTATGGTGTTTGATAGCAGCTTGCACGTGAATGATTTTAGGTTTTGCTTCAGCATATGTAGTAGAATGGAAACTAGGGTAAATCTTGGTCAAGAATCCATTGTATTCATGTTTTGCATCTTTGATTTCAATCAAATCTTTTTCAACCTTTTTGATTGAGAAACCTTGCCAATCATGGAGATTTTGATGTCCTTGATGTGTACACGAATTTCCAGCTTGCCCTAAGTGTATTTGCATCACAAAAAGATTTGAAAACCATATCTTTTGAATTTTCCTACAATTAAAATCAATTAAATGAATTAATATTAATAAAAATTCAATTAATTAATTAAAAATAAGAAAATAAATCAATTTAAGCTTAATGGGTCGTGCACAGGCCTTGGGCAATGTTTCAAGAAAGAATTTGAGGCCCAATAGCAAAAATGAGGTGTTTTAGGCAAAGTTGACTTTTGCAAATTCCCAAAAATTTCCCAACTTCTCCAATGCATATCTTGCTCAATTTTGAAGCTATGAACATGTTCTTTGACATTTTGGAAAGGTCTTGAAGTCCTCTAACCAATGCATTTGATCCCATGTCATTTTGATTCACCAATATCAAGTTATGGTCTTTGACTTAAAGTGCCTTTTTGTTGACTTTTGAAAATGACTCATAATGTAGAAATTGATAACTTTTTGTGAGAGCATTTCTTGGACTTGGAATATGAAGATGAGTTGTAGGAAATGTCATCCCCTTCAAAATGAGCATTGGATGGGATTTTTCTGATGAACCATGAAAAAGTTATGCCTTGGTCAATTTACAGTTGACTTTTCAACTGTCCAAAAATAGAAACTTTTGGCATCTTGATGATTTTTGAGCCATGCTTGTGGAATCATGATCTAGACTTGATCAAATGATGATTGTGGCTTAAATATAAGATGTTGACCAAATTTTTTGACTTTTGACTGTAAAATGACCATTTTGCCCTTGCAGTTGATTGTGAGGCAAATGAAGCTTTTGACTGTGCAATTTGATGTTGTGAGTATTGAAACTTGACATGTAGATGCTTGACAATGTATATGGGCCTATGGGACTTGATTGAGCCCTTGAAAACCTCAACTTCCTTGTAAGAAACAAAGCCCTAATTTGACTGGCTTAGGAGGATGCTTGACTGTGTAGCCCTTGAATAGACTTGAGCAAATTGAGATGATGCTTGTCAAAACTTTGAAGAATATGGGAGGGAAAATTTTGGGGTACAACAGTTGCCCCTGTTCAATCTTTGTAGACCTGAGGATGTAGATTGGCTTGCGAGCCTTTCGTGATCCGAAGGTGGAAGATGATTGAACACTAGAGTGCCCAGAAATTTGCACTCACATAGTGGAGTATCAGCAGCGTGACAGCGGGAATGGGCTTACATATGCCATTTGGAAAGATGGTGGATAGGGGGATGGGCTTATAGATGCCATCTGGGGATGTGACAGAACCTTGTCGGGAATGGGCTTATAGATGCCATTTGGAGACTGTTAGCAAGTGGATGGGCTTATAGATGCCATCAGGAGGTGTCGATCGCGTAAGAGATTCCTTAGCGAGAACTTGCGTACCTGAGAAAGAAAGATAATTTCCTGGCCTGTTACAGGTGTTGATCTTCAAACTCTTCATGCAGATATGCCCTGGCTAGATGCAGGTATCGAATCTACAATTAATTACTCACAAATATGCCCTTGCTAGATACAGGAAACGAATATGGAATTCTTAGCCTACAGATATGCCCTGGCTGGATACATGTATCGAATCTCTAAACCCTTCATGCAGACATGCCCTGGCTGGATACAGGTATCGAATCTACAATTAGTTACTCACAGATATGCCCTGGCTAGATACAGGAATCGAATCTGGAATTCTTCGTCTACAGATATGCCCTGGCTGGATACAGGTATCGAATCTCTAAACTCTTCATGCAGACATGCCCTAGCTGGATACAGGTATCGAATCTACAATCAGTTACTCACAGATATGCCCTGGTTAGATACAGGAATCGAATATGGAATTCTTCGCCTACAGATATGCCCTGGCTGGATACAGGTATCGAATCTCTAAACTCTTCATGCAGACATGCCCTGGCTGGATACAGGTATCGAATCTACAATCAGTTACTCACAGATACGCCCTGGCTAGATACAGGAATCGAATCTGGAATTCTTCGTCTACAGATATGCCCTGGCTGGATACAGGAATCGAATCTTTAAACTCTTCATGCAGACATGCCCTGGCTGGATACAGGAATCGAATCTACAATCAGTTACTCACAGATATGCCCTGGTTGGATACAGGTATCGAATCTGGAACTGCGACAGTTGATAGTAATCATCTTTGGATTTGACTTTTTTCCTGAAAAGGAAAAACATCAGTTGTATGCAATGTCATGATGCACGATGTCATGATGTTCAAAATGAGATAGTGTGTTATGATGCGTATATGCATGCATTATGCATGTAAGCAGGACGTATGAAATGTGGAATGTCTATGAATGTATTTTCGTCTAGGAAAATAAATCCTTGACGAATGCCGGGAAGATAACTCCTGGGCTGATGTTTGAAGAGTAGAATTCTTCGTTTCCGCTGGGGATGCTAGTTGCAAGAATAAACCGGTAGGAGAAGATGACTCCGTTGGGGAATAAACTTGTTATAGAGATTACTCTGCGGGGAATTGCTCTGTGGGGAGAGGTACTTCACTGAGATTTGATGATGATTCCGCTGGGGATTCCGTTGATAAGTTTTGTTAGGGATTTTGATGAACTCCGCTGGGGATAGGAAGAACTTCGCCGAGGACGATCTTTCCGTGGTAATTGGCTAAGGATAACCCAGTTATAAGCTCTGGTGGGGAATAACCTTTGAATAAAGTCGGGGAGAGACGTATGTACTCTGTAGGGGATAAGCTTCCAGAATCTACTAGGGATAAGCTTCCCGAATCTACTGGGGATATTGATCCAACTCTCCTGGGGAAACTTTTGAACTGTACTGGGGTAGTGGCTCCACTGGGGTGTCTGGTATTCCGCCGAGGAACAATCTTATATTGAGACTGCCGGGGATGCTTGCTGAGGAACATCTGCATACTCTGCTGGAGAATATTGAGATTTTCTGGGGATATCCAACTTCCTTAAGGTTGACAGTAGATTAACTCTGCTTGGGGGGAGAGTATTGCTGACTTGCTGGAGATGTTGTGCCTTTTAGGGCTGACGGGAAACCAACTCTGCTCGGGGAGAGTAATGCTGAATCTTATCCTACTCTGCGGGGAGTGGAGGTATCTGGGTTACATTCTTCAGCCGAACTTACCTTGGTACCTTGGTGGACAGAGCAAATAGATCGCTTAGACAACCCATTATTGCCCCTGTTTCTGATGTCACCTGTAATTAATCCTTTGTTTCGCATGCAAATATTTATGAGTTAGCAATTAGTGTCAAATGCATATATCAAAAATGAACATTGGACGTTCTTCGCAAAACAAAACAAAAAGGAAAAACAATTGGCAATTTGTCTGAAAAGTGGATTTGTATTGATTTTGAATTTGCCTGTAAATAGGCGTTTATGTACAAGAGGCTGACGTCCTAGTAAGAGAACACCGCCGAACAACAGAGTTTATACAACTTTGTGAAAAGAAAAGAAAAACAGCTATGTGAAAAGAATAATCCCACTGGGTTCCAACTCTGCTATCGCCTTTATGTCTTCGAGCGTCTCATCACTTTGCTGCTCAGTTGAAGATGAAGCTGATTGATCGATGCCGTCTGAACCTGATAGTTGATACCGAATTCTAGATGCAAGGTGATCCAACGAGACATAGTATTACGCTTTATCCCTAACTTTTGCCTGGACCGCCCTTTCGGGTTTTTAGTCCACTGGGATACCCATGTTTGCCCAAGCCGCCTTTTCAGGTTTTCGACTTGCCAGGTGTACAGATTTTTTTCATTTCATCCCTTATTTTTGCCCGAACCCTTTTGGTTCGTCGGGAAGCCCTTATTTTTGCCTAGGTGTGTCAACCTAGCGGGTCTTTTATTCATGCGTAGTATCTTTTTACTATGTCTGCATTAGCGGGGTGAGGAAAGTCGTCACCATCCATGGTGGTTAGAATCATAGCTCCTCTTGAGAAGATATGTTTAACCACAAATGGCCCTTTGTATGTAGGGGTCCATTTGCCCCTGGGATCACTTTGAGGAAGAATGATGCGCTTGATTACCAGGTCTCCGACTTGATACTCTTGTGGTCTGACTTTCTTATTAAATGCCCTGATCATCCGTTTTTGGTACGTTTGACCATGACAAATAGCAGTGAGTCTCTTTTCATCGATCAGGTTTAATTGATCAAGTCGAGTCTGGATCCAGTCATCTTCGTTCAAACCTGCATCCTTCATTATCCGGAGAGAGGGTATCTGGACTTCAATGGGCAAGACTGCCTCCATGCCATAGACCAAGGAAAAGGGTGTTGCCCCTGTTGACGTCCGGGTTGAGGTACGGTACCTGTGAAGAGCAAACGGTAACATTTTGTGCCAATCTTTGTACATCACTGTCATCTTCTGCACAATCTTCTTGATATTCTTATTTGCCGCTTCTACAACCCCATTCATCTTTGGTCGGTAAGGAGATGAGTTGTGGTGCTGTATCTTGAATTGCTCGCAGAGCTCAGTGATCATCTTGTTGTTAAGATTGGTACCATTATCCGTAATGATCCTTTCTGGGATGCCGTATCGACAGATCAGGTTGTGCCGAATGAACCGTGCCACGACGTTCTTGGTTACGGTAGCATAGGAAGCTGCTTCAACCCACTTTGTGAAGTAATCAATCGCTACCAGGATGAAACGATGCCCGTTGGATGCCGTAGGTATGATCTCGCCGAGCATATCAATGCCCCACATTGCAAAAGGCCATGGTACAGTCAAGACATTCAGAGGAACCGGAGGAATGTGCACCTTATCTGCATAAATCTGGCATTTGTGACATGTCCGAGAATGTTGGTAACAGTCGGCTTCCATTATGGACCAAAAATATCCTGCCCAGAGGATTTTCTTTGCCATGGTATGTCCACTGGAGTGTGTTCCGAAGGTACCCTCATGCAGCTCTGCCATGATTCTTTCTGCTTCAGTCTTATCCACACAACGCAGTAAAGTCGAATCATGGTTTCGCTTGTATAGAATGCCATTGCTGAGGAAGAACTTTGCTACAAACCTTCTCAGAAACTTCTTGTCGTTAACAGATGCACCCTCAGGGTATTCTTGAGCTTCCAAGTACCTCTTCACTTCATGATACCAAGGTTTCTCAGTTACCTCTTCAACCTCAAGGTCACAACAATATGCAGGTTCGTCCAATTTCCAGATGATGATCCGGGGAGCCTCATTGTCCCATTTGACTTCGAACATAGAAGACATCGTAGCTAGCGCGTCCGCCAACTGATTCTCCTCTCTTGGGAAATGTTCAAAAGTTATCTCCGTGAAATGGGGGATCAATGTCAACAGACACTCTTTGTAAGGAATAAGATTTGGGTGTTTCGTATCCCACTCGCCTTTGATCTGATTGATCACGAGAGAGGAATCTCGGAAGACACTCAGAAACTTGATCCTTAAGTCAATTGCAGCTTGAAGACCCATGATGCATGCCTTATACTCTGCCATGTTGTTGGTGCAGTTGAAACATAGTCGGGCAGTAAGTGGAGTATGAGTGCCTTTAGGGGATATGATCATAACGCCAATACCGTTACCCAAAGCGTTTGAGGCTCCGTCAAAGTGCATAGACCATCGGGATCCTTCCTCAGGTCCTTCATCCGGTCCAGGTACTTCACAATCAGTCACTACCATGATGTTCTCGTCTGGAAACTCGAAGTTCATAGATTGATAGTCATCCACTTCCTGGTGTGCCAAATGGTCTTCCAATACACTTCCCTTGATTGCTTTCTGAGTCGTGTACTGGATGTCGTATTCTGTCAAGATCATTTGCCATCTTGCTATTCTTCCGGACAAGGCGGGCTTTTCGAATATGTACTTGATTGGATCCATTTTTGAAATCAACAGAGTAGTGTGAGTCAACATGTACTGTCTCAGCCGGCGAGCAGCCCATACCAAAGCGCAGCAAGTTTTCTCGAGTAGTGAGTATCGGGTCTCACAGTCGGTAAACTTTTTGCTAAGGTAATAAATGGCGTGCTCTTTTCGGCCAGACTCGTCATGCTTCCCCAGCACACACCCCATTGAGCTGTCAAGTACTGTCAAGTATAGTATTAGAGGTCTCCCTTCAACCGGTGGCATAAGAATGGGTGGTTCTTGGAGATACTCTTTGATTCTGTCGAAAGCGGCCTGACATTCATCATTCCAACGTATGACTTGATCTTTCTTCAGTAGCTTGAAGATTGGTTCACAGGTAGCAGTTAGATGTGAGATGAATCGGGCAATATAATTCAGACGTCCTAGAAAGCCTCTGACTTCTTTCTCTGTCTTGGGAGTTGGCATCTCTTGTATGGCTTTCACCTTGGCAGGGTCCACTTGAATACCTTTGTCGCTTACGACAAAGCCTAGCAATTTTCCAGATCTTACCCCGAAGGTGCACTTGTTCGGGTTCAACCTCAGCTTGTACAACTTCAGACGGTCAAACAGCTTCTGTAGATGGTCAAGGTGTTCTTCCTCAGTTTGGGACCTTGCAATCATATCGTCAACATACACTCCAATCTCATGATGGATCATGTCATGAAATAAAGCAACCATGGCATGTTGGTAGGTTTCCCCAACATTTTTCAACCCAAAAGGCATGACCTTGTAGCAAAAGGTGCCCCACTGAGTAACAAAGGTAGTCTTTTCCATGTCTTCAAGAGCCATCTTGATCTGATTATAACCTGAGAACCCATCCATGAAGGAGAACACCTTGTGCTGAGCAGTATTGTCAACCAGAACGTCGATGTGAGGCAAAAGGAAGTCATCCTTAGGGCTGGCCCTATTCAAATCCCTGTAATCAACACACATTCGGACCTTACCATCTTTCTTCGGCACTGGAACCACGTTGGCAACCCACTGAGGGTAAGAAGTCACTGCTAGAAACCCGGCATCAAATTGTTTCATAACCTCAGCCTTGATTTTCTCGGACATCTCTGGATGTATACGGCGGACCTTCTATTTAACCGGAGGGCAGTCTTCCTTGGTAGGCAGGTGATGAACCACAATGTCGGTATCCAACCCAGGCATGTCTTCGTAAGACCAGGCAAAGATTTCCACATAATTATGCAGCATCTGAATCAACCGTTGTTTTACGCTAGCCTCCAGGTTAGCACCAATCTTGACTTCCTTTCTGTCTGTCTCAGTACCCAGATTTACCGTTTCCACTGGCTCTCATGTGGCTGAATGGCCCTCTCTTCCTGGAGTAACAATCTTGCAAGCTCACCAGGCACTTCACAATCATCTTCACCTTTGTCTTCGGCTAAGTTGATCGGATTTTCGAAGTCATAACTGGCAGTAGCAGAGTCGTTACCATTGAGATCCAGAGTGGATTGGAACCTGTATAGGTGAGTGTGTGTAAATATAGCTGTTTTGCAATATATAAAATAAAGAAAGAAAGGGAGCGCAAGATTTTGAAATGCGAAAAACGTCTAATGCTTTTATTCATGATATATGAAAATGACAAATAATAAGCCCTCACAAATGAAGCCACGGTGCTTCGGGTAAGACACCGAGCCATAAAGTTTCAATTTATTGTTCGTTACAAATTTAAAACAAAGGAGTTCATTACTGAGTGACAAAAGTAATAGGTATGTAGCCTTTAGCAGTCCAGTTGCTTAGTCCACCGTTGGTCGTTGGGTAGATCCAGCTGTCAAATTCAGATTCCTCCGCTTCGTCTTCAATAGCATTTACTCCCGGGTTGGTGATGAACACAGGAGGTCTTCCAATCCTTGCTTTACGAACAACCCTCTGAGCTTCTGTAGTGAAACCCAGCCCAAATTTGTCAGTATTTGGAGTGAAGTCAGGAAGTCGGCCCCAGTTTGCGCACTCACCCTTCTCAATCACAGCCCGGACATCCTTTAAGGAAGCCATCTTCAAAGGAGAGTCTTCTTCAGTCACAGTTTCTGCTGATGCCAATGTTGGAGGAACCTCTTCAAAATGTTGAAAGGGGGTCTCAATGAACTCCCCATCCATCTCTATATACCGGAACGAGTTAAGATGGCTGACCATATATTCTTCCTCCCCCTGCACTGTAACAACCTTCCCTCTGACCGGGTATTTAAGCTTCTGATGTAATGTGGAGGTCACAGCTCTAGCCTTGTGGATCCAAGGACGACCCAACAAACAAGAATAGGATGGACGAATGTCCATCACATAGAATGTTGAATCAAAGACTTGAGAACCAACCCTGATTGGAATGTCAACTTCACCATGTACCATTCTCTTTGACCCGTCAAAGGCCCGGACAACAATGTTACTTGGCTTGAGCTCTAAACCCTCACAATCCAGCCTGTCTAGAGCCTTCTTGGGTAATACATTCAATGAAGAACCAGTGTCAACCAACACATGGGCGAGAGTAGTGCCCCTGCATTCAATGGAGACATGCAGGGCGTCATTATGGTTCTTTCCCTTAGCAGTCAGATCGGCGTCAGAGAAACCCAACCCATTATCAGCAGTCAAGTTGGCCACACAATTAGTAAATTGATCAGCAAACGTTTCTTATGGCACATGGGCAGTCTTCAGGAAGGAGATCAGAGCCTTGGCATGGGCTTCTGAACATAACAACAGTGATAGCATAGAAATCTTAGAGGGGGTGTGCCCCAACTGCTCAACTACATTGAAATCACTCTTCTTGATAATCTTGAGAATCTCTTCCATCTCTTGCTTGGAAGCTTCAACAGTGGTTGTCTTCGGTGCCTCCGTCTGAGAAGGCACATCAGTAGCAATCCCTTTGCCCCGAGCGTCAGATGACTCGGCAGTAGGGGTAGAAACATGAACTTGATCATGAAGGGAAACGGGCACACTTGCAGGTGTGATGACAAGAGGTCTCTGAATGGCTGGAGGTGCGGTATCTGGTGAGAAGAGTATACCACTACGAGTAACCTTAGTAGGCCCGATGATGTTGGTGATGCTGGTACTGGTATCAAATTCTTGTTTAACTCCCAGCACATAAACATCTGCCCCACAGTGCCAAGGGACAGCTTTGTCAGATGCATAGGGGAGGGGCCCCGGCACAGTAATGATGATAGGTGCAACAAACATAATTTTGACAGGCTTCTTTGAGGGAGCCTTAGGAGAGTTGTTGACAATGGTAATAATATAAACTTCTTCAGTGGGGACAGCAGGAACAACAATCTTCTCGAACAAGATCTCTTTGTTATCCATCAGGTTTTGGACGCCTGACTTCAACAAAGGACAACCAGCAGGTGAAACAGAACATAGAAGGCAACCTTTACTACATCCCGGAAATAAACCGGCTAGCAACAGATTCCTTTTGACAGTCAGTAATGGAGTAACAATATCTTCCACAGAGGCTACATATCGGTCTTCTTCCACAGCACTCACTCCATGCTGGGGCATGGGAGCAGTCACAACATTGGGCCTTTCGGGCGCCTCGAACTGTATTTCCTTAGCGTCAATAAGGTCCTGAACCTTATTCCTCAGAGCCCAACAATCATCCGTAGAATGCCCCGGGCTATCAGAGTGATAAGCGCAGCGAGCATTGGGGTTGTATTTTGGAGAGGTTGTATTCACTACCTTCGGAGCTTCCTTGATAGTTACCAGGTTGGTTGACAGTAGTTGCGGCAAGATCTGAGACAAGGTCATACTAAGCCGAGTGTACTCTCTTCTGGGTCTCTCACCCCTTGGTTGGTTATATTGCTGAGGCACAGCAGCAGGCTTTGAAATTACCACCGCGTTGACAGCTTGGCGGCGTTCCGGTTTATTTTGTTTCCTTGACCCATAAACAGCACTAGCTTCCTTCTTGAAAGGCTTCTTTTCAGAACTTGAGGAGGCACCTTTCTGTATCTTCCCCGACTTAATACCAGCTTCTATCCTCTCACCAGTCAGAATGAGGTCTGTAAACCCTGTAGAAGAATTACCAATCAGGTGGTTGAAGAATGGACCAGAAAGGGTCCCTAAGAACATGTCCACAAGCTCACGGTCAGTCAGAGGTGGCTGCACCCTGCCAGCCAGGTCTCTCCACTTTTGCGCGCACTCCTTAAAACCTTCTCCCGATCATAGCGACATACCCTGGAGTTGGGTACGTGTAGGAGCGAGGTCGGCATTATACTGATACTGCTTATAAAATGCAGTAGCCAAGTCCTCCCAGTTACGAATACTGGTTCCATCCAACTGATAGAACCACTCGAGTTAAGCCCTTGAAAGGCTATCCTGGAAGAAATGGATCCATAGAATCTTGTCTGCAGTGTAAGGTTGGATCTTCCTTACATAAGAACGGAGGTGCAGCTTAGGGCAGGAAGCCCCGTCATACTTCGCAAAAGAAGGTGCCTTGAACTTGTGTGGGATCACCACCCCAGAAGAAAGACCTAGATCTCCAAAATCCAACCCAGGCACCTGTTGAATCTCCATAGCACTCAGACGGTCCTCTAGTTGCTTGTACCTGTCCTCAGCAGGAGGGTATTGCTCATCATTGAAATCCGTCTCGTTGTCGGAGACCACAGGACTAGGAACCCTTCCCCCTTGGGGACTGTCTTTCCCTACAGAGGAAGCAGCTTGATCAGCCTCATTTTGCAGTGTATTACCAAACCTCCGTCCAGTGTTGAACAATACAATTCTCTTCTTCTTCTTCTTCACCAGCAGAGCCTTCAATTCCTCTTGACCTTGGGCTAAGCTCATGACCAGCTCTTGAAACAGGGCGTTCTGGGCCTGGAGGGCCTTGATAGCTTGCTCGTTGGATGATTCAGGATTCATGATGACTGCTGAAATAAACAGCGAAGAAGATTAAGAAACCTGTAAAAAAGAGTACACGCTATGCACATGATGCATGATATGCTATTTATGCAATGCATTCAAGGGTTCGAAAGTTCAAATTCGTTGTAGACAAAAAGGGAACACACGTTATATTAGGAAATAATTTGTTCAGTACATCAGGGCCTCATGGGCAAAACATTACAAAATGATTAATCCCAAAAGACACTGCGCCTCCTCTTTGGAGCTATGTAAGTGTTGAGAGTCTTTTCCTCGTGCAGTAGACGGGTGAGATCCAAGACCTTTTCTCACTGGCATGCATATTGTTTTCAAGAGAATTTTGTTCTTCCTTGAGTTGGATCCAGCTCTTTTGCATTTCTTCCCAAGACGTTGGCATGTCAGGATGTTGAATGGTGTAGGGCACCTCTCCTTCCAAAACTGGCTCTTTGATCATGGGGAGAACATGAGGATATGGCATCACAAGCTTCTGGGAGAGGGCTCGTACCCACTTGAGATAGGGTTCGAGGGGAATGGAGTTCTTGTGCCCCAGTGTCTTGCTATCTACCCTGTTGGGCATCCTCCAAGCTCTAATAAATCTCTGGCGAAGTCCTTGTGCATCGTTGTCGAAGTCAAAAACTATGTCAGGGATCAACATGTCATGAGGGCCATCCCTCAGAGCATATCCAAACTGTCTCAAAGCAAACACGGGTTGTAAGTAATGCCTCCTCTGATTCCAAGTAAAGGGACATTAGGGAACTCTCCGCAACGATCAATGATAGTGACATTTTCTCTGGACCGAGAACACCAATGTATATCAGCATGTGTAAGAGTCATTAATCGTTGTGACCATCTCAAACCCCGCTCGTTCTTCAAAACTGATTGTGGAAGGTGCGAAATAAACCACCTTGCCAGGAGAGGAGTGCAGCACATAAGAACACCTCTTTTTCTCATGGTTCGAGTGTAACATGAGTGAAGGATGTCCCCAAGCAATGTAGGTATAGGATTCCTGGACATGAAGATCTTGACGGCATTGATATCTATAAGCTGATATGGATTCGGGAACAACACCAACCCATAGACAAGGAGTGCCACAACTTCTTCAAAGGCTTGTAGGTCAAGGGTATTCCAACATTCTTGGGCCTTCTCAAACAGGAACTTTGCTAAGAATCCTTTGATACCACTTCTAACTTCCCAATGTCCCTTGATGTCAGATGGTTGTAGGCGTAATGCTTTAGCAACCTCTTCAAGTTTTGGTTCCCTTTCTGTACCGTTGTAGGGTAGTTGATTAAGGATAGGAATCTTCAGAAGCTGAGAAAACTCTTCCAAAGTAGGCACCAATTGATAATCCGGGAAAGTAAAATAGTGGTGCAGAGGGTCAAAGAACTGGAAGATAACTTTTATCATATCTTCGTCAATGTTGGTGTTGGCCAAGCTGATGAGTCTGCCATGTCTCTCACTGAAAGAAGAGTTCTCAGGAATCCTGGATGTAAGCTCCTTAAGCTGAGGAGGGATCCTTACAAGGTTGATCTGAATTATCTTTCTGCGGATAGTTTCCATGTCCTACAAAACAAGAACAAAGATGAAGATTCGAACCCTTGAAGTGGTTAGTGGATGCATATGATGTTGTATGATGTTATGATAAAAACACACCACAAGTATTCACAAAAGGAAAACATGATAAGGCACACAAGTCACACAAGACAGCCCTTAGAGTTTAGGCCAGCATGAGGTCTAGGTACTACCCTCTTGAAGTTGGTGGGCTCAAAACCTGTCCTATCAAAAATAACCAGGTTCTAAGGATCTCAATATCATTGGGTTGTTTTCTGTGTTTATTGTTTTGATTTAGCCACTGAACTGGCAATCAAAATATTCCAAGAAAACAACCCTCAATGAGTGTAGTATCGAGTATCTACCAACTTCGGACTGCACCAAAGTCGGTCATCTCACTACCCTAAAGAGGCCAGGATGGTCAAGTAAGGTTCCTAAGGTCAGTTGATGCTTCACGACACCACGCGGCGGCCCCGTACTCTCCTTGACTTGACTCAAGGGTTACCGATACTCACCAAAGTGCCACATCAACGTAGCAACTGCTTCAACCGTGTCGGTATACCCTGCACAGTTCCCTCACAGTTTGTTGCTACCTAAAAGGTATCCCCCCAGATCCGGGTTAGGATCTATAGAACTCCCAAAACAGGCCCACAATATTAAAGCAATCAAAACAGGAAATTGAAAACATAAGTATGATCTAATCCTAAGGTACACCTCACTTTATATAATCCCCAGCAGAGTCGCCAGTTCTGTGATCGGTGGAAATAGAACTGACTGTTTTGAAATGCTGGTTCGCGAAATGTCGCGGTAAGCAAGAGTCGCCACCGTCTTTTATGTTCTCCAACATGGAAAGGACAAAAGCACAGCAAAATTCCTTCTTTGAGAATGTTTCTCGGTTCGGGAGGTAGATTTATAGAAAGGGAAGGTGTTAGCACCCTTTCTATCCATGGTTATCTATGGGCTCTTAGGTACTTGCTCTTATGTTTTCAAAATTTGTTTGCTTTTCAAGTGTGTGTGGGTTTTGAAAAAGTTTCGTTTGAAAAATTTCTAAGTAACTCTTGTATTTGTCCTCAAGAGTGTATGAAAAATTTGTTTGAAAACCTTTTGAAAGTGTCAGTGTGAAAAAGATGTTTTGTTTGTTTTTGAAGAGAGCAAGTACCCATGAGATCTACCTACCCTAAGGAATTAGGTTGTGTAAGAGTCCTTTAGATAGTGTCATCCCACTATTGAGAGGTAGGTAGCACCACCGTTGGAGTTGTTCGGGTCAATTCGATTATTAGGGACAATGTGGTCACCGAAGCAATAGTAGGACACCTTAGAAGTAACCCTAATGTCCTAGATCCTTTGTATCCGAAGCAACCGTTTCGAGGCGACTGGATCTTTAGACAGGAGGGCGACCTCTAAGACACCCTATACTTGATGACCACCTTCGAAGGCAACCGAGTGAGGCGTACCCTAAGAGTGGCATGTGCATGTGTGTTGTTTTTCAGTTAAGTTATCTTTGATCATGCATTTGTGAGCTACGGATTAATTTTTATTTGGCATACAGTCTTGCAGGCATAATTAACAGTTAGGAGTACGGAAAATTAAAGTGCGGAAAGGTAAAGCTACGCTATTACAAGCCGCGGGTCTATACATCGCCAAAAACAAAAACCCGTTTTGAAATAAAGTAAATGCAGAAAATTAAAGAAAGCAATAAAATCCTAATTATTATTACATCATTTGAGCAGATACATAAATAATCAAAATAAGATAATACGCGAAAGAATTAAATTGGAACGTCCTAGGGTTTTTGACCCTTTTGAGAAAATATGAGTTTTTTGTGTCCTTTGCATTTAATTAAAATTAACCCTAGTTTACTAATCAATTAATTAAAAGGAAAAAAGTTTTTTGTGTTTTTAATATTTTAATGAAAAATAAAAAGAAAAAGGAAATTAAAAGTCAAGAAAACCCTAGTTCTAAGTTTATTTTAATTATTAATAAAAAATGTCAAAGTTAACCTAATTAACTAAATTATTTAATTTACATTTTATTTACAAAGATAATAATTAATAAATAATAATATGATTGAAAATTGTCAAACCCTAATTCTACATAATTTTTATTTATTGAAAAAAAAGGTTAAAATCAAACCTAAATTAAACTAATTTATTTGTTAGTATTTTATTTACAAAATAATTATTAATGAATTTAATAAATAATAAAAATATTTACAATTTTGTGATCTCTGAATTTTATTAAAAATATTAATTTGTTAGTTAATAAATAATAATTAATAATGATTAAAAGAATTAAAAAAGAGAAAGAAAATAAAAAAAGAAAATAAACCAGGGGGGGTTTGAAGGCCCAGATGGAGGTGAATTTGTTGAATCTGGCCCATTAACACAAAGCCATGTTTGACCTCCTTGAATCGTCCAGATATGCATTGACTCCTGAGTACCATGGTCTTCATTCTTTGACCATTGGATTGAGGGTTGTGGACACTTGGCTAGCTGATGCGTGAGGACATATGGTGGAACCTTTGATAAGCACTGCACATGAATTTGTTAGAAAAAATAGAATTGAGATCTGGGTGGACCTGGGAATCGAACCTAGGTCCCAACAATTGCCAGACACATCCTCAACCACTCAGCCACTGCATTGCATTTGTTATAATAATGGATAGTGAAAATAATATATGGAAATAATCACATGTGCTGGAAACGTAAAAAAAACGCGCGTTATATTCAAACCCACCAACCACACATCAACACGCAGTCACCTTCTTCGTTTCACCTGCAAAAATAAAAACAAGATAGCGGGGGTTTTTAACCCCCACAATGCAAAACTGCCAATAATAGCGATTAGGCGTACAGGGCATATAAAAAGGGCGCGATGGTTGCAATGAATTTGTCTTGTCATTCTGAGTTCAACCATGGGTATCATTGGTTCTAATTTTACTTATGCTGAAAAGCCCTAAATTGAGAGCTTCGAAACCCTAGCATTCTCCAATGGTGGATTCTGATTCAAGACGTTTCAATGCAATTAATCTATACTAAAAGCTTCAGAATGATGTTAGCAATGCAAAGCAATAATCAAAACATGTTAATGATGCATAAAACTCGAGTTTCGATTATGGAAAAGAATGGTAAACCGTGTGACTGTTATCGCGTGTTCTTGGAGTGTTAAGGCTCGTTCTTGACTGCAAATCGTTCCTGGGAATGTCAGTAATGCATTTGAATCCAGAAAAGGGTTTGAATTGTGCTGGAAGGTTGATTTCAGTTTTCAACTTTTCTTCAAGTTTTGGAATTTGGTTTATGGTGTTTGATAGCAGCTTGCACGTGAATGATTTTAGGTTTTGCTTCAGCATATGTAGTAGAATGAAAACTAGGGTAAATCTTGGTCAAGAATCCATTGTATTCATGTTTTGCATCTTTGATTTCAATCAAATCTTTTTCAACCTTTTTGATTGAGAAACCTTTCCAATCATGGAGATTTTGATGTCCTTGATGTGTACACGAATTGCCAGCTTGCCCTAAGTGTATTTGCATCACAAAAAGATTTGAAAACCATATCTTTTGAATTTTCCTACAATTAAAATCAATTAAATGAATTAATATTAATAAAAATTCAATTAATTAATTAAAAATAATAAAATAAATCAATTTAAGCTTAATGGGTCGTGCATAGGCCTTGGGCAATGTTTCAAGAAAGAATTTGAGGCCCAATAGCAAAAATGAGGTGTTTTAGGCAAAGTTGACTTTTGCAAATTCCCAAAAATTTCCCAACTTCTCCAATGCATATCTTGCTCAATTCTGAAGCTATGAACATGTTCTTGGACATTTTGGAAAGGTCTTGAAGTCCTATAACCAATGCATTTGGTCCCATGTCATTTTGATTTACCAATCTCAAGTTATGGTCTTTGACTTAAAGTGCCTTTTTGTTGACTTTTGAAAATGACCTATAATGTAGAAATTGATAACTTTTTGTGAGGGCATTTCTTGGACTTGGAATATGAAGATGAGTTGTAGGAAATGTCATCCCCTTCAAAATGAGCATTGGATGGGATTTTTCTGATGAACCATGAAAAAGTTATGCCTTGGTCAAGTTACATTTGACTTTTCAGCTGTCCAAAAATAGAAACTTTTGGCATCTTGATGATTTTTGAGCCATGCTTGTGGAATCATGATCAAGACTTGATCAAATGATGATTGTGGCTTAAAAATAAGATGTTGACCAAAAATTTTGACTTTTGACTGAAAATGACCATTTTGCCCTTGCTGTTGATTGTGAGGCAAATGAAGCTTTTGACTGTGCAATTTGATGCTGTGAGTCTTGAAACTTGACATGTAGATGCTTGACAATGTATATGGGCCTATGGGACTTGATTGAGCCCTTGAAAACCTCAACTTCCTTGCAAGAAACAAAGCCCTAATTTGACCGGCTTATGAGGATGCTTGACTGTGTAGCCCTTGAATAGACTTGAGCAAATTGAGATGATGCTTGTCAAAACTTTGAAGAATATGGGAGGGCAAATTTTGGGGTACAACAGCTGCCGTGTCTGGAGCGTATCTAGTCTGTATCTGGTTGCTGTAGTCTGAATGAATAGTAGAATGATCGCCCTGTCTGGGGTGTATTTGTACTGTATCTGACTTGAAATTCTGAATGAGTAATAGAATGACCGCCGTGTCTGGGGTGTATCCATACTGTATCTGAATAATTGTTAATGATAGACTTTTAATCTTATCCTAAAAAGGGTGAAATGTTAGCTAAATCACAAAGTTATGTTGCATGATATGTATGATGCAATATATGTTATATCAATATTTATGATATGAATGTAAATGACTGCGCATGTAAGCTGAAGAGCTGTCTTGCTGAGGATAGATGAATCCTGGAGATAAAGGAATCTTGACTGCTGCCGGGGAAAGTGAATCCTTGACTGCTGTAGGGGAAGACAAGAATTTTGATTGCTGAGGATGAGACATCCTTGTTGACTACTGCTGGAGAATTAAGAGCTTGGGTTGTATACCAATCTTCTAGGGATTCTTATCTTGAGGAGATCTTCACTGGAACACATCTGATTATCCTGTGAGGGATTGAGAATGAGAGTCTTCATTCTGCTTGGGGAATACAAGATCTTCAATTGTTGAGGGATCTTAGGACCACTGCGGGGAATTAGAATTCCTTGGTGACTTGCGGGGAATGAGAATTTCTGAAGATCTCTACTGGGGAGTTCAGAATCTGGTAGACTCATGCTGGAGAAGCAAGACTGAGCATCCTTAGTTTGGTGGGAAGTATCTCTGTGGGGAGAAGGTTCACTAGTTTGGTTCCGCTGGGGATTGATGGTTGGAAATTTTAGCTCTGTTGGGGATTGGATTTTCAGATTTTTAAGGCTCTATTGGGGATTCTGAAATTTAACTCTGAGGGGAATTGAGTTATAGAAGGCTTTCCGGCTGGGGAAATCAGTGTTGGGAAAGCTTTCTCTGCTGAGGATCCTGAAGTTTAACTCTGTTTGGGGAATTAAATTCAGGATCAAGGAATTTGGAGTTTTAGATCTGCTGGTGATTTCTTCTGAAAGGGCATCAAGATATCTATCTGCACCTTCAACCTATCAGTAATCATCTTTCTTGATTCATAAGGAAATGATTATGTTCAAATTCATATGCCTATTTAACAAAACATTGGACGTTTCTCAAATAAAACATAAGTGTAGGAAAGCAAAAGGAAGACAGAGCAAATTTCTGTATTTGGAAAAGTATTTGTATTAATTTTCTATGAGTATATTTGTACAAAGGAGACAGTCATCCTAGTAAGAGGATGTCGTCGTAAATATTGAAAAATTTATACAAAAGAAAGATGGCTATGTGAAACAATTCCATGGGATTCCATTCTGCTATAGCCTTCACAACTCTGAATATCTGTCCATTCAATGCTTCGTCTTCCGATGACTGGATTGATCAGAAGCTTGGAGCTGGTGGATGAAGAGATTGTCCTTAAAGTGATCCAACGAGACATAGTCATACGCTTTAATTCCCTAACTTTTGCCTGAATCGCCCTTTCTGGTTTTCGATCCACCGGGAGACCCCTTTTTGCCCAAGCCTCCCTTTCTGGTTTTCAACTTGCCGGGTGTACAGATTTTTTGTTTAATCCCTAATTTTTGCCTGAACCGCCCTTTCGGGTTTTCGATCCACCGGGATGCCCATTTTTGCCCAAGCCGCCCTTTCGGGTTTTCGACTTGTCGGGTTATTTTATGCGTAGTATCTTTTGACTATGTCCGCGTTCGCAGGGTGCGGCAAATCGTCACCGTCCATGGTGGTCAGAATCATTGCACCACCATAAAATATGCTCTTGATCACAAATGGTCCTTCGTATGTAGGAGTCTATTTGCCCCTGGGATCACTTTGCGGCAAGATAATCCGCTTGATTACGAGATCTCCGACTTGATATACTTGACGTCTGACTTTCTTGTTGGAAGCCTTGATCATCCGTTTTTGATACGTTTGACCATGGCAGACAGCAGCGAGTCGCTTCTCGTCGATCAAATGGAGGTGATCAAGTCGGGTCTGAATCCAATCATCTTCATTCAAACCTGCGTCCTTCATAATCCTTAGAGAAGGAATCTGAACTTCCATGGGCAGGACAACTTCCATGCCATATACCAAAGAAAATGGGGTTGCCCCGGTTGAAGTACGTGCCGTCGTACGGTATCCATGCAGAGCAAACGGTAACATCTCATGCCAGTCCTTGTAAGTGACTGTCATTTTCTGAATGATCTTCTTAATGTTTTTGTTCGCAGCTTCAACAGCACTGTTCATCTTCGGCCGATAGGGAGATGAATTGTGATGATAAATCTTGAACTGTTCGCACAATGCGGTGATCATATTATTATTCAGATTTGTACCGTTGTCTGTGATGATCCTGTCCGGAACACCATACCGGCATATGAGGTTTTGCTTAATGAAGCGGGCAACCACATTTTTAGTAACAGAGGCGAAAGAAGCTGCTTCGACCCATTTGGTGAAGTAGTCAATAGCAACCAGAATGAAGCGATGTCCGTTGGATGCCGTGGGCTTGATCTCTCCAATCATGTCAATGCCCCACATTGCAAATGGCCAAGGAGCTGTAAGCACGTTGAGAGGAACCGGAGGAATATGAATCTTGTCAGCGTAGACTTGACACTTGTGGCAAGTACGGGAATGCTGATGGAAATCTGCTTCCATAGTAGACCAGTAATAGCCCGCCCTTAAGATCTTTTTAGCCATAGTATGCCCGCTCAGGTGAGTCCCAAATGTACCGCTGTGCATCTCGGTCATGATTAACTCTGCTTCAGCTTTATCTACACATCGGAGTAAAACACAATCATGGTTGCGCTTATAGAGGATGCCATTGCTCAGGAAGAACTTGGCAGCAAATTTCCTTAGGAACTTCTTGTCATTCACGGAAGCTCCTTCAGGATATTCTCTGGTCTGGAGATACCTTTTGATTTCGTGAAACCAGGGTTGTTCCACTACTTCTTCGGTATTAATCTCGTGACAATGCGCAGGTTCATCCATTCGCTCGATGGTGATTTGGGGAGCCTCGTTATCCCAATTGAGTTTAAACATGGAAGACATTGTTGCCAGAGCATCTGCTAGCTGATTCTCTTCTCGCGGGAAATGTTCGAAAGTAATTTGCTCGAAATGAGGCAACAATGTTAGGACATGTTCTTTGTATGGGATAAGATTAGGATGTTTGGTATCCCACTCTCCTTTGATTTGACTGATAACCAAAGCCGAGTCCCCAAATACGATCAAAGATTTGATCCCTAAGTCTATAGCAGCCTTGAGACCAAAGATGCAAGCTTCATATTCAGCCATGTTGTTTGTACAGCTGAAGCAAAGTCGGGCCGTGAAAGGTGTGTGGCAACCTTTCGGGGAAATGAGTATCGCACCGATACCATTTCCAAGTGCATTTGAAGCACCATCAAAGTACAGGGTCCATCGGGATCCCTTTTCAGGTCCGTTACCTTCAATGTTGTCCAAATTCATGATGTCCTCGTCTGGGAAGTTAAATCTCATGGATTGATAATCTTCGATAGCTTGATGAGCTAGATGATCAGCTAGTACACTCCCTTTTATAGCTTTTTGAGTGGTGTACTGGATGTCATATTCAGTCAGGATCATTTTCCATCTAGCTATTCTTCCAGATAAAGCAGGCTTCTCGAAGATATACTTGATAGGATCCATTTTGGAAATCAACAAGGTGGTATGAGTCAGCATATACTGCCTTAGTCGGCGAGCAGCCCATACCAAAGCGCAACAAGTTTTCTCGAGCAGTGAGTAGCGAGTCTCACAGTCGGTAAACTTTTTGCTAAGGTAATAAATAGCATGCTCTTTTTGACCAGACTCGTCATGCTGGCCCAAAACACACCCCATTGAGTTATCCAAGACGGTCAGATACATGATCAATGGTCTTCCTTCGACGGGAGGCATCAGAATAGGAGGTTCTAGTAAATACTCCTTGATCTTATCAAAAGCAGCTTGGCAATCGTCGTTCCATTCGACTACCTGATCTTTCTTTAATAGTTTGAAAATTGGCTCACAGGTAGAAGTCAGATGAGAGATGAATCTGGCAATATAGTTTAAGCGCCCCAAGAACCCTCTAACCTCCTTTTCAGTACGGGGAGCAGGCATCTCTTGTATTGCTTTCACTTTTGTTGGATCGACCTCAATACCTTTGTTGCTGACAATAAACCCTAGAAGTTTACCAGACCTAACTCCAAAAGTACACTTACTTGGATTCAGCCTGAGTTTGTACTCTTTCAACCTGGCGAACAGCTTTTCCAGGTGTTCAAGGTGTTCCTCCTCTGTTTGTGACCGAGCTATCATATCGTCTACGTAAACTTCGATCTCATGATGTATCATATCATGAAATAAAGCTACCATGGCGCGCTGATAAGTTGCCCCTGCGTTCTTTAGTCCGAACAGCATCACCTTGTAACATAAAGTACCCCATTGTGTAACAAAGGTTGTTTTCTCCATGTCCTCGGGGGCCATTTTAATCTGGTTGTAGCCCGAGAATCCATCCATGAAGGAAAACACTTTGTGCTGAGCTGTGTTGTCGATCAAAATGTCAATGTGCGGTAGCGGAAAATCATCTTTGGGGTTGGCCCTATTCAAATCCCGGTAGTCCACACACATTCTGACCTTGCCGTATTTTTTAGGTACTGGCACGATGTTAGCAACCCATTGTGGATAGGATGTAACAGCCAGAAAACCAGCATTGAATTGCTTCATTACTTCTGCTTTAATCTTCTCAGACATGTCGGGCTTCATTCGGCGGACTTTTTGCTTGATCGATGGACAATCCTCTCTTGTAGGGAGACGGTGAACCACGATGTCTGTGTCTAAACTCGGCATGTCTTCATAAGACCAGGCAAAGATTTTAACGTACTCATTGAACAACTGTATCAGGCGCTCCTTGACACTTGGTTCCAGATTGGCACCCACTTGTACTTCCTTCCGGTCTTCCTCTGTTCCTAAGTTGACAGTTTCCAACAACTCTTCGTGAGGCAAGATGGCCCTTTCCTCTTGCTGTAGAAGTCTGGCTAATTCCTCTGGTACTTCACAACCTTCGTCATCTTCATACTCGGCCTGATTGACTAGATCTTCAGAGTTATTGAAGGACATAGCAGAATAGTCACCCATAGAATCCAGAGTGGATGGGTACCTGCATTTGTGAGTGTGGGTGTGTGTAAGGGATAGCCATCCTTAAACAAAAAATGCAAAAGGAAAGAAAATGAACACAGCAGTTTATCAATGAAAAACGTCCAATGAATCATTAAACATGGCATATGGATATGAAGATAATCAAAACCCTTACAAATGGACCTACATGCCCCGGGCAAGGCATGAGGTGAAAAAGTAGTGTACGGATTGTTCAAAAGTAATTATTACAGACCACAGGAAATGTTTGACAGATAATTACTGATTAATAAAAGTAATAGGGACAAATTCCTTTGCCTCCCAGTTGTGTAGTCCCCCTTCGATGGTTGGGTAGATCCAATCTTCAATGTTGGCCTCTTCGTCTTCACCTTCCAAAGCATTGATCCCATAAGGAGAGATCTTGATGGGTGTCCTAAACCAAACTTGTCTGTTTTGTGGGGAATATCAGGCAACTGACCCCATGTTGAGCTCTTTCCTTCCTTCATTGTGGCCTTCGCGTCTTTTAGAGATGCCATCCTGGCCATCTGCTTTGGTACCTCAGCTACCACTTTTGCTACCTCCACCTTAGGAGAGACTTCCTCGAAGTGCTGGAATGGTGTCTCAATGAATTCACCCTCTACCTATACATACCGAAAGGAGTTCAGGTGGCTGATCATATATTCCTCTTCACCGTGGACGGTTATGATTTTTCCCTTGACAGGGTATTTCAACATTTGATGTAGGGAGGAAGTGACTGCCCCATCATTGTGTATCCATGGTCTCCCCAATAAGCAAGAGTATGACGGACGGATGTCCATCACATAGAAAGTTAAGGGGAACATCTCTGTGCCAACCTTAATGGGAATGTCTACCTCCCCATGTACCATTCTCTTTGACCCGTCAAATGCCCTCACAATGATATTACTTGGCCTTAACTCCAAGCCTTCACAGTCTAATCGGTCGAGAGCCTTCTTAGGCAGCACGTTCAGAGAAGAACCAGTGTCGACCAGAACATAGGCCAGAGTAGTTCCTTGGCATTCTACTGACACATGTAATGCGTCGTTATGATTTCTTCCTTTTGAGGTTAGGTCAGCATCAGAGAAACCTAAACCGTTGTCTGCTGTAAGACTGGCTACACAGTCTTGGAATTGGTCGGCAGAGGTTTCCTGGGGCACATGGGCTGTCTTCAGGAATTTTATCAATGCTTTGGCGTGCGCCTCAGAACAAAGCAGTAATGCTAACATGGAGATCTTCGAGGGGGTTTGCCCCAGTTGCTCTACCACATCATAATCACTCTTTTTAATTATCTTCAGGATCTCCTCCATCTCTTTCTTAGAGGTTTCCGGGATGACCAAAGGTTGAGCCCTCGTCCTGACGAGCTCATCTTGGATCCCTTTCCCCTTATCAGCAGAAGTAGGAGGGACAACAACAGGAATAACATCATCTTCAATCAACGGGGTTCTAGCCGAAAGTTTTATTGGTGCAGGAATAACTTTGGCAGCAGATGAGGGTCCAAAGATTGCCTTTGGGGGGGCAATCTCTAGAGAAAATATTCTCCCACTTCGGGTGATCTTGCTTGTGCCGGCAATGTTTCCAATGCTGGCATCTTCTTCATCAGAGCTTCCTTCGGTTATTTCAACTTGTTTAATACCATGGTAGTAGATTTCTCCACCATAATTCCATGGTATTAATTTTTCAGAACTGTAGGGGACAGGCCCTGGCATAGTTATTTTCAGAGGAACAGACTTTGTAGCGGATGTAATCTTAACAGGCTTTTTGACGGCCTTGGAAATATTTGCGTGAATGGTGATAATTGAAACATCTTCAGTAGGGGTTGGAATAGCAGGAACTTTTTCAAACAGAATTTGTTGACTGTCCATTAGGCCTTGGATGCCTTTCTTCAGTAATGGATAGTCGATTGGCAGAGAGTAACAACAGTAGCAATCTTCTTTGCATCCCGGGAAAATCCCAGCCCTTAGCAGATTTAACTTGATGGTTAACAGCGGAGTTATCAGGTCATTGACATCAGAAACATATAAATCTTCCTCAATAGCATGGACATTTCGACCATGCTTCGGCATCGGAGCCGATATCATATTTGGCTTCTCTGGAGCATCGAACTCCACCTCTTTTGCATCTATCAAGTCGTGAATTTTATTTTTTAGCGCCCAACAATTGTTTGTGTCATGTCCGACGCTATCAAAATGGTAGGCGCATTTGGCATTGGCATTGTAAGCTGGTGAGGTTGTATTCACATTTTTCGGCGCTTCTTTGATATTTGTGAGATTCAGCTTTAATAGATGCGGAAGAACTTGCGCGGGCGTCATATTAATACGGGTGAACTGTCGTGGTGGCCGTTCTCCCCACTGCTGTTTAGGTCTGGACTGATTTCCGCGAGGCTGATCATTTGATGGATTTTGGATCATCACGGCCCCCACAGTCGGCCGGCGCTCACTTCTTCCTGCTCCTCTATGAGAATACACAACAGCCGTTTCCTTCTTCGTTGGAAATGATTTCTTAACAGTTGTAGATGCAGAGGCATCCTTCTGAATCTTCCCATTCTTGATACCGGCTTCTACCTGCTCGCCAGTCATAATTAATTCAGTAAACCCCGCGGAAGAGCTACCGATCAGGTGGTTAAAGAATGGACCAGACAGGGTCCCCAGGAACATATTAACAAGTTCTCTATCAGAAAGAGGTGGCTGCACTCTTCCGGCCAGATCGCTCCACTTCTGGGCGTACTCCTTGAATCCCTCACCTGAGGCCATCCCCATACTCTGTAGCTGAGTACGGGTTGGCGCTAAGTCAGAGTTATACTGATATTGGCGATAAAAAGCAGCAGCCAGATCCTCCCAACTATGTATCTCTGACCCTTCCAGCTTGTAAAACCAGTCTAGCTGAGTGCTAGACAGGCTATCTTGAAAGAAGTGTACCCAAAGGTTTCTGTCGGAAGTATGAGGTTGGATTCTTCGGACATACGACCTTAGGTGCATTTTTGGGCAAGACAGCCCGTCATATCTTGCAAAAATTGGCACTTTAAACTTCGGGGGGATCACAATTCCAGCAATTAATCCCAAGTCTTCGAAATCTAAGCCGGGAACTCTCTGCAGCTCCATAGCTGCCAACCTGTCTTCCAAGTTTTTGTACTTATCATCGGCGGGCGGGTATTGTTGCTCTGAGTAGTCTTCGTCTTCTTCAGCCTCTTCTTCTTCAGCTTCGGATTCGGAAGGTACTGCAGCCCCTTTTCCTTTACTGGTTCCCTCTTCAGACGTAGGGGGAAATTCAAGAACTCTTCTGGCTTCACCCTCAAACCTTCTTCCCAGGGTAGCCACCCCGACTCTTTTCTTCTTCTTTTTAACTTGCTCTTTGTTCCCAAGCAGGGCTTTTAGATCCTCCTGACCCTTTGCCAAGGTCATCAGGAGGTGTTGAAACTGTGAGTTTTGAGACTGCAAATCCTTGACCGTCTGTTCGAGATCCATCTTACTGAAATAAACAGCAGAAAGATAAGGAAACCTGGTGTGGAGACCTTCTTATGCGCATGATGAATGATATGTTTATTTATGCAATGCATTCAAGGATTTAGAAAATTCAAAATTGTTGCAAACAAAAAGAACACACGTCATATTAATAAGAAGAAATTTTGTCAGTACATAAATGCCCCATGGGCCAAATATTACAAAAAACTTCTCAAGGTAAAAAGACGTTGCGCATCCTCTTTGGTGCGATGTAGGTTTTGAGGGTCTCTTCCTCATGGAGTCGGCGGGTAAGCTCCAAAACCTTCTTCTCACTGGCGTAGAAGCTGGCTTCAAAAGTATTCCGTTCCTCCTTGAGTTGGATCCAACTCTTCTGCATTTCCTCCCATGATGTTGGCATGTCAGGATATAGGATGGTGTAGGGAACCTCTCCTTCCTTAACGGGCTCTTTAATCACAGGGAGAACATGGGGGTAAGGCATCATTAGACTATGGGCCCGGGTTCGTACCCACTTGAGATAAGGCTCAAGAGGGATGGAGTTCTTGTGCCCCAGTGTCTTGCTGTCAACCTTGTTAGGCATCCTCCAAGCTCTGATGAATCTTTGGCGAAGTCCTTGTGCATCGTTGTCGAAGTCAAAAACTAGGTCAGGAATCAACATGTCATGAGGGCCATCCCTCCGTGCATATCCAAATTGTCTCAAAGCTAGACAAGGGTTGTAGGTAATTCCTCCTCTAATGCCAAGTAATGGAACATTAGGGAACTCTCCACAACGATCGATGATGATGACATTTTCTCTGGACCGAGAACACCAATGTACATCAGAGTGAGTGAGGGTCATCAACCGTTGTTACCACCTTAAGCCTTGGTCATTCTTCAAAACAGATTGTGGAAGGTGCGAAATAAACCACCTTGCAAGGAGAGGAGTACATCACATGAGAACACCCCTCTTTCTCATTGTTCGTGTGTAAAATGAGTGGAGGATGTCCCCAAGTAATGTTGGTATGGGATTCCTAGATAGGAAAATCTTGACGGTGTTAACATCTATAAGCTGGTCAGGATTTGGGAACAAGACCAACCCATAAATGAGGAGTGCCACGATCTCTTGAAAGGCTTGTAGGTCCAATGAATTCCAACACTCTTGTGCCTTCTCAAACAAGAATTTTGCCAAGAAGCCTTTGACACCACTTCTAGTTTCCCAATGCCCCTTGATGTCAGATGGTTGCAAGTGTAGGGCTTGAGCAACATCTTCAGGCTTTGGTTCTTTTTCCGTACCGTTGTAGGGTAGTTGATTAAGAATAGGAATTCTCAGGAGTTGAGAGAATTCCTCCAAAGTGGGCACCAATTGATAGTCGGGGAATGTGAAACAGTGGTGAAGGGGGTCAAAGAACTGGAACAACACCTTTACCATGTCCTCTTCAATGCTGGTGTTGACTAGGCTGAGCAGTCTACCATGTCTTTCACTGAAAGGAGAGCTTTCCAGAATTCTGGATGTGAGCTCCTTAAGTTGAGGAGGGATTCTCACAAGGTTGACTTGGATAGTTTTCCTGCGAAGAATTTCCATGACCTACAAAACAAGAACAAAGATGAAGATCCAAACCCTTGAAATGGTTAGTGGATGCATATGATGTTTTATGATGTTCATGATGTATGCACAAACATATGTACAAGCAATTCACACAGAACCCTAGTTTCAGGCTTGCATGGGGTTTCATAGGTAAGTACCCTCTTGAGTGTAGTTGGCTTAAAACCTGTCCTATAAATAGTAACCGGGTTCTAAGGAGCTCAATACCACTGGATTGTTTTCCATGTTCATTGTTTTGGTTTAGCCACTTAACTAGCGACCAAAATATTCCAAGAAAACAACCCTCAATGAGTGTAGTATCGAGTATCTACCAACTTTGGACTGCACCAAAGCCGGTCATCTCACTACCCCTAATAAAAGGCCAAGATGGTCAAGTAAGGTTCTAGGTCATTAGTGCTTAGTGACATCACTCAGCGGCCCCGTACTCTCCTTGATTGAACTCAAGGGTTACCGGTACTCACAAATATGTCGCACTAATATAGCTATTGCTTCAACCGTGTCGGTATACCCCGCACAGTTTACACAACGTATTGCTATCTATGAATGTTTCCCCAAATCCGGGTGTAGGATTTCAAGCCCAAACAAGAGAACCAAGATATAAAGCAATCAAAGCAAACAATTAGTCATGTAAGAGAGTGATCTAAGCCCTAAGGTTACTCCACTTTCAAAATTTTCCCCAGCAGAGTCGCCAGTTCTGTGATACGGTGGGAGAACTGACTTGGGTTTTGCGTTTGTTTTCGCAAATGTTTCGGTTTAGCAAGAGTCGCCACCGACTTTTTATTTTATCCTAAGGAAAGGTTAAAAAGCACAGCAAAAACCTTTGAGATGTTTTCTTGGGTTCGGGGAGTAGATTATAGAAAGGGAAGGTATTAGCACCCTTTCTATCCATGGTTATCCATGGGCTCTTAGTTACTTTCTTAGATCACTTGCCTTGCATTTTCAATTGTTTGAAATGGTGCTTTCAATTGTTTGAAATGGTGCTTTGTGTGTGTGGTTTTGAAAATGTTTTTGAAAAGAGGCCATTGTCGTGGCAACCTTTGTAATGATTCATGTTTGAATGTATACAAAGATGTATTTGTCTTTTGAAAAGTTTTCAATGTTTTTGAAAGTTGTTTTGAAAGTGTGTTGTGATGTGTGTTTTGAAAAATGGCAAGGATTGTTTTGCAAGTTGGTCAAGTAACCAAGAGCTATCTACCCTAAATTTCTCAAAGATCTTTCCTATGTTTTAACCCTTTTAACAGTATTGTTCCACCATTGCATTTGGTGGACAATCTTGTGTTAGGATGTTAACGGGACGGGCGCGGGTCATCGTTTAGACCATGATTGCAATAGTGCCAAGTGTCTTTGGCAATTTTTCCTTTAAGGGACTTGATCATTTTTAGGCAACTTTTGAAAGCGTCATCGAGGGACTATGATCATTTGAATTGTTTTGTTTTGCCAAAGACACCCAACATGCAACATGGCCCATTATTGAAGGCAACAAGTGGAGTAACCCTAAGGGTGCAAGTGTGATTGGTGTTGTCCATTTTCATGCTTTTTTGTCTTTGAATTAGGTCAAGCTATTTGTTATTTTTGATTTGCATACAAACCCTAAGTCTATCATGGTATAATTAGCAAGCTTTAAAATGCGGAAAATAAAATCCTAAGTTATTACAACATAATTATGGGATGGGGGGTACAAATGTTCAAATGGGGATATTTAGCAAGAAATTTAAATCTAAACTATTACAATCCAAATTGAATATACAAGTTATTTAATTGTACAATAATTAAATAAGTACAATAAATATGCAAGATGCACAAAAAATGGTTTTATATGTATGTAAAAGTATTTTTCATGTGACATATAAACAAAAATAAAAAAAGTTAATTTTTGGATATTTTCATGTTTTAGGGCAAAACCCTAATTTTGTAAATAAATAATATTTATTATGTATTATATACAATATTTATTAATTATACACAAAAATAAATAAAAGAGAAGTATATTTGTAAAAAAAAGTAAATTTTGAGGTTAAATATTAATAAAAATAAAAATGTATTATTTTTGTATTTTTACCCTAAATATTCTAATAAATATATAAGTGTTTATATTATGTATTAACTATACTAAATATGTACAAAAATAAAATATTTATTATTTATCAAAAAAAAGTGTATTTTAAGAAAATGTTTTCAAAAGATAAAATAAAATAAAATCAGAAAATAAAATGTATTTTGGTGTTATTTTTTAGTATTTTAAATAAAAGTATACATATATTTAGTTACATACATATATCAAATAAAACAAATAAATGCCTAATAAATACAAAAAAAAGGTGAAAAAATATTTTTTATATTTTTTATATTTTGACAAAAAATAACAAGTCAGAATCAAAAAGGAAAAATCCAAAATGATAAAAATAACACACAATGGGCCAAGGGGGTGTATGTGGGAAATAGTGGTGCAAACAGAAAAATAAGTCAGGCCCAGCCCAAGGGGCTTGTCTTCAACCTCCAGCAACCTTTCAAACAGAAAAACGCGCGTTTCCTTCTCCAACTGCTATCTCTTGATTCTTTGACTTTCAACAAAAACTTACAACATCAATGTTATAGAGCACCATGTCACGATTCTAAACATATAAAGAAGTTGTTCTAACTCTCAGAAATGAGAGAGAATTTCTCCTCCCCCAATTCCTGACCTAGCTTTTTTCAAATGTTCAGTTTCAAAATTCTCTCAGCACGCACAACATAAATGAAAAGTAATGATATGGGTAGCTTCAGGGCCATGAGTAGGACATAATTTCTTCACAAACCTAAGCCTAGATATGCTTGGATATAGAGATAGAAGTTCAAACTTTTACCTGTTCAGCTTGAATCGTGTACAACAATGGAGGCACTTTCAATGGAATTTGAAGATTTGTACAACTTGCCTGAGGTCTAGGGATGCTTCCTCTATGCTTGGCTTGTTTTGAATCTTACTGAATCGAGCTATAGAAGTCAACTTGCATAGATGAAAAATGAAAATGGCAATCTTGGCTAGAGGTGTTACAGTCTGTTTCCAAGGCTTGGGATAGTTTGTATGGATGTTATGGAGTGTGTATGAAGTGGTTTTGGCCAAGGCGCACGAATGGATTGAGCTGACCAAATCAAAATGCAGCAGGTAACCTGTTTTGCAACAAAACTATGTTTTGATGAATGAGAAGGTTTGAACTCTGGTTGATTTGTGTTTTAGGTTAGTTGGATCAAGTGAAAAGTGTTTGCAAAGTTTGTTTAGGCTCTTGCTTGCAGGAAGTGAATGTTGGATCAGTTTTGCAAAGTTTCTTCTTATCTAAGCAAAGTTTGTCAAACTTGATTATAGGCTACTAAAGGCCCCTCAAGCATGCTTCCTTTTCTCTCCTTGATCAGTGGGATTAGTCCATAATCTTGTGCCCAAAAGATCTGGCCTGTACTTCTTTGATTTGTGTTTTGACATAAAGTGCACCCTTTCAAAAATGGCTAAAATGCTTTTTCCAAATATGGCTTAATCTTGTATGTAATGGTTAAATACACAAAACAAGACATGAACACAAAGGATATGTATTAAATTATTGAGTGAGAATGGGATTAGAGGCCTGTAATCTAGTTTGTGCAAGCTGAGTTCAAAATGCCAATGTTATGTACATGAATTTGGCCATGAACAAAGTGACTTTTGCCCATCTTGACAAATTCGATTCTCCCTAACCACAAGGGTGTTTGACAAGTTCTTGGACAATTTGGAAAGCTTGGAATGTGTACTACAATCCATCTTTTAATGCAAGTTGAAGTTCCAAGTGGAAGAATGTGAAAAGTGGCCATGAAGTTGGGCAAAAATCCTGCCTAAAATAGGTCAAAAAATTTCTAAGTTAAGAATGTTTTGCACCCTTACTCCAAAAATCATAACTTGAGCTACAAGCTTCTTTTGAGAAAACTTTGTGAATTAAAGTTGCAGATTTTGCAATGGAATACAACTTTCATGTTTTGAGTTTTGTTTGAATCCAAATGTATCTTGATGAAAAAATGGGACAAAGTTATGAAAAAATTAGGAAATTCCATAACTTAGAAAATTTCTAAGTTATGAAATTTCTTCATTTCAAACCCTAATTTGTAATTTTTGGTTTCTTGATGAATAAGTTTCATAATTTGACATGTTTTGATGAAAAATGAATCTTGGCACTTGATTTTGACCAAAAAGTCAAAGTTTGACTTTTCAGTATACAATCAAATTTGGGTCAGTTGACTGGAAAATTCATCTGTCAATCTTGTGCATTTGGAATCTTTTGAACTTGTTGAACATGTCAAGACAATTCCATTGAGTCCTTGAGGCCATAAGGGAGCTTGGTTGCCATTGGTTAGGTCAAACAATCAAAAATTGCCTTTGTGCAGTCAAAACCCTAAAAATGACCATTTTGCCCTTTTTTTTGGTGATCTGATCAAATTTCTTGTGGAATTGTGATCCAAAATTGATCAAATGGTCCATATGAGTTCATAATGTTGATGTGGGTCAAAAATCATGAGGTTTGACTGTCAATTGACCACAGTTGACTTTTTCCCCAATACAGTTGATTTCTAGGTCAACTGTCCAATTGACTGGGCAAAGATTGGAATCAAGGCTTGAAACTTGGTATGGATAAACTTGTGAGTCCAACATGAAGCATGAAAGTCATTTTGGGCATTTTAGGTTAAAACATCTTTGTGCAAACTTAAACCCTAATTTGGGTCAACAGTGCATGGAGGAGTCTTGAGCAGAGTAAATCCTAACTTGATCTTGAACTTCAAGGGTCTAGTGATGTGGAAATGTTGATGAAATGAGAGGGAAAATTTTGGGTACAACACCCTCGATGATGCTATCAAAGTTGCCTTTCAAAATGATCTTAGTCCCTACAGAAAAGTGCTAAGTCATTTCACAACATTGCTATCATGACTATGCGATGACCCACGTCTGTCCCTTCACATCCAACGATGGGGCTTCTTATCAAAACAATGGTAAGATAGCAACATCTAAAGGAGCAGGAAAAACACATCTAAAACCTTTTGAGTAGGTAGATTACTTTTAGTTACTTGCTCAATTTCAAAGTAAACATCCTTGCTATTTTTAAAACAATCACATACACTTTCCGAAACATCTTCAAAACACTTTCCAAACATTGAAATATTTTCAAAAGCTCAACACTTTGCATACATTCTTACGAACGGGAATCATTGCAAAGTTCGCCTAAACGATGACACCTTTTCAAAATACTTTCAAAACCACACAAAAGCACAATTTTCAAACAAAAGCAAGTGATCTAACAAGTAACTAAGAGCCCATGGAAAACCATGGATGGAAAGGGATGGAAAGGGTGCTAATACCTTCCATTTTCATAATCTACCCCCCGAACTCAAGAAAACATCTCGAAAGGTCTTTCCTGTGCTTTTTCACCTTTCCTTATTGGATAAAAGAAAAGTCGGTGGCGACTCTTGCTAAACCGCAACATTTTGCGAACACAAATGCAAAACCCCAAGTCAGTTCTCCCACCGTATCACACCAAGGCATTGTAAGCCCCACCAAAAACTGTAGTCCATCAGGATCCTTGTCCAGTTCTGTCATACGGTCCAGGCTTTTCACAGTCAGTTACTAGCATGATATTCTCATCCGGAAATTCAAAGTTCATGGATTGGTAGTCATTAACAGCTTTATGGGCCAAATGATCTACCCGCACACTTACCTTGATTGTCTTTTCTGTAGTGTATTAGATGTCATATTCGATCAGAATCATTTGCAATCTAGCTATTCGTCCGAAGAGAGTTGGCTTCTCAGAGATATATTTGATAGGGTCCATCTTAGAAATCAACAAAATGGTGTGAGTCAACATATATTATCTTAGCCGGCAAGCAGCCCATGCCAGAGTGCAACAAGTTTTCTCGAGCAGTGAATATATGGTTTTAGAGTTGGTAAACATTTTGCTCAGGTAGTATAATTCATGCTCTTTTCGGCCAGACTCGTCATGTTAGCCTAACACACACCCCATTAAATTCTCTAATACATTCAAATACATGATCAAAGGTCTTCCTTCAACCGGAGGCATCAGAATGGGAGGTTCTTGTAAATATTCTTTGATCTTGTCAAAAGCTTCTTGGCAGTCGTCGTTCCATCTGATTACTTGATCTTTCTTCAAGAGTTTGAAGATTGGCTCACAAGTAGCAGTTAGGTGAGATATGAGTCGAGCAATGTAGTTAAGTCGACCCAAGAAACCTCTGACTTCCTTCTCAGAGCAGGGAGATGGAATTTCTTGTATGGCTTTAACCTTCGCAGGGTCGACCTCAATACCTTTACTACTGACGACAAACTCTAGGAGTTTTCCAGACCTTACCCCAAAGGTACACTTGTTGGGATTTAGCCTCAACTTGTACTCTTTCAGCCTTTCAAATAACTTGTGTAAGTGATTAAGGTGTTCTTATTCAGTTTGAGACCTTGAAATCATATCATCCACATAGACCTCTATTTCATGATGGATCATATCATGAAACAAGGCTATCATAGCTCGTTGATATGTTGCCCCTGTATTCTTTAAACCGTACGACATGAATTTGTAACAAAAGGTGCCCAATTGTGTGACAAAGGTGGTCTTCTCCATATCCCCAGGAGCCATCTTGATTTGATTGTAGCCGGAGAAACCATCTGTGATACGGTGGGAGAACTGACTTGGTTGTTTTGCGTTTGATCGAAAATGTTGCGGTTAGCAAGAGTCGCCACTGACTTTTCTTTTATCTAAAAGGAAAGGTGAAAAAGCACAGGAAAGACCTTTGAGATTGTTTCTTGAGTTTGGGGGGTAGATTATGAAAAGGGAAGGTATTAGCACCCTTTTCATCTATGGTTTTCCATGGGATCTTAGTTACTTGCTAGATCACTTGCTTTTGTTTGAAAATGTGCTTTGTGTGGTTTTTGAAAGTATTTTGTAAAGGCGCCATCGTTTAGGCAAACTTTGTAATGATTATCGTTCGTAAGAATGTATACAAAGTGTTTGATCTTTTGAAAAAGTTTTCAAGTTTTGAAATATGTTTTGAAAGTGTTGGTGTTTTTTTTTGAAAATAGCAAGGATGTTTTTGTTTTGAAATGGAGCAAGTAACTATTCTACCTACTTCAAAGTCTTTCATGTTCATTTCCTTTTTCCTTTGACATTGTTATCTTACCATTGATTTGGTAAGTAACCATATCTTTGGATGTAAAAGGGATGGGCGTGGGTCATCGTATAACCATGATTAGCAATGTTGTAAGATACCTTAGCATTTTCTTTAGGGACTAAGATCATTTTGAAAGGCAACATGGATAGCGTCATCGATGGACTATGCTCTTGTATTTTGCTTGTTTTTTGCTAAGATACCTCACATGCATAATATGGCCATTTTTGTAAGGCAACCAAGTGGATTTACCCTAGGGGTGTATGTGTGCAAGTGTATTGATTTTCATGCTTGATTTGTCTTTGATTAAGGTTTTCTTAGCATTGATTTTAATCTTTCCATACAAACCCTAATTACTAGCATTGGTATATAAAGCGTTTAAATTGCGGAAATTAAAAATACTAAGCTATTACATCACTTAGGGGAGGGGATATACAAATTACAAAAATGGGGAATTTGCAAGAAATTAAAACCCTAATTATCTATTACAACCATATTGAATTTTGAATAAATGTACAAAATAAAGATAAAATGCAAGAATATAAAATGTAAGAAGAAATGTGATTTGTGTTTGTTTTTTTTTAAGAAAATGTTTTTTGACCTAATTAATTAAAATAAAATAATTAACTAGAAAATAAGAAAATTAACATTAAGTTAGTAAAATAAATTAATTTAAAGAAAACAAATTTTTTAGGGTTTTGGTGAATTTAATTAAACTAATAAATAAAAATAATTAAAAAAATCCTAAATTCTAAATTGATTTTAATCTACAAAATAATATAATAATAATTAGAATTAAATTATCTAAGTATTTAAAAAAGGGGGAAATTAATTTATTAAAGAAAAATGTAAAAGAAATGTTTTTGTGAAGAAAAAATAAACTAAATGAAAATAAATAATAAAATATAAATATTTTTTGGATTTTTTATTAATGAAAATAATAATAATAATAATGGTAATATTAATAACAAAGAAAATATAGAATAAAAAAGAAAATAAAAAGAAAATAAAATAATAAAGAAAAAATAAATGGGCCAAGAGTGCAAACAACAAGGCGGGGGGGGGGGGGGGGGGGGGGGGGGGGGGGGGGCAAAAGTAGCAAAAATAAATAAAGCCCAAACAAATGGAGGCCCAGGCGCTGCAAGAGTAAAAAAATATGAGAAAATGTGAAAAAAAAAGTAAATGGTAGCGCGTTGAGGTTCGAACCCATGACCTCTTGGTTACCAGCGCGCTGCCTTACTGTTGTACCCCAAAATTTTCTCTCTCATTTTATCAAGATTTCCCCTCACAAGCCCTTTGAGCTCCAGACAGGATTAGGGTTTGCTCTGCTCAAGGCATCTCCTTGCACTGATGACCTAAATTAGGGTTTCAGTTTGCATAGGGATTTTTGGACTTTCAATGCTCAAAGTGGCTTTAATATTTAATGTTGGACTTATAAGATTGCCCCTACCAAGTTTCAAGCCTTGAATCAAATTTTTGCCCAGTCAATTGGACAGTTGACCTAAAAATCAGCTGTATTGGGGAAAAAGTCAACTGTGACCAATTTATAGTCAAAACTCATAATTTTTGATCCACATCAACATTATAAAATCCTATGGACCATTTGATCAAGTTTGGACCACAACTCCTCAAGAAATTTGAACAGATCATCAAAAGGGCAAAATGATCATTTTTTAGGGTTTTGACTGTATAAGGGCAATTTCTGATTTTTCACCTAGCCAATGGAAAATTGGGTTCAAGAATGGATTCAAGGACTCAATGGCATCATATTGACCTATTCACAAGGTTCAAAAGATCTCAAATGCATTGGATTGATAGATGAATTTTTCAGTCAACTAATCAAAATTTGATTGTACACTGAAAAGTCAAACTTTGACTTTTTGGTCAAAATCAAGTGCCAAGGGTCATTTTTCATCAAGATGTGTCAAAACATGAAATTCTTCATCAAGAAACCTAATTTTGCAAATTAGGGTTTAAGATTGAAAATTTTCATAACTTTGAATTTTTCTAAGTTATGAAATTTTCTTATTTTTTCCCAAATTTGCCCAACATTTACACTATGATGCAATTGGATTCAACTAAAACTTCCAACATGAAAGTTGTAGTCCTCCACAAAATCTACAACTTTTATTCTAAAAGTTTTCTCAAAAGAAGCTTGGATCTCAAGTTATGATTTTTGGAACAAGGGTCCATGAAACTTTTAACTTAGTGAAATTTTGCCCTAGTTTAGGCAGGATTTTGACCTATCTTCATGACCATTTTTCACATAGTTCCACTTGGAATCTCAAAATTCATTTCAAAGATGGATTTTAGAGCATGTTACAAGCTTTCCAAAATGTCTAAGAACTCTCCAAAATCATATGTGGTTAGGGAGAATCGAAGGTTTGAATTTGGAAAAAACTCACTTTGATCCATGGCATGCTTCATGTTGCTACAAGTTGCAACTTCCATCCAGCATTATTTGTACTTGATTACAGGTCCCTAAACCCTTCCATACTCAATAATTAAATGCAAATACATTGGTTTGAGGCTTTGTTCTGATCATGGGAGGATTACACAAGAGATTAATTCAAAAATGGCAAAAAGGCAACATTGCGATTTTTGTAAAATTTTGCTTTATGTCAAATTACATCCTTGAGCCTTGAACCAAATCTTGGACAAAAAATAATATCCAAAAACTTGAGGGGCCAAGATCACAAAGTGCAAGCTGAAAGATAGCATGTACAGGCCTGTCTTGTACACTTGATACTTTTGCTTAAAATACAAGAAACTTGCCAAAAAGCCATAACTTGCATATCTGTCATAACCAACTCTTGCAAGCATTTGAGACAAGTTTTGTACATTGCCTTGAGCCAGAAACACGAATTATTGAACCCTCAAGCCTTCCAAAACACAAAATCACCTTCCTTTTGCAAAACAGGGCACTCCCTGCAGTTTCACTTCCATCTCACAAGTTACTCGTGCGTTTTTCCCCAAACTTGTTCCAATACATTCCATATAACCTATCCAAGCTATCCCAATCATTGGCCATTGACTGTAACTCCATTTGTAAGCTTCACCATTTCTGTTTTCAGCTTGTGCAGGTTGACTTCTACAGGCTTGTTCAAGCACATCCAAGGCAAACTAGGTATTTGGGAAGGTGAGAGGAAGTTCAAGCAAGCTCCCAAGCATCTCAGGCCTCACTGAAAAGCTCCACATTGCCATACACGAGTTCATCTGAAACAGGTATTTGTCAACTTTCTATCTCTCTATTTAGGAATCATTAGGCTTAGGTTTGTGAATAAAAAATGTAGCACTCATAGCCCTGAAGCTGTACATATGCTCCGTTTTCATTTAAGTTAAACGTGTTAAGAGAATTTGATTCATGAAATTCCTGAAAAATTTAGGTTAGAATTTAGGGCCATAGAAATTCTCTCTGGTCTTTGAGAGTTAGATTGAGTTCTTTACATGGTTGGAATCGTCTTGAAAAATGCTATAACTTTTGTGTTATGAGTTTTTGCATTAGAGCACGTATGCAGGAGTTGGATATTTGAATCAAGCGTGCGTATTTTGTTTGACAAAGGTTGAAGATGAAGTTCAGTGGGCTGGCCCTTGGCTTGGCTTGCTTTTTGCACCTCCAGTTTGCTGATTGCACCCCCTGGCCCATTTCTTTATATTTTTGCTTTTTTCTATTTATTTTTCATTTCTGATTTTATTCTATATTTTATAAACATAAAAACTTACCAAAAATATTTTTATAAATTTTCACATTTATTTTTATATTTTATTTTATTTTTTTAACATGAAAATAATTATTAATTAGTATATACTTTTATTCTCTTTAATAAAAACTTGAAAATAATACATAAAAAATATTATATTTTTATTATTATTATTATTTACATACTTAAATAATATTTTTCGAATATATTTTCATTTTTTGACCATTTGTACATATTTCATTATTTTTATTCTATTGTATATAAACAATATAATTAATATATAAAAAATTAGGGTTTTTTTTACCCTTGACAAAAATAATCTTTTATTTCTATTTTTTTAATACATTAAATATTATATTTTCACATACATAAAAATAAACAAAAACATTCTCTTTGCATACTTATAATATTTTGCATATTTATACTTAATTTGTTTGTTTAAATATTGTTTATTTATTATTTAATGCAAAGAATTCAATTTGGATGTAATAGTAAATATTAGGATTTTAATTTCTTGCAAAATACTCCCCCATTCAAAATTGTATCCCCCTCCCCATATCAATGTTGTAATAGTCGTAGATTTATTTTACGCATTTATGCTTTCAAATATGCCATGATAGAGATTAGGGTTTGTATGCAATATCCAAAATCAAAACAGATAGATAGACCTAATACAAGACATAAATGCATGAAAATGACAACACAATGCACACATGCACCCCTAGGGTTTCATCCACTTGTTGCCTTTAAAATGGCCATGTTATGCATGTTGAGTATCTTGGCAAAACAAAAACAAAACAAAAGATCATAGTCCCTCGATGACGCTATCTTGGTTGCCTATACAAAAATGATCTAGTCCCTCAAAAAAATTGCTAAAGATACTTAGCACAATTGCTATCATGGTCAATATGATGACCCGCGCCTGTCCCGTTTAACATCCTAATACAGGGTTGTTTACCAAATGCAATGGTAAAACAACACTGTCAAAAGGGTTAAAAATGTGTAGGAAAGATCTTTGAGTAAAATAGGGTAGACAACTCTTAGTTACTTGATCAAAACTTGTAAAAACATCCTTGCTATTTTCAAATACACCTCACAACACAATTCCCAAACATTTCCCAAAATAAACTTTCAAAACGTTGAAACATCTTTTCAAAAGAAAATACACCTTTGTATACATTCAAACAAGAATCATTACAAAGGTTGCCACAACGATGGCCTCTTTTCAAAACCACACACAAATCACCATTTCAAACAATTGGAAAAGCAAAGCAAGTGATCTAAACAAGTAACTAAGAGTCCATGGATAACCATGGATGAAAAGGGTGCTTGCACCTTCCCTTTTCATAATCTACCCCCCCGAACCCAAGAAAACATTTAAAAGGTCTTTCCTGTGCTTTTTGACCTTTCCTTTGGATAAAATAAAAAGTCGGTGGCGACTCTTGCTAAACCGAAACATTTGCAAACACAAACACAAAACCTCAATTCAGTTCTCCCACCGTATCACATAACTGGCGACTCTACTGGGGAATATCTAAAAGTGGGGTTACCCTAGGGTTTAGATCACCTTTACATGCTTACCTTGTTTGCTTTGATTGCTTTACACTTGGTTCTATTGTTTGGGTTTGAAATCCTCTACCCGGATTTGGGAAACATTCATAGGTAAATGGCAATACATTGTGGAAACTGTGTGGGGTATACCGACACGGTTGAAGCAATAGCTATATTAGTGCGACATATTTGTGGGTACCGGTAGCCTTTGAGTCATCAAAGAGAATACGGGGCCGCTGAGTGATGTCATGAAGCACTAATGAACTTTTAGAACCTTTACTTGACCATCTTGGCCTTTTTAGGGGTAGTGAGATGACCGACTTTGGTGCAGTCCGAAGTTGGTAGATACTCGATTCTACACTCATTGAGGGTTGTTTTCTTGGAATATTTCGGTCGCCAGTTAAGTGGATAAACTGAAACAATGAACACAGAAAATAATCCAGTGATATTGAGCTCCTTAGAACCCGGTTACTATTTATAGGACAGGTTGAGCCAACTAACTTCAAGAGGGTACTTACCTATGAAACCCCATGCAAGCCTGAAACTAGGATCTTGTGTGATTTGTTTGTACATATACTTGTGCATACATCATGAACATCATAAAGCATCATATGCATCCACTAACCATTTCAAGGGTTTGGATCTTCATCTTTGTTCCTGTTTTATAGGTAATGGAATCACTCCGCAGAAAAACAATCCAGGTCAACCTTGTGAGAATCCCTCCTCTACTCAAGGAGATTGTTTCCAAGATTCCAGAGAATTCTACCTTCAGTGAAAGACATGGTAGACTTCTCAACTTGGTTAACTCCAACATTGAAGAAGACATGGTGAAAGTTCTCTTCCAGTTCTTTGACCCTCTACACCATTGCTTTACATTTCCTGATTACCAACTAGTGCCTACTTTGGAGGAATTTTCTCAACTCCTGAGGATTCCTATTCTCCATCAACTACCCTACAATGGTACGGAAAGAGAACCAAAGCCTGAAGATGTTTCTCAAGCCCTACACTTGCAACCATCTGATATCAAAGGTTATTGGGAAACCAGAAGTGGTGTCAAGGGTTTCTTGGCAAAGTTTCTGTTTGAGAAGGCACAAGAATGCTGGAATTCTTTAGATCTGTAAGCTTTTGAAGAGATTGTAGCACTCCTCATCTATGGGTTAGTCTTGTTCCCAAACCCTGATCAGCTTATAGATGTGAATGTTGTCAAGATTTTCATATCTCAGAATCTTGTGCCTACATTGCTTGGGGACATCCTTCACTCATTTCACACACGAACAATGAGGAAAAGAGGTGTTCTCATGTGCTGTAATCCTCTTCTAGCAAGGTGGTTTATTTCTCACCTTCCCTAATCAGTCTTGAAGAATGAGCAAGGCTTGAGGTGGTCACAACGATTGATGACTCTTACACATTCTGATGTTCATTGGTGTTCTCGGTCCAGAGAAAATGTCATCATTGTTGATTGTTGTGGGGAATCCCCTAATGTCCCACTACTTGGTATTAGAGGAGGCATTACCTACAACCCCTGCTTGGCTCTGAGACAATTTGGGTATGCCCGAAGGGATGGCCCTCATGATATGCTGATTCCAGACTTGGTTTTTGACTTCGACAATGATGCTCAAGGACTTCGACAAAGGTTTATCCGAGCTTGGAGGATGCCCAACAAAGTGAACAGTAAGACACTGGGGCACAAGAATTCCATCCCCCTCGAGCCTTACCTCAAGTGGGTACGAACCCGCGCCCAGAGTCTTATGATGCCTTACCCCTACATTCTGCCTATGATCAAAGAGCCTGTTATGGAAGGAGAGGTTCCATACACCCTCCTACATCCTGACATGCCAAGATCATTGGAAGATTTGCAAAAGAGTTGGATACAGCTCAATGAAGAATGGAACACTTTTGAAGCCAGCTTCTACGCCAGTGAGAAGAAGGTTTTAGAACTTACTCGTCGACTCCACGAAGAGCATACTCTCAACACCTACATAGCACCGAAGAGGATGCGCAATGTATTTTTACATTATAATTTTGTATCTGTGATACGGTGGGAGAACTGACTTGGGATTTTGCGTTTGTGTTCACAAATGTTTCGTTTTAGCAAGAGTCGCCACCGACTTTTTATTTTATCCTAAGGAAAGGTCAAAAAGCACAGGAAAGACCTTTGAGATGTTTTCGTGGGTTCGGGGGGTAGATTATGAAAAGGGAAGGTGCTAGCACCCTTTTCATCCATGGTTATCCATGGGCTCTTAGTTACTTGTTTTAGATCACTTGCCTTTGCTTTTCAATTGTTTGAAAATGATGCTTTGTGTGTGTGTGGTTTTGAAAATGCTTTGAAAAAGATGCCTTGTCTAGGCAACCTTTGTAATGATTCTTGTTTGAATACATACAAAGGTGTGTGTCTTTTTGAAAAGATAATTCAATGTTTTGAAAGTTGTTTTTGAAGTTGTGTTGTGAAGTGTGTTTGAAAAATGGCAAGGATGTTTTGCAAGATTTTTGATCAAGTAACTAAGAGTTGTCTACCCTATTTTACTCAAAGATTTTTCTTATGTTTTAAACCCTTTTAATAGTGTTGTTTCACCATTGTGTTTGATGAACAACCTTGCGTTAGGATGTTAACGGGACAGGCGCGGGTCATCGTATAGACCATGATAGCAATATTGTCAAGTATCTTTGGCAATTTTCTTAAGGGACTTGATCATTTTTGTTTAGGCAACTCAGATAGCGTCATCGAGGGACTATGATCATTTTGATTGTCTTTGTTTTGCCAAAGTACTTGACATGCCACCATGGCCCATTTTTGAAGGCAACAAGTGGATGAAACCCTAGGGGTGCATGTGTGCAAAGTGTATTTGATTGCATGCATTTTTTGTCTTTGATTAGGGTTTGTCTAACTGTTGATTTTATCTTGCCATATACACCTAATTACTAGCATTTGTACAAAGCAATAAAAATGCAGGAAATAAATATCCTATACTATTACAACCATATTGAATTGCATGAGAATATAAAGGCAAAAATAAGGTAAAAGCAAGAAAAATGAATCTTTCGATTGAGGCAGAAAACCCTTCGATTCTGCACTCTGTTGGCCTCCTTCGGTTGGGGCTAGCACCAGTGAGGTCATGACCTTCGATTAGGGGCTGGCACCAGTGAGGTTTTGTCCTTCGATTGGCCTGGAAGTCAGCGTATGGCGAAACCTTCTAGTTCTGCCTTGTTGTCTTGTTGCCTTCTTCGACTGGAGATTGAAAGCAGTGAGGGAATGCCCTTCGATTGAGCCTGGAATCAGTGAAGGCATGCTTTTCATTTGGGCCTAGAAGTCAACATGGTTTTCCTCCTAGTTGTCTCTTTCGTTTGACCTGGAGAAAAAGGGTAGAAGTCAGAAGCTTTGTTTCCTATTTCATGTTTCCTGTTTCTTTCATTTAAAGCATTAAATGGCAACATGGCCTGGGGCCATGCTAGTATTTGTCTTTCAAACAGTTTAATAGTTAAAGCTAGTTCAGGTAAACAGAAAGCAAAACGAAAGGGTTAACTTTTAAAAAAACATGTTTAAAGGGTGGAAACGAAAGGAACAATGGTATTTACATGCTTGAAACGAACAAAAAGATTATTTATATGTTATGCCATGAAATGAAAGGTTCAAGGGTAAGAGTGACTTACCTTGATGGAGGATTTGAATGGATGTGGGACCTTGAGTGGAGGCCCAGGGTTCTGGATTTGAAAGAGGGGTCCAACAGCTGTGCTTGGAATGCTGGATTCGAAGGAAGGAAAGAAATAAGTCTTATGTTTCTTTCCAAACAGGATTCGAAGGATACTGAAGAGTACTTGTTCTTTAGAATCTAAGGAAGTAAGTATGTGATTCTGGGTTTGTTCTCACCAGTGTTGAAGGGAATTGAGAGATTTGTGGTGTTTGAAAAAATTTGGGAGATTTGTTCCTCTGGTCCAAAGATCCCCCCCTCTTTGTGCAAATGAACTCTCTATTTATAGAGAAAGGCTTTTGGGAAGCTTGGGGAGCAAAAATAATAAAATAAGGCTCAGCTGGAAAGTAAATGTCCACTTGTGCCATAAAAGCAAGATGAATGGTTCAGATGGGTTGCTTCCTTCTGAAGGAAAATAGGCGCAAGGCTCAAGACAAACTTTTTTAAAAGGTAATATTATACTATTAAGTGCAAGTGGTCTTGGACAACAAATGGGTAAAGGCCTATTTTATCTTGCATAAACAATTAAGTATAGAGTGAGTCATAGGTTTGAGGCCTGAAAAGGGAAAACACGTAGCCTAGCCTATGGGTCTAAATGTTCAACTTAATCTTTTGAGTCGAATCCTCCATCTTTCTACACCTTTCGACCAGACTAGAACAACACAACATTCGTTTTCACCAGCTGTGTGTCCTTCGAATGAACCAACTGTGTGTTCTTCGAATGGCCCTTTTCAGAAGGTTATTAACTTCTAAATCAAAGGAAGCTTTCAGAACATTATTGACTTTTTGAGTTGAAGAAAACCAAAAGGAGGCCTTTACTTCTTGATTCGAAGGACATTCCTGAGTCGAAGGACATTCCTGAGTCGAAGGACATTCCTGAGTCGAAGGACATTCCTGAGTCGAAGGACATTCCTGAGTCGAAGTACATTCCTGATTCGAAGGACAGTGTTTCAAAGGGAACCAAAAACTCAATTGAAACTTGTATGGAGATCATTTCCTTCTGAATCGAAGGAGACCTATTTGAATTCACATTTCCCAGATGAAGCTTGTATCGAAGAAAACATATTTCCAAATCGAAAGCTCATGCTTGAAGGAAGCATATTGCCCAATCAAAGCTTGGGTCGAAACAAACATAAAGGAAGTCATTGCCTTTTAGCGTCAGGGAAGTTCCTGGCTTCTGAATTGAAGGGTATTCCCAAGTTGCATTCGAAGGAGGCTCTTGCTCAAAATGAAGGATGTAATCCAAGTTGCATTCGAAGGAGGCCAAGAGTCAATCGAAGGGTGCTGAATCAAAGGAGACCTGTTTTCCTCCAAATTTGTCAAAATGTTATTTTTATCTGTTTTCTCCCTTTTTGACAGTTTCCTTTTAATTCTAGTGCTGGAAAATCCCAATTTACTTTGTGCAAGCTTGAACCTTGAGAATCCTTGTGAGAAAAGCCTTAAAAATGAGAGGGCAAATTTTGGGGTACAACAGTATCATTTTGCCCATGGGGCACTTATGTACTAACAAATTCTATCTTATTAATATGACGTGCGTTCTTTTTTGTTTGCAACAAATTTGAATTTATGAATCCTTGAAAGCATTACATGAATACATATCATTCATCATATGCATAAGGAGGTCTTCACACCAGGTTTCCTTATCTCTCTGCTATTTATTTCAGCAAGATGGATATAGAGCATACGGTCAAATATCTACAGACGCAGAATTCACAGTTCCAACAGCTACTCATGACCTTGGCAAAGGGTTAGGAGGAGCTCAAAGGTCTACTGGAAAAAGAAAAGGAGAAAAAGAAAAAGAAAAGAGTTGGTGTGGCCACTATGGGAAGAAGATTTAAGAACCAAGCTAGAAGGGTCCTGGATTTCCCCTCGACGTCTGATGAAGGGGTTGGAAAAGGAAAAGGAGCTGCAGTGCCCTCCGAGTCTGAGGCTGAAGAAGAAGAAGAAGAGGATGAAGATTACTCTGAGCAGCAGTACCCTCTTGCAGACGACAAGTATAAGAATTTAGAAGAGCGTTTGGCAGCCATGGAGGTACAAAGAGTGCATGGGTTGGATTTTGAAGAACTAGGGTTGGTTGCTGGGATTGTGATTCCCCCTAAATTCAAGGTGCCTACATTTGCTAAATACAATGGTTTGTCTTCTCCGAAGATGCATATGCGGTCTTACGTCAGAAAGATCCAACCTCACTCTTCTGATAAGGATCTATGGGTCCACTTTTTTCAAGATAGTTTGTCGGGTACGCAATTGGATTTGTTCTACCAACTTGAAAGATCTGATGTACATAACTGGGAAGATTTGGCTGCTGCCTTCTACAGACAATATCAATATAATGCAGACTTAACACCTACTCGTACTCAATTACAGAGTATGGGTATGGTCTCTAATGAAGGCTTTAAGGAGTATGCCCAGAAGTGGTGGGACTTGGCTGGAAGGGTGCATCCACCATTGTCTGAAAGAGAGCTTGTGGATATGTTTTTGGGGACCCTGTCAGGTCCATTCTTTAATCACTTGACCGGGAGCTCATTTGCAGGGTTCACTGAACTAATTCTGACGGGTGAAAGAGTCGAAGCTGGAATTAAGAGCAATAAAATTCAGAAGGATGCATCTGCTTCCGCTGCTGTCAAGAAGACCTTTCCAGCCAAGAAAGAGGTCTCAGCTGTTTACTCCCAGAGAAATCAAGGAAGAATGAAGCGCCGACCAGCAGTATGGGCTGTGATGATTCAGAATTCCACAGCCGATCAACCTCGAAGCAGTCAACCCAGAGCTAACCAAACCAGGGTGGAAAGGCCTACACGACAATTCACCTGGATCAATATGACACCTGCTCAGGTTCTCCCTAATCTGTTAAAGTTAAACCTTACAAACTTGAAAGAGGCGCCGAAAAACCCAAATACCTCTTCTCCCTACTGTTGTACCCCAAAATTTTGCCCTCCCATATTTCTCAAAACATTGCAAGAAAAATCTCCAAGTGGTTCAAGATTGCTCAAGAGTTGGACAATCAAGCTATCTCCTAAGGAAGTCAACCTCAAATTAGGGTTTTGTGTTGCATCAAGGTCCATACATCCAAATGACCTCAAGTGCTCCCCAATGTCCTAATATGTTCTCAAGTTCATCCATGTCAAATTTCAAGCCTTGCAGAGGAAGTTTGGTCAGTCAATTGCTCAAAGGGTCCAAAAATCGACCGTGCTAGGGCAAAAGTCAACTGTGACCCAAATACAGTCAAACTTCAAGATTTTTTGTCAACATTCTCATTTTGAATGATATTTCATCATTTGATCAAGGGTTGATCATGATTCATCAAGGATTGCTCAAAATTCATCAAGACTCAAAAGTTGCTAAATTAGGGTTTTGTAGGAAAAGTCAACTCAACTTTGACCAAGCATAACTTTCTCATACTTTATGAGAAATGACCCATCCAAAGCTCATTTTGAATAGGATGAAATTTACTACAATCCATCTTCACACCCCAAGATTAGAAAATGCACTCACAAAAAGTTACAAATTTGGACATTATAGGTCATTTTTGAAAGTCAACAAAAACACCTTTTTTGCCAAAGCTTATAACTTGAGAATGGAATATCAAAATGCGATGAGACCAAAATTGTTGATTAGAGAACATCTCAAGGTTTCTAAAAAGTCAAAGAACACTTCCAAAAGTTCAAAAATGAAGAAGTTATGCATTGTTGAAGTTAGGCATTTTTCCAGAATTGCCAAAAGTCAACTATCCCCAAAACGTCAAATTTTGCCAAAGGAACCCATTCTTTTCCACTTGATTTGATCTTGTCACACTACACACGTGTCGTAGCTTCAGCCTTGTGTCCATTTATTAATTTTTCTATTTTATTTGATTTTTTATTGGATTAATTTATTTTAAATCAATTTAAATCAAATAAAATCCAAATATTGATCACTTAGGATCTTTTTGATTGTTATAGGTCTTAATTGTCATCATGGACATGATCAAATCCGTATCAAGCCATATCATGAACAAAATATTGGATTTTGGACAAAGTTGGATGGTTTTCAATGGAGGATCAAATCAAATCCTAAAACATCAATGGACAAGGATTCAGCCCAAAAAAGTTAACCTAATTCACTCCATGTTACATATACAATGCAAAGGCACGAGTTTGAGGACCTAGAGGCTGCAAAATCACAAGAACCAAACTTGGAAAAATTGCAAAAAAAGTGTGAAATCGAAATCGTTCTTAGAGGCACTTTCAGGACCTAACAAGCATCTCAATCGTTCCCTGGCACTTCTCAGAAGAAGAACCAACCAAGATCACGCATTCTCCAGCCTCCAAAAGCACTGTAAGCGTCCCTCAGATCCGCCATATTCATGGATTCCCAAATCTCTATTCTTGCATCCATTCTCAAAAACGATTGCATATTCTGATTCCTCATATCATTTATGAACTTTATGCATTAACCAATTTTGTTTTCATGCTTTGTATCGAGAAACGCCATTGTAGGGTTTCCTAGGTTTTTTTAGGGGTTTTTGATACAGGTGAAATTAGGCCTATTAATGGACATGGTTGAGACCGGGATGAAGAGGCGAGTACAACCATGGCCTTGGATGGAATTTATATGGCCTGGGAAGGATTTTCGAATCAACCTACGCCTTTTGCTGCAGATATAAATCCGCAGTTAATCTCTGTATAAATTTGAGGACAGGGACGACAACGTGTCCCCATCCAATTGCTCCATTCAAATTTCGCGCTTTATTTTTTTTAATTCTGGCATATTGTTTGTTTTCCCAATATATTAATTGTTATCCAATATAATAACAAATGAAACATAGTGATTGAGTGGTGGAGGCGTTAGTGCAAGATCTAACAGGACCTGGGTTCGAATCCCAGGTCCCCATATTCCTTATTATTATTTTCTTTCAGGTGTTCTAGCGTGTCTCATGCATTGCAACGCACCTTACTCCCTCAAATCTCCAAACGCCAGATGGCCCCAGGCCAGATCTGGTGGTCCAGATGGGATGCCTACCATATGCCAAGGTCAACGTGCATACGTGGAATCAGGAGAAGTCAAAGCAGGCTTGCATAAATGGGCCTTGAAACTGCTAATCTCACCTCCAATTTGGGCCCAAAACCCCCTTGGTTATTTCTTTTTCTTTCTTTTATTTATTTATTTATTTATTGTTTTTATTTTAACTAACCAATTAAACCTTTTTTACTCATAAAATCAAAAATCAAAAATATATTTTAGTTATTAAAATTAAATTCAGCACTTTATTTTTGTAAATAAATTAATTTAATTAATTTAGTTTAATTAGGAAATAACTTTAATATCTTTTGCAATAATTAAAATTAATTTAGATAATTGGGTTTTACTAACTTTGATTAAATTTATTTTATTTCTTTAAATATCAAAAAAATCCAAAAAATGTTATTTTTATTAATTAATTAATTTGTTCATTAATTTAATAATTAGTTTAGATTTAATTTCCTTTTAATTCAAAAAACCAACAAAAAATTCTTTTCTTTAATAATTAAAGGGTCAAAACCCTAGAATGTGCCCAATTTAATTTTCTCACACGCGATCCATATTTATTCAATATTGTATCTGCTTCCGGAATGTAATAGCTTTAATTAGGACATTTTTTATCGCTTTATTTATTTTCCGCATTTTAATTTCAAGGGTTGTTTTTGGCGATGTAAATACCCAACGCCTTGTAATAGTTAGTTTTAATTTCTGCAATTTAATTTCCGTAACTTATAAACTGTTAGATGTCTGGTAAATAGGGAATGCATGACAAGATCGAATGTATGAACTTAAAATTAACATAGATAACCATTGACATGTACAAAGATAAAATTAACCGAAATAACACACTCGCACATGCGCACTCTTAGGGTACACCTCGCTTGGTTGGCTTCGAACGTGGTCATTGAGTATAGGAAGTTTTAGAGGTCACCCTCTTGTACAAAGATCATAGTTGCCTTGAAACGGTTGCCTCGGAAAAATGATCTAAGACATTAGGGTTACCGCTAAGGCGTCCTAACATTGCTTTAGTGATCACACGTCCCTTAATCGAATTGACCCTTAAACTCCAACGATGATGCTACCTACTCATCAATAGTGGGATAGCATTGTCTAAACGAAATTAGTACAGATTGATTCCTTTTTCGAGTAGGTAGATGGTTCTTAAGTACTTGCTCCAATCAAAACAAAACAAAACTTTTCGCACTTACACTCCTTTCAAACAAAAAGACTTCTTCCAAACCCACAAACACAAAGAAAAGCAAATTTTGAAAACACTTTGAGAAAGTACCTAAGAGCCTGTGGATAACCACGTATAGAAAGGGTGCTAACACCTTCCCTTTCTATAATCTACCCCCCGGACCTGAGAAACATCTCGAAAAAGGAATTTTTCTGTGCTTTTTCCTTTCCTTGTTGGATAAAATAAAAGACGGTGGCGACTCTTGCTTACCGCGACATTTTGCAAAAACAAACACAAAACGCGAACCAGCATTCCAAAAAACAGTCAGTTCTTTCTCACTGTATCACACAACTGGAGACTCTGCTGGGGACGCTTAATAAGTGGGGTGTACCTTAGGATTAGATCATTGTGTTTTCAATTGTTTGCTTTGTATGCTTTATATTTGTGGGCTTGTATCGGAGTTACTATAGATCCTAACCCAGATCTGGGGATACCCTTTAGGTAAGTAACAATAAACTGTGAGGGAATTGTATGGCATAGACCGATACGGTTGAAGCAGTAGCTATGTTGGTGTGGCACTTTAGATTATATCGATATCCCTTGTGTTGGAACGAGGATAATATGGGTCTTCTAAGGGGTCATTAAGCACCAACTGACCTTAGAACATTTAAATTGACCAACTTGGCCATAGAACAGTAGCAGTATGCTACACTCATTGAGACTAAACTCTCGTGATGATTCCGGACGCAAGAAAAGGTTGCTAAACTGGAATTATGACCGATTGAGGGTAGTCAATGATATTGAGATCCTCTAGAACCCGGTTACTATTTTTAGGACAGGTTTAAACCAACTGAACTGAAAGAGGGTAGTACCTAAGCTCCTTGCCAGCCCGAAGTCTAAGGGCTCTCTGTGTGACTTGTGTGCCTTTTCCATGTTTGCTATTTGTGGATACTTGTGATGTGCTCTCTATCATGACATCATGACATCATAACATTGCATGCATCTTGCATTGGACTAACCTATTTCAAAGACAAGAGGGATTCATCTTTGCTCTGTTTTGTAGGTCATGATGCCCATGCCTAGGAATACCATCCAGATTAACTTTGTCCAGGTTCCCACTATGCTTAAAGAGTTGGTTGCAAAGATGCCTGATACTAATTCCTTCATCAGGAGGCATGGTTACCTTTTGAGTTTGGTCACTTCTAAATTGGACGAGCAGATGATGAGTGTCCTGGTCCAATTCTATGATCTGCTGTACCATTGCTTTACTTTCTAGGACTATCAACTGGTTCCCACCTTAGAAGAGTTCTCTGAGCTGCTTGGTATCCCTATCCGGGAGCAGACCCCATTTACTGGTTGGGAGAAGATTCTTAGGCCAGAAGAGATTGCTGCAGCCCTTCATATGACAAAGGAAGAGGTAATGGCTAATTGGGAGACTAGAAATGGAGCAAAGGGCTTTCTGACTAAGTTCTTGGTTGGTAAGGCTAACTATTTCTGGGATAGTCTAGACTTCAAGGCATTCGAGGATATTCTGGCTCTTCTGATATACGGCTTGGTATTGTTTCCGAATCCTAACACTTTTGTTGATGTGAATGCGGTGAAAAATCTTCATCTCTCGTAATCATGTACCCACTCTCTTGGGTGACATTCTTCATCAGCTTTATGCCCGTACTGCCCGAAAGAGGGGAACCTTGATGTGCTGTGCTCCATTATTGTCGAGGTGGTTTATTTCGCACCTCCCCAAATCAGTGCTGAAGAACAAAGAAGGAATGGGCTGGGCCTATAGGGTTATGTCTCTCTCTCATAATGACATCATCTAGACTATCAAGGGTATGGATGAGGTGGCTATTATTGATCGATGTGGGGAGTACCCCAATGTTCCACTGATAGGAACCTGTGAGGGAATTTCTTACAATCCATGCTTGGCCTTACGTCAGTTTGGGCGAGCCAGAAGAGAAGGACCTCATGAGCTGCTAATGCCTAGCATCATCTTTGATTTTCAAGGGGATAGCGACGAGCAGCGTCGCAGATTCATAAGGGCTTGGGATAGAGTTCACAGATATGATCCACACGAGCTGGGCCCAAAGACTTATCTTCCAATGGAGCCATATCTCAGATGGGTCCGTATCCGTGCCCAAAAGCTGGGTATGCCATATGAAGTCGTCCTGCCTATCATTGTTGAAGTTGCTAATGAGGAAGGGGTTCTTCCAACCATCCTCCATCCTCATATGCCCACTGACATTGGGGCACTGAAAAGGTCTTGGATGCAGCTGAGAGAGGAACGGGATTCTTACCAAGAAAAGTTCAACGAGCAAGAGCAGAAGATCAGAAGTTGACTAGGCAATTGGAGAACAAGCGGATTCTCAATGACTATGTCTGCACCGACAAGAAGCGACCGTGGGAGCACTGATTGTCCTTTGATGATTTCCTTTTCATTTTTCATTTACTTTTAAGTATTTCCTTTCTTGTAACGCCTTAAGGGCATCTGTTGAACAATTTGAATTTCAAAGTTTATCTAATAAAGTGTGTTTCCTTTCTGGTTTACAAATTTGAATCTCCCGATTGTCTTTGAAATCATGTCATACGCATTTCATCCCATGCACTTCATAAACAAGTAACCATTACAGGTATCTTATCTTCTTCGTTGTTTATTTCAGCACTCATCATGTCTGCCGAACCATCCACCGAGCAAGCAATCAAGGCCCTACCGGCCCAGAATGCCCAATTTCAAGAGCTATTCGTGAATCTAGCTAAGGGTCAGCAAGATCTGAAGACCCTGATTCTGAAAGAGAAGAAGAAGAAGAAGAGGACAATCCTATTTAACACAGGTCACAGGTTTGGAAACAGGGTACAAAATGAAGTTGATTTGACCACCTCATCTAGAGGGAAAGATAGTCAGGAAGAAAGGAAGGCTCCTAGCCCTGTGGTCTCAGACAATGAGACGGACTTCGAAGAAGACTAGTATCCTCCGGCCGAGGATAGATACAAACAACTGGAAGACCGGTTGAGTGCTATGGAAGTTTAGAAAGTGCCTGGTCTGGACTTTGGTGATCTAGGTCTATCATCTGGGGTAGTGATTCCCCACAAGTTCAAGGTACCAGCCTTTGCTAAGTATAACGGAGTTTCTTGTGCGAAGCTGCACCTCCGGTCATATGTAAGGAAGATTCAACCGTATACCACTGATAAGAACCTATGGATCCACTTCTTTCAAGCCAGTCTCTCAGGGACTCAGCTTGAGTGGTTCTATCAGTTAGACGGAGCCAGTATCCGCAGTTACGAAGATTTGGCTACTGCTTTCTACAGGCAGTACCAGTACAATTTCGACCTCTCTCCTACGGGTACCCAACTCCAGGGTATGTCAATGGAAACGAGTGAAGGTTTCAAATATTGTGCTCAGAAGTGGAGGGACCTCGCCGGAAGAGTACAACCACCCTTGGCTGATCGGGAGCTTGTGGGTATGTTTCTGGGGACCTTGTCTGGTCCATTTTTCAACCATCTGATCGGAAGTTCTTCATTTGGGTTTATAGAGCTAATTATGACCGGTGAGAGGATTGAGGCTGGTATTAAGGCTGGTAAGATAAAAAAGGTGCTTCATCAAGCACCGAGAAGAAGCCTTTTAAGAAAGAGTCCAGTGTTGTCTACAGTTCGAAAAGACAGAATAGACCTGAACACCGCCAAGCTGTTAATGCGGTTGTTATTTCAAGGCCTGCTGGTGGTGCTCAGCACAACAATCAACAAAAGGACGAGAGACCTCTAAGGAAATTCACCCGTCTCAGCATGACTTTGTCTCAGATTCTGCCACAGTTACTGAAGACCAATCTGGTGATTCCAAGGGAAGCCCCGAAGAATCCAAATACTACATCACCAAAGTATAACCCTAATGCCCGCTGTGCTTTTCACTCTGATAGCCCGGGGCATGATACAGATGATTGTTGGGTCTTGAAGAACAAGGTACAGGATTTGATTGATGCAAAAGAGATCGAGTTCGGAGCACCAGAGAAGCCTAAACAAGATGCAGGGGTGAATGCTATCGGGGACGACGACGTTGAAGAGTCTGAGTTCGACAGTTGGATCTATCCTACGACCGACGGTGGACCAAGCAACTGGACAGCAAATGACTTCATCCCTATTACTTTTGTTACCCAGTAATGAAACTTTTTGTTTTGAATTTGTAACAGACAATGTTTAAACTTTACGGCCCGGTGTCTTACCCGGGGCACCGTGGCTTCATTTGTGAGGGCTTTATGCGTGTCATTTTCATATATCATTAATAAAAATCATTGTACGTTCTTGCATTTCAAATATTGCGCTCCTTGTTTTTCTTTATTATATATTGCAAAACAACTATTTTACACACACTCACATATACAGGTTTACATCCACTCTGGATCTCACTGGTAACGACTCTGCTACTGCCGGTTATGACTTCGAAAATACGATCAACTTAGCCGAAGACGAAGGTGAAGATGGTTGCGAAGTGCCCGGTGAACTTGCAAGACTGTTACTTCAGGAAGAGAGAGTTATTCAGCCACACGAAGAGCCGTTGGAATCAGTGAATCTGGGTACTGAGATAGACAAGAAAGAGGTCAAGATCAGTGCAAATCTGGAGCTTAGTGTGAAGCAACGGTTGATTCAGATGCTGCGTGACTATGTTGAGATCTTTGCCTGGTCTTACAAAGATATGCCTGGTTTGGATACCGATATTGTGGTCCATCGCCTGCCTACCAAAGAAGATTGTCCTCCAGTGAAACAGAAGGTCCGCCGAATGCGTCCAGAGATGTCTGAGAAAATCAAGGCTAAAGTTATGAAACAGTTTGATGCCGGTTTTCTAGCAGTTACTTCTTACCCACAGTGGGTGGCCAATGTGGTTCTTGTGCCGAAGAAGGATGGTAAGGTTCTAATGTGTGTTGACTACAAGGATTTGAACAGGGCGAGCCCCAAAGATGATTTCCTTCTACCTCATATCGACGTTCTGGTTGATAACACCGCTCAGCATAAGGTCTTCTCCTTTATGGATGGTTTCTCCGGTTATAATCAGATAAAGATGGCTCCCGAAGACATGGAGAAGACAACTTTTGTTACTCAGTGGGGCACCTTTTGCTACAAGGTCATGCCTTTTGGATTGAAAAATGCTGGGGCAACGTATCAGCGTGCCATGGTTGCTTTGTTTCATGACATGATCCATCATGAGATTGAGGTATACGTCGACGACATGATTGCAAGATCTCAAACTGAGGAAGAACATCTTGACCACCTTCAGAAGTTGTTTGACAGGTTGAAGTTGTACAAGCTGAGGTTAAACCCGAACAAGTGCACCTTCGGGGTGAGATCTGGTAAACTGGTGGGTTTCTTCGTAAGCGACAAAGGTATTCAAGTGGATCCTGCAAAGGTGAAATCCATACAGGAAATGCCAGCTCCCAGAACAGAGAAAGAAGTCAGAGGCTTCCTGGGACGACTGAATTACATTGCCCGATTCATCTCGCACCTGACTGCTACTTGTGAACCAATCTTCAAGTTACTGAAGAAAGATCAAGTGGTACGTTGGAACGATGAATGTCAGGCCTCTTTCGAAAGGATTAAAGAGTATCTCCAAGAGCCACCCATTCTGATGCCTCCAGTTGAAGGGAGACCTCTGATCTTATACTTGACAGTACTCGATAATTTGATGGGGTGTGTGCTGGGTCAGCATGACGAGTTTGGCCGAAAAGAGCATGCTATTTATTACCTTAGCAAAAAGTTTATCGATTGCGAGACCCGATACCCGCTGCTTGAGAAAACTTGATGCGCTTTGGCATGGGCTGCTCGCCGGCTGAGACAGTATATGCTGACTCACACTACTCTGTTGATATCAAAGATGGATCCAATCAAGTATATCTTCGAAAAGCCTTCCTTGTCCAGAAGAATAGCGAGATGGCAGATGATCTTGACTGAGTATGACATCCAGTACACGACTCAAAAGGAAATTAAGGGAAGTGTGTTGGCAGACCATTTGGCACATCAGGTAGTGGATGATTACCAGTCTATGAACTTTGAATTCCCGGACGAGAATATCATGTTAGTGACTGATTGTGAGACACCTGGACCAGATGAAGGACCTGAGGAAGGATCCCGATGGTCTATGTACTTTGATGGAGCTTCGAACGCTTTGGGTAATGGTATTGGCGCTGTGATCATATCTCCTAAAGGCTCTCATACTCCGTTCACTGCCCGACTATGTTTCAACTGCACCAACAATATGGCGGAGTATGAAGCGTGCATCATGGGTCTTCGAGCAGCAATTGACCTAAGGATTAAATTCTTGAGTGTCTTTGGAGATTCCGCTCTCGTGATCAGTCAGATCAAAGGCGTGTGGGATACGAAACACCCAAATCTTATTCCTTACAAGGAGTATGTATTGACATTGCTTCCCCATTTCGAAGAGATAACCTTTGAACATTTCCCTAGAGAGGAGAATCAGTTGGCGGACGCGTTGGTTACGATGTCTTCTATGTTCAAAGTCAATTGGGACAACGAGGCTCCCCGGATCATCATTGAAAGATTGGACGAACCTGCACATTGCTATGATTATGAGACTGAAGAAGTAACAGAAAAGCCCTGGTTTCATGAGGTGAAGAGGTATCTTGAAGCTCAGGAGTACCCCGAGGGTGCATCTATTAATGACAAGAAATTTCTGAGGAGGTTCGCGGCAAAGTTCTTCATTAGCAATGGCATTCTTTACAAGCGTAACCATGATTCGACTTTACTGCGTTGTGTGGATAAGACTGAAGCAGAAAGGATCATGGCGGAGTTACATGAAGGTACTTTCGGGACTCATTCCAGTGGACACACCATGGCAAAGAAAATCCTTCGGGCATGATATTATTGGTCCATAATGGAAGCCGACTGTTATCAGCATTCTCGAACATGTCACAAGTGCCAAGTCTATGCTGATAAGGTGCACATACCTCCAGTTCCTCTGAATGTCTTGACAACTCTGTGGCCTTTTGCAATGTGGGGCATTGATATGATCAGTGAGATCAGACCTACAGCGTCCAACAGGCATCGTTTCATCTTGGTAGCAATTGATTACTTCACGAAATGGGTTGAAGCAACTTCCTTTGCTACCGTAACCAAGAATGTCGTGGCACGGTTCATTCGGCACAATCTGATCTGTCGATACGGTGTACCAGAGAGGATCATTACGGAAAATGGTACCAATCTCAACAACAAAATGATCACTGAGCTTTGCGAGCAATTCAAGATACAACATCACAACTCTTCTCCCTACCAGCCGAAGATGAATGGGGCTGTCGAAGCGGCTAATAAGAACATTAAGAAGATTGTGCAGAAGATGACAGTGACATACAAAGACTGGCACGAGATGTTACCATTTGCTCTTCATGGGTACTGTACCTCAGCGCGGATGTCAATAGGGGCAACACCCTATTCCTTGGTATATGGTATGGAGGCAGTCTTGCCCATTGAAGTTCAGATACCCTCTCTTCGAATCATGAAGGATGCAGGTTTGAGCGAAGATGACTGGATTCAGACCCGGCTTGATCAACTGAACCTAATCGACGAAAAGAGACTTACTGCTATTTATCATGGTCAGACGTACCAAAAACGGATGATCAAGGCATTTAACAAGAAAGTCAGACGACAAGAGTATCAAGTTGGGGATCTGGTTATCAAGCGCATTATTCTACCTCAAGGTGATCCCAGGGGCAAATGGACCCCTACTTACGAAGGGCCATTTGTGGTTAAGAACATTTTCTCAGGAGGAGCTATGATTCTAACCACCATGGATGGTGACGACCTTCCTCACCCCGTCAATACAGACATAGTGAAAAGATACTACGCATAAACAAAGACCCGCTAGGTTGACTGGCCTAGGTAAAAATAAGGGCTTCCCGGCGAACCAAAAGGGTTCAGGCAAAAATAAGGGATGAAAATGAAAAAAAATCTATACACCCGGCAAGTCGAAAACCTGAAAAGGCAGCTTGAGCAAAAAAGGGTATCCCCGTGGACTGAAAACCCGAAAGGGCGGTCCAGGCAAAAATTAGGGATCAAAGCGTAACACTATGTCTCATTGGATCACCTTGCATCCAGACTTTGGTATCGACTATCAAGTTCGGACGACACTAATCAATCTGATTCCTCTTCAACCAGTAGCAAAGTGATGAGATGCTTGAGGACATAAAGGCAATAGCAGAGTTGGAACACAGTGGGATTATTCACATAGATGTTTTATTTATTTTTTACAAATTGTGTAAATTCTATTATTCGGTGGTGTTCTCTTGCTAGGATGTCAGCCTCCTGTACAAAAACGCCTATTTACAGGCCAAACTTCAAATCAATACAAATTTATTTTCAGACAAATTTCAAACTGTTTTTCCTTTATCTGTTTTGATTTGCAAAGAACGTCCAACGTTCATTTTTGATATATGCATTTGACATTAATTGCTGCTCATAAATATTTACATGCGAAACAAAAATGAATTACTGGTAATATCAGAAACAGGGGAAATAAGAAGTGTCCAAGCTGTGTAGTTGCTTTGTCCACCAGGTACAAGGTAAATTCAGCTGAAGAATATGGCTAAGATACTTTCACTCCCCGCATAGTAAGACAATAATGGTGGCTTTCCCCAGTTGAGACTTACAACCATGAACGAATCGGTAATATTCTCCCCAAGCAGAGTTTATCTACCATCAGCACTAAAAGGCTCGATATCCCCGGCAGTCTTAATATTCCCCAATGGAGTATAAGAATGTTCCCTGGAAGAATACAAGATACCCCCCAGTGGAGTCATTATTTCCCCAGCACAGTCCAAAAAGCTTCCCTAACGGAGTTGAAGCATCATCCCCAATAGACTCTGGAAGTTTATCCCCGGCATAGTACAAAATTAAATCTCCCCAGCCAAGTTCGAAGGATCATTCTCAGCAGAATTCAGAGGATTATCCCCACCAAAAGTCTAACAGGTTATCCCCAGAAAATTGCAAATGAAAGATCATCCCCAGCGAAGTTCTTTCCTTTCACAAACAGGAATTCAATCCTCAACATGATTCGATATCACCAGCAACGGTAATCCATCCCCAGTAGAGTTTATCAGTGGAAGCCTCAACAGAGTATCTCTTCCCCAGAGTAATCTCCTCATCAGTATATTCCCCAACGGAGTTATCTTCTCCTACAGGTTTATTCTCGCAATCACTTTCATTCACCATCCCCAGCGGAAACGAAGAATTCAACTCTATTCTCCAGCAGCTATCCGGGATTTATTTTCCCCATCTAAAGCATTACATTTCCATAAATCATGATACATGCATATACGCATCATACCATACAACCTCATTTATTTTGAGAAGCATCATTGCTTGATCCATATCATGCACTGCATATGACTGACTTTTACCTTTCAGGAAAGATGCAGTTAAGTTCTCATCTATGTCAAAGACCTTTGTCTGGTCCAGTTAAATCGATTCCTAAAGATTTTTATGATGTCGATCCAGTCAAAGATATTCCTAGACTTTTGTCTGGTCCAGTTAAATCGATTCCTAAAGATTTTTTGGTGCCGATCCAGTCAAAATTTTCCAAGACCTTTGTCTGGTCCAGTTAAATCGATTCCTAAAGATTTTTTCTGATGTCGATCCAGTCAAAGATATTCCAAGACTTTTGTCTGGTCTAGTTAAATCGATTCCTAAAGATTTTTCTGATGTCGATCCAGTCAAAATTTTCCAAGACTTTTGTCTGGTCCAGTTAAATCGATTCCTAAAGATTTTTCTGATGCCGATCCAGTCAAAATTTTCCAAGACCTTTGTCTGGTCCAGTTAAATCGATTCCTAAATATTTTTCTGATGCTGATCCAGTCAAAGATATTCCAATACTTTTGTCTGGTCCAGTTAAATCGATTCCTAAAGATTTTTCTGATGCCGATCCAGTCAAAATTTCAAAGGCCTTGTCTGGTCCAGTTAAATCGATTCCTAAAGATTTTTCTGATGCCGATCCAGTCAAAGTTGTTCCAAGACTTTTGTCTGGTCCAGTTAAATCGATTCCTAAAGATTTTTTTGATGCCGATCCAGTAAAAGTTAATCCAAGACCTTGTCTGGTCCAGTTAAATCGATTCCTAAAGATTTTTCTGATGCTGATCTAGTAAAAGATAATCCAAGACCTTCTCTGGTTCAGTTAGATCGACGATAAGATCTCCATGATTCCTATTCCAATCGAAGTTCAGACCACCTGTCAAAAGTCTCCAAATGGCATCTGTAAGCCCATTCCTGATGTCACCAGGCTGATACCACTTCATGCGAGTGCAAATTTCTGGGCACTCTAGTGTTCAATCATCTTCCACCTTCGGACCACGAAACGCCCGAAAGCCAATCTATATCCTCAGGTTTAAGAAGATTGAACAGGGGCAGCTGTTGTACCCCAAAATTTTCCCTCCCATATTTCTCAAAACATTGCAAGAAAAATCTCCAAGTGGTTCAAGATTGCTCAAGAGTTGGACAGTCAAGCTATCTCCTAAGGCAGTCAACCTCAAATTAGGGTTTTGTGTTACATCAAGATCCTTACATCCAAATGACCTCAAGTTCTCCCCAATGTCCTAATATGTTCTCAAGTTCATCCATGTCAAATTTCAAGCCTTGCAGAGGAAGTTTGACCAGTCAATTGCTCAAAGGGTCCAAAAATCGACTGTGCTAGGGCAAAAGTCAACTGTGACCCAAATACAGTCAAACTTCAAGATTTTTTGTCAACATTCTCATTTTGAAGGATATTTCATCATTTGATCAAGGGTTTATCATGATTCATCAAGGATTGCTCAAAATTCATCAAGACTCAAAAGTTGCTAAATTAGGGTTTTGTAGGAAAAGTCAACTCAAGTTTGACCAAGCTTAACTTTATCATACTTTATGAGAAACAATCCATCCAAAGCTCATTTTGAAAAGGATGCAATTTCATACAATCCATCTTCACACCAAAAGATCATAAAATGCACTCACAAAAAGTTACAAATTTGGACATTATAGGTCATTTTTGAAAGTCAACAAAAACACCTTTTTTTTCCAAAGCTTATAACTTGAGCATGGAATATCAAAAAGATATTATACCAAAAGGGTTGGTTAGAGGACATCTCAAGGTTTCTAAAAAGTCCAAGAACACTTCCAAAAGTTCAAAATTGAAGAAGTTATGCATTGTTGAAGTTATTCATTTTTCCAAAATTGCCAAAAGTCAACTATCCCCAAAACTTCAAAATTTGCCAAAGGGGCCCATTCTTTTCCACTTGATTTGATCTTGTCACACTACACACGTGTCCTAGCTTCAGCCTTATGTCCATTTATTAATTTTTCTATTTTATTTGATTTTTTATTGAATTAATTCATTTTAAATCAATTTAAATCAAATAAAATCCAAATATTGATCACTTAGGATCTTTTTGATTGTTATAGGTCTTTATTGTCATCATAGACATGATCAAATCCGTATCAAGCCATCATGAACAAAATATTGGATTTTGGACAAAGTTGGAAGGTTTTCAATGGAGGATCAAATCAAATCCTAAAACATCAATGCACAAGGATTCAGCCCAAAAAAGTTAACCTAATTCACTCCATGTTACATATACATTGCAAAGGCACGAGTTTGAAGACCTAGAGGCTGCAAAATCACAAGAACCAAACTTGGAAAAATTGCAAACAAAGTGTGAAATCGAAATCGTTCTTAGAGGCACTTTCAGGACCTAACAAGCATCTCAATCGTTCCCTGGAACTTATCAGAAGCAGAACCAACCAAGATCACGCATTCTCCAGCCTCCAAAAGCATTGTAAGCGTCCCTCGGATCCGCCATATTCATGGATTCCAAAATCTGTATTCTTGCATCCATTCTAAAAAACGATTGCATATTCTGATTCCTCATATCATTTATGAACTTTCTGCATTAACCAATTTTGTTTTCATGCTTGGTATCGAGAACGCCATTGTAGGGTTTCCTAGGTTTTTTTAGGGGTTTTTGATACAGGTGAAATTAGGCCTATTAATGGACATGGTTGAGACCGGGATGAAGAGGCGAGTACAACCATGGCCTTGGATGGAATTTATATGGCCTGGGAAGGATTTTCGAATCAACCTACGCCTTTTGCTGCGGATTTAAATCCGTGGGTAATCTCTGTATAAATCTGAGGACAGGGACGACAACGTGTCCCCATCCAATTGCTCCATTCAAATTTCGCGCTTTATTTTTTTTTAATTCTGGCATATTGTTTGTTTTCCCAATATATTAATTGTTATCCAATATAATAACAAATGAAACATAGTGGTTGAGTGGTGGAGGCATTAGTGCAAGATCCAACAGGAACTAGGTTCGAATCCCAGGTCCCCATATTCCTTATTATTATTTTCTTTCAGGTGTTCCAGCTCATGCATTGCAACTCACCATACTCCCTCAAATCTCCAAACGCCAGATGGCCCCAGGCCAGATCTGGTGGTCCAGATGGGATGCCTACCATATGCCAAGGTCAACGTGCATACGTGGAATCAGGAGAAGTCAAAGCAGGCTTGCATAAATGGGCCTTGAAACTGCTAATCTCACCTCCAATTTGGGCCCAAAACCCCCTTGGTTATTTCTTTTTCTTTCTTTCTTTTATTTATTTATTTATTGTTTTTATTTTAACTAACCAATTAAACCTTTTTCCTCATAAAATCAAAAACCAAAAATATATTTTAGTTATTAAAATTAAATTCAGCACTTTATTTTTGTAAATAAATTAATTTAATTAATTTAGTTTAATTAGGAAATAACTTTAATATCTTTTGCAATAATTAAAATTAATTTAGATAATTAGGTTTTACTAACTTTGATTAAATTTATTTTATTTCTTTAAATATCAAAAAAATCCAAAAAATGTTATTTTTATTAATTAATTAATTTGTTCATTAATTTAATAATTAGTTTAGATTTAATTTCCTTTTAATTCAAAAAACCAACAAAAAATTCTTTTCTTTAATAATTAAAGGGTCAAAACCCTAGAATGTGCCCAATTTAATTTTCTCGCACGCGATCCATATTTATTCAATATTGTATCTGCTTCTGGAACGTAATAGCTTTAATTAGGACATTTTTTATCGCTTTATTTATTTTCCGCATTTTAATTTCAAGGGTTGTTTTTGGCGATGTAAACACCCGACGCCTTGTAATAGTTAGTTTTAATTTCCGCAATTTAATTTCCGTAACTTATAAACTGTTAGATGTCTGGTAAATAGGGAATGCATGACAAGATCGAATGTATGAACTTAAAATCAACATAGATAACCATTGACATGTACAAAGATAAAATTAACCGAAATAACACACTCGCACATGCGCACTCTTAGGGTACACCTCGCTTGGTTGCCTTCGAACGTGGTCATTGAGTATATGAAGTTTTAGAGGTCGCTCTCTTGTCCAAAGATCATAGTTGCCTCGAAATGGTTGCCTCGGAAAAATGATCTAAGACATTAAGGTTACCGCTAAGGCGTCCTAACATTGCTTTAGTGACCACACTTTCCTTAATAGAATTGACCCTTAAACTCCAACGAAGATGCTACCTACTCATCAATAGTGGGATAGCATTGTCTAAAGTAAATTAGTACAGATTGATTCCTTTTTCGAGTAGGTAGATGGTTCTTAAATACTTGCTCCAATCAAAACAAAACAAAACTTTTCGCACTTACACTCCTTTCAAACAAAAAGACTTCTTCCAAACCCACAAACACAAAGAAAAGCAAATTTTGAAAACACTTTGAGCAAGTACTTAAGAGCCCGTGGATAACCACAGATAGAAAGGGTGCTAACACCTTCCCTTTCTATAATATACCCCCCGGACCCGAGAAACATCTCGAAAAAGGAATTTTTCTGTGCTTTTTTCCTTTCCTTGTTGGATAAAATAAAAGACGGTGGCGACTCTTGCTTACCGCGACATTTTGCAAAAACAAACGCAAAACGCGAACCAGCATTCCAAAAAACAGTTAGTTCTTTCCCGCCGTATCACACCTACTATCATTCAAATGCAAAATGTGCATATCATTCGGACAGTGTGGGGCACGACACCAACAACTGTTGGGCCCTCAAAAATAAGATCCAGGATTTAATAGATGCCAAGGAGGTGGAGTTTGATGCCCCCTAAAAACCTAATGTGATATCCGCTCCTATGCCAAAACATGGTCACAATATCCATGTTATTGTAGAAGATCTTTATGTTACTACTGTTGATGACTTAATGACTCTATTGCCAATGATCAAGATGAATCTGTTGAAAGCCGGGATCTTCCCGGGCTATGAAAAAGATTGTTACTTTTATTCGACCTTGCAATCCGACTGTCCGCTATTGAAGTCAGGCATCCAACGCCTGATGGATAATCAAGAAATCCTCTTCAAGAAAACTCATGTTAGTCATGTTACTCCTAATACTCCAATCAATGATGTTGCTATAATCACAATTTCTGACAATCTTTCCAAGGTCTCCAAAATACCTGTTAAGATTAAACCCGATTCAAAGTTTGTACCTCTGAAGATAACAATGCCGGGGCCTATCCCATACAAGTCCAACAAGACAATACCGTGGAATTATGGAGGAGAGATTTTCTACCACGGTGTTAAGAAGATCGAACCAGTTGAAGAAAGTTCCAATGAAGAGACTCCTGATGTAGGAAATATTGCGGGGACAAGTAAGATCACCCACAGCGGAAGAATCTTCTCTCTGTAGATTGCTCCTCCAAGGGAAATCTTCAGACCCTTAAGTGCTCCTAAGGTTACTCCGGTGCCCATCAACGCATCTGTACGAACTCCAGTAATTGAAGAAATCATAACTCCCGAAGTTGTACCCTCTGCTGTTATTGATGATAAAGGTAAGGGGATCCAAGAAGCGCCCGTCAGGACGAGGGCTCAGCCTTTGGTCATCCCCGAGACCACCCAAAAGGAAATGGAGGAGATTTTAAAGATAATTAAGAAAAGCGACTATGATGTCGTAGAGAAACTGGGGCAAACCCCTTCAAAAATCTCTATGCTGGCCCTATTGCTCTGTTCCGAAGCCCATGCCAAAGCCTTGATCAAATTCCTAAAGATGGCCCATGTGCCTCAAGAAACCTCCGCGGACCAGTTCCAGGAGTGTGTAGCCAGTCTAACCGCCGACAATGGTCTCAGCTTCTCTGATGCCGATCTAACATCTAAGGGAAGAAAGCATAACGACGCCCTGCATGTCTCGGTGGAATGCAGAGGGACGAATCTGGCACAAGTCTTGGTTGATATCGGGTCGTCTTTAAATGTCTTGCCTAAGAAAGCATTGGACAGATTAGACTGTGAAGGATTGACCTTAAAGCCCAGCAATATCATTGTAAGAGCCTTTGATGGTTCTAAGAGGATGGTCCACGGGGAGGTGAACATCCCAATTAAAGTGGGTACTGAAACTTTCCACTCCATATTTTATGTCATGGATATCCGTCCCTCCTACTCTTGCTTGTTAGGAAGACCATGGATTCATTATGCTGGGGCCGTTACGTCCACTCTGCATCAGAAGCTTAAGTACCCAGTCCAGGGGAAAATTGTGACAGTTTGTGGCGAGGAGGAGTATATGATAAGCCATCTGAATTCATTTTGCTATGTTGAATTAGATGGTGAATTCATTGAGACCCCCTTTCAGCACTTTGAAGAGGTTTCTCCTGAAGTTGCGGTAGCCAAAACGATGACTTTTGTGCCCATCATTACCAAACCTGTGTCCCGGATGTCATCCCTTAAAGATGCGGAGGCTGTGATCAAGGAAGGAGGAAGCTGTAATTGCAAGCTTCTCAAGTCATATTTAAAGCATTAGTTTTGATGAAGACAACATGGATATCAACATTCAAAGGATGTGCAAAAAGCTTATCAACATCATATATAAGTCTTGAAGATTAGAAGAAGAATTATTGAAGAATCAACAAATGTCAAATGGTATAAATAATTCTTAAACTTGAATATAGATGTTCACAAATATGCATTCATAATCATATACATATCCCACATTTTTAATGTTAAGAAAAACTTCGTTTGAAATCTTTTTCAAAAAGAATTTTTGAAAATAAATTTTCAGGAACCGGTTCCTCCCTAACAGGGAACCGGGTTCCAAACTTGTTCAAAAAACACGTCCCTGGAATTTGTACCAGGAACCGGGTTGTACCAATAGGGGAACCGGTTCCTGCGTGATATTTTTGAATTCTGACTTATAACGTTCACTAAGAACCGGGTTCTGCCTGTGTCGGAACCGGTTCCCAGCGAACCAGTGCAGCTTTTATTTTGGTTTTTGAACATATTTCAAATGGTATCCTTTCATGAATGCATTGCAACTTTTCATATCAAATGGCATGAATGAAGATGTACTTCTGACTTTATAAAATATGCAGTTTTTCAGATTTCAAATAACATTCTTCAATTTTCAAATCAACAAATATACTTCTTCAATAAACAATTTTCATCATTCACATTTGCATACAAACTTTCAAGTGTTCATAAATTTTGTGAAACTTGCCATATACACTTTCATTAAATCATTACAAGTTTCATACATTGTGAACATTTATAATCATTGCTTGAGAATTGTTTCTATCTTGAAGAAGAAGATCAATTTAAGATTGATAGTGCTCTCCATCTATTTCAAATAAATCATTGTATTACATTAAAGAAAGTATTCCCTTACTATCCAGGATTGTTGGAAGTAAGTGTTGTGATTTGAAGAGGATTGTTCTTCATTCACATTAGTGTTTGTTTGATCTTAAAGGTGTTAAGAACCTTTGGTCACCCTATAGGTTAGATAGTAAGCATAGGCTGTACAATCATTCTAACTATAGTGAAATCTCTTTCGTGTTGGAAAGGGGACTGGAGTACTCTCGGATTGTGAGGGGAACCAGGATATATCACTGTGTTCTTTACTTTTCCGCTTTTATCGCTTTCATCACCATTATCAGGAAAAGATAAGATATAATCAAAACCTTCAAACTCTTAACCAAAAATTACTACAAGTATTCTCATAAAACCGAATAAATTTTTATATACCTAATTCACCCCCCTCTTAGGCACTCTTAGACTTACAGAAGCACAGTATGGGGTCAACTGCCAGATTTTCCTTACAAGACAGATAAGTTCGGCTTGGGTTTCATTGCTGCTAGTCAGAAAGATGTGCGTCTCTCCCGGGCTGGAGGACCGCCATTGAAAATCACTCATCATGGAGTTCATGCTTTAGAGGATGATGAAGAAGAAAGCAATTTTGAAGACTGGATCTTTCCAACTATTGAAGGAGGACTGAACAACTGGGAGACGAAAGACTTCGTTCCCATTACTTTCATCAATCAGTAATTTATCTTTTTGAACATTTCCTGTTTGGTCTGTAATAATTATTAAACAATTTGTACACTCTTTTCGCCTTATGCCTTACCCGGGGCATATAGGTCCATTTGTAAGCGCTTGATTTTTCATCTTCATATGCCATTTTTAATGAATCATGGACGTTTTCATATATAAACTTTTGTGTTCATTTTCTTTCTTTTTACATTTTATTTTGTTTAAAGGTGGTGTGATCGGTGGATCTGGAACTGACTGTTTAACGCTGGTTCGCGAAATGTCGCGGAAGCAAGAGTCGCCACCGTCTTTTATTTTCTCCAAATGGAAAGGACAAAAGCACAGAAAAATTCCTTATAGAGATTGCTCTCGGTTCGGGAGGTAGATTATAGAAAGGGAAGGTGTTAGCACCCTTTCTATCCATGGTTATCCATGGGCTCTTAGATACTTGCTCATTTGTGTTTTCAAAATTGTTTGTTTGCTTTTCAATGTGGGTTTTAAAAAGTTTCTTTGAAAATTCCAGTTCGACTCTTGTATCGGTCCTCAAGAGTGTTTGAAAAATGCTTTCGAAAGCTTTTGAAAATGTGTTGGTGTGAAAAGTATTTTTGATTTGTTTTGTTTTGAATTAGAGAAAGTATCCACGAGTCGTCTACCTACCCTAAGGAATTCGTCTGTGTAAATGTCCTTTAAAGTAGTGCCATCCCACCATTGAGAGGTAGGTAGCACCACCGTTGGAGGTGTTCGGGTCAATTCGAGGTTCGGGACATGGTGATCACCAGAGCAATGGGAAGATACCTTAGAAGCTACCCTCATGCCAGGTTCCCGGATCATGAGGACTTACTAAGACATCCTCTACTCGACGATCACCTTTCGAGGCAAGGCAACAGTGAGGCGTACCCTAGGGGTGGTGTGTGATTTGTGTGTCATGTCCATTTATTTTTGTCTTGTCATGTCAAAGTGATCTAGCGTTTGTTTTTATTTTAGGCCATTCATTCTTGCATGCATTTATTTAACAGTTAAGAAAATTGCGAGAAACATAAAATTCCTAAACTATTACAAAGGCGCGGGTCCACATCGCCAAAATTTCCAGGACCCGATTTGACAGAAAAATAAAGAATTAAAGTGCGAAAGATTAATATTACACGGCTTCGGGAGAATTACATAAATAATTAAAAGAAGGAAATAAATAAAATGCGCGAATAGGAATTAAAATTGGAAATGAGGACGTTGGACCCTTTTTGATGAAATTAAATTATTAGCAAGTTAATTAAATTAAAGAAAAAGAAATTATTTTTTAGTTTTTTTGTATTTATGAGAATTTAATGAAATTAAAAACCTAATTCTGCAATTTTTATTTTATTAAGAAAACATGTTAAAATTTAAACCTAAAATTGAATTAATTATTTACATGCAATTTGATTTATAAAATAAATAATATTTGATTATTAGTGAAAAGAAAAGAAAAGGGATAAAAATTAATTAAAACCCTAATTCTACCAATTTTAAGTTAATTAAGAAAATGCTTGAATTAAACCTAATTTAATAGCTAAAATTAATGAATAATATTTATTTACAAAATATTAAAATAAAGTATATTTTTTAATTTTTATGGCCTTTCTGATTTTTTTGTGTTTTTTTATATTATTATGAAAACAATTAATTAAAGAATTAAATAAAAAAACTAATTAAAACAAGAAATAGAAAAATATGAGGAAAGGAATTAGGAATGCAAACCATGGGGGTCTGTCCCCAAATTGGAGGGCTTGTTAGCATTTTAGGCCCATTAAACTCATGGCCTGGTTGACTTTTCTTGCCAGCGTATGGGATGGTTGACTAGTACACATCATGGTCTCTGGACCCTGGCCCTTGATTGAGTGCAGTGGGACGCGTGGACAGCTTGATATTGTGGATGCATGATGGACGTTAACACTGAAACTGTACACAAGCGTTAATAGCAAAATAATATGGAAAGAGGTGGGGGACCTGGGATCGAACCCAGGTCCTTTTGGTTACCAGTCTTACGCCTTACCAACTGCTCCAAACGCGCGTCTTGTTTACATAATATCAAACAAATAATATAAGGGAAACAAGGGTCAGTGGAACCTCCACGCGCGAAAATTTGAATGAACCAACCAATGCTTTACACCTCATCTTCTTCTTCTTCGTTTTCTTTTTTCCTGAAACACAAAAGAATTGGCAACGGTTTTGAACCGTCCCCAAATGTACCATTCTAGAAAATAACGATTAGGCCATATGGCCACATAAATTAGGCGCGATAGGTGTTTTGTTTTCGTCTAAGCGCGCTGATTTCAACCATGGCCTTGAAGTTCTCTAATTTTACAGTATTAAGAAACCCCTAATTTGAACGTTGAAGAACCCTAATGTCCTTTCATGGTGAATCCTTCAATAATGCACAAAAACTTAATCAAAGCATATGGTTAGTTTCAGAATCATGAGAGCAACATAAAACAAGCGTTAGAATTTAAAATCATGCCCTGAATGATAAGATACGATTTATGCAAAAAACGAAAAAAGCTTGAGTTCTATTCACCAATTCTGGGCGTTAGGATTGTGGAAACCTATTTAGACACGTTGCTTGATGTCTCAGGAAGGTGATGAGATGGTTATTTTGGCTTGAAACCTCTTTGAACCCTGTTTTCAGTTTTGAAAATTTTAGGCAAAAGTGCAAGTTTGGTTATGGAGTTTCTGCGCAGCTGGGCGGTTATGGGCACGAGGGTTAGCATCCATATATACATGTGAATGATTAGGGTTGAGAATTTGATCAAAAAAAATCCATGAATTGATGATAAGATATTTGATTTTCCATGCATTAGTTTTCAAATCTTTTTCATGCAAACTTAGTTCAAATCATGTCCAATCACCAAGATTCTTTCCAAATCTGATTATACACAAAATCTTGAGATTATTTCATGCACAAAAAGATTCAAAAAGTTAGGTTTAGTATTTTTTACATATTTATTTTAATTAAATGAATTATTAATAATTAAAAATCCAAATAAATAAATAAAAATGATAAAAAACTTCCCTTTGGGCCAAATGGTCGTGCACATGCCTTGGATGATGAATTGTGGAAGAAAAAGAGGCCCATTAGCATTTTTAGGTCATTTGAATCAATGTTGACTTTTCAAAATACCCAAAAATCTCCCAACTTCCACAAGGCATATCTTGCTCAATTTTTAAGCTTTGCTCATGTTTTTGGACATTTTGGAAAGGTCTTTGAGTCCTCTAACCAATTCCTTTTGTCCCATTTCATTTTGATTTACCAATCTCAAGTTATGGCCTTTGACTTAAAGTCCCTTTTTGTTGACTTTTGAAAATGATCTATAATGTTGAAATTGATAACTTTTTGTGAGAGCATTTCTTGGACTTGAAGTGTGAAGAGGAGTTGTAGGAAATGTCTTTCTATTCAAAATGAGCTTTGGATGGAATTTTTCTGATAATCCATGTGAAAGTTATGCCCTGGTCAAGTTGCAGTTGACTTTTTCAACTGTCCAAATATGGAAACTTTTGCATCTTGATGATTTTTGAGCCAAGCTTTGAGAATCATGATCAAGCATTGATCAAATGATGTTTGTGGCTTCAAAATGAGATGTTGACCAAAAATTTGAACTTTTGACTGTCAAATGACCATTTTGCCCCTGCAGTTGACTGCAGTGCAATTAGGGTTTTTGACTGTGCAATTTTGTGTTGTAAGTCTTGAAACTTGGTATGAGGATGCTTGACCATGTTTGTAGGCATGTGGGACTTGATTGGACCCTTGGAAACTTCATTTTCTTTGTCAGAACCAAAACCCTAATTTTGACTGTTAGGAGGCCCTTGAACTGTGCAACCCTTGGGGAGATTTTGAAGCTTTGACTTGGCAAATCTTGAAGAATATGGGAGGGAAAATTTGGGGTGCAACAGGTGGCTATCCCTTACACACACCCACACTCACAAAATGCAGGTACCCATCCATTCTGGATTTCATGGGTAACAATTCTGCTATGGCCTTCAGTGACTTTGAAGATCTGGTCAATCATGCCAAATACGAAGGTGATGAAGATTGTGAAGTTCCTGGAGAGTTGGCTAGACTTTTGCAACAGGAATAAAGGGCTATTCTACCTCACGAGGAGTTGTTAGAGACTATCAACTTGGGAATAGAGGAAGACAGAAAAGAGGTTAAAATGGGTGCCAATCTAGAGCCAAGTGTCAAAGAGCGCTTAGTTCAGCTGTTGAATGAATATGTTGAGATCTTCGCCTGGTCCTATGAAGACATGCCGGGATTGGATACAGATATTGTGGTTCACCGTCTCCCTACAAGAGAAGACTGTCCACCAATCAAACAGAAAGTCCGCCGAATGAGGCCCGACATGTCTGAAAAGATCAAAGCTGAAGTGATAAAGCAGTTCAATGCTGGCTTTCTTGCTGTTACTTCCTATCCATAATGGGTTGCTAACATTGTGCCCGTGCCTAAAAAGGACGGAAAAGTCAGAATGTGCATGGATTACAGAGACTTAAATAGGGCTAGCCCTAAAGATGACTTTCCACTACCGCACATTGACATCTTGGTTAACAATACATCTCAACATAAGGTATTCTCTTTCATGGATGGATTTTCAGGTTACAACCAGATCAAAATGGCCCCTGAAGACATGGAGAAAACTACTTTTGTTACGCAGTGGGGTACCTTATGCTATAAAGTGATGCCATTCGGACTGAATAATGTCGGGGCAACCTATTAGCGCGCCATGGTAGCTTTGTTTCATGACATGATACATCATGAGATTGAAGTTTACGTAGACGATATGATAGCCCATTCACAAACAGAAGAAGAACACCTCAACCATCTACAAAAGCTGTTTGTCAGATTAAAAGAGTACAAGCTCAGACTGAACCCTAACAAGTGCACTTTCGGAGTCAGGTCCGGTAAACTTTTGGGATTCATCGTCAGTAACAAAGGCATCGAGGTTGATCCTGCCAATGTCAAAGCTATACAAGAAATGCCTTCCCCTCGCACTAAAAAAGAGGTCAGAGGTTTCTTGGGACGCTTAAACTACATTGCAAGGTTCATCTCTCACCTAACATCTACCTGTGAGCCAATCTTCAAGCTATTGAAGAAAGATCAGGTGGTTAAATGGAATGATGACTGTCAAGTTGCTTTCGATAACATCAATGAGTATTTGCTGGAACCTCCTATCTTGATGCCACCCGTCGAAGGAAGGCCTTTAATCATGTATTTGACTGTCCTGGAGAACTCAATGGGGTGCGTACTGGGCCAACATGACGAGTCTGGCCGAAAAGAGCATGCCATTTATTACCTTAGAAAAAAGTTTACCGACTGTGAGACTCGCTACTCACTGCTCTAGAAAACTTGTTGCGCTTTGGTATGGGCTGCTCGCCGGCTAAGGCAGTATATGTTGACACATACCACTTTACTGATCTCTAAGATGGATCCGATCTAGTACATCTTCGAGAAGCCTGCTTTATCTGGAAGAATCGCTAGATGGCAGATGATCCTCACTGAATATGATATACAGTACACGACCCAAAAAGCTATAAAGGGGAGTGGGCTAGCCAATCATCTGGCCCATTAAGCTGTCGAAGATTACCAATCTATGAGGTTCGACTTCCCCGACGAGGATATCATGACTTTGAGCAACATTGAAGAAAACAGACCGTATGACGGACTTGAACAAGGATCCCGATGGACTCTGTACTTTGATGGTGCCTCCAACACACTTGGGAACAATATCGGCGCAATACTTATCTCTCCATAAGGTTGCCATACACCTTTCACTGCTAGACTCTGCTTCAGCTGCACCAACAACATGGCCGAGTATGAAGCTTGTATCTTTGGTCTCAAGGCTGCTATTGACTTGGGAATCAAATCTTTGATTGTATTTGGGGACTCAGCTTTGGTTATCAGTCAAATCAAAGGAGAGTGGGATACTAAACATCTAAACCTCATCCCTTACAAAGAACATGTCCTAACATTGTTACCACACTTCGAGCAGGTTACCTTCGAGCACTTCCCGCGAGAAGAGAATCAGCTAGCAGATGCGCTAGCTACAATGTCATCCATGTTTAAACTTAATTGGGATAATGAGGCTCCTCAAATCACTATCGAACGAATGGACGAAACTGTCACGAGATTAATACCGAAGAAGTGGTGGACCGACCATGGTTTCATGACGTCAAAAGGTATCTCGAAGCACATGAATACCCTGAAGGAGCTTCAGTCAACGACAAAAAGTTGTTAAGGAGGTTTGCGGCCAAGTTCTTTCTAAGCAATGGTATCCTATACAAGCGCAATCTTGATTGTGTCTTGCTCCGTTGTGTGGACAAGGTTGAAGCTGAGCAGATCATGGTTGAACTACATAATGGAACCTTTGGCACCCACTCAAGCGGTCATACGATGGCTAAGAAGATTCTACGGGCAGGCTACTACTGGTCTACCATGGAAGCTGATTGTCATCAACATTCCCGTACTTGTCACAAATTCTAAATCTATGCTGACAAGGTACACATTCCCCCAGTTCCTCTAAATGTATTAACAACTCCTTGGCCATTCGCGATGTGGGGAATCGACATGATTGGAGAGATCAAGCCTACAGCATCCAATGGACACCGTTTCATCCTGGTGGCCATTGACTACTTTACCAAGTGGGTCGAAGCAGCTTCCTTCGCCTCCGTTACAAAGAATATGGTTGCTCGCTTTATCAAGCAGAACCTCATATGCCAGTATGGTATCCCCGACAGGATCATCACTGACAACGGTACAAATTTAAACAATACTATGATCACTTCTCTGTGCGAGCAGTTCAAGATTCAACATCACAATTCATCTCCCTATCAGCCTAAGATGAACAGTGTTGTCGAAGCCGCAAACAAAAATATCAAGAAGATCATTCAAAAGATGACAGTCACCTACAAGGACTGGCACGAGATGTTACCATTTGCTTTGCACGTGTACCGTACCACGTCACGCACTTCAACTAGGGCAACACCCGTTTCTTTGGTATACGACATGGAAGCTGTTTTACCTATCGAGGTTCAGATTCCCTCCTTGAGAATCGTGAAAGATGCTGGTTTGAGTGAAGACGATTGGATTCTGTGATCGGTGGATCTGGAACTGACTGTTTAACGCTGGTTCGCGAAACGTCGCGGAAGCAAGAGTCGCCACCATCTTTTATTTTCTCCAAATGGAAAGGACAAAAGCACAGAAAAATTCCTTAAAGAGATTGCTCTCGGTTCGGGAGGTAGATTATAGAAAGGGAAGGTGTTAGCACCCTTTCTATCCATGGTTATCCATGGGCTCTTAGATACTTGCTCATTGTGTTTTCAAAAATGGTTTGTTTGCTTTTCAATTGTGGGTTTTAAAAAGTTTCTTTGAAAATTTCAGTTCGACTCTTGTATCGGTCCTCAAGAGTGTTTGAAAAATTGCTTTCGAAAGCTTTTTGAAAAGGTGTCGGTGTGAAAAGTATTTTTGAATTTGTTTTGAAATTAGAGCAAGTATCTTAGAGCTGTCTACCTACCCTAAGGAATTCGTCTGTGTAAATGTCCTTTAAAGTAGTGCCATCCCACCATTGAGAGGTAGGTAGCACCACCGTTTGAGGTGTTCGGGTCAATTCGAGGTTCGGGACATGGTGATCACCAGAGCAATGGGAAGACACCTTAGAAGCTACCCTCATGCCAGGTTCCCGGATCATGAGGACTTACTAAGACATCCTCTACTCGACGATCACCTTTCGAGGCAAGGCAACAGTGAGGCGTACCCTAGGGGTGGTGTGTGATTTGTGTGTCATGTCCATTTATTTTTGTCTTGTCATGTCAAAGTGATCTAGCGTTTGTTTTTATTTTAGGCCATTCATTCTTGCATGCATTTATTTAACAGTTAAGAAAATTGCGAGAAACATAAAATTCCTAAACTATTACAAAGGCGCGGGTCCACGTCGCCAAAATTTCCAGGACCCGATTTGACAGAAAAATAAAGAATTAAAGTGCGAAAGATTAATATTACACGGCTTCGGGAGAATTACATAAATAATTAAAAGAAGGAAATAAATAAAATGCGTGAATAGGAATTAAAATTGGAAATGAGGACGTTGGACCCTTTTTGATGAAATTAAATTATTAGCAAGTTAATTAAATTAAAGAAAAAGAAATTATTTTTTAGTTTTTTTGTATTTATGAGAATTTAATGAAATTAAAAACCTAATTCTGCAATTTTTATTTTATTAAGAAAACATGTTAAAATTTAAACCTAAAATTGAATTAATTATTTACATGCAATTTGATTTATAAAATAAATAATATTTGATTATTAGTGAAAAGAAAAGAAAAGGGATAAAAATTAATTAAAACCCTAATTCTACCAATTTTAAGTTAATTAAGAAAATGCTTGAATTAAACCTAATTTAATAGCTAAAATTAATGAATAATATTTATTTACAAAATATTAAAATAAAGTATATTTTTTAATTTTTATGGCCTTTCTGATTTTTTTGTGTTTTTTTATATTATTATGAAAACAATTAATTAAAGAATTAAATAAAAAAACTAATTAAAACAAGAAATAGAAAAATATGAGGAAAGGAATTAGGAATGCAAACCATGGGGGTCTGTCCCCAAATTGGAGGGCTTGTTAGCATTTTAGGCCCATTAAACTCATGGCCTGGTTGACTTTTCTTGCCAGCGTATGGGATGGTTGACTAGTACACATCATGGTCTCTGGACCCTGGCCCTTGATTGAGTGCAGTGGGACGCGTGGACAGCTTGATATTGTGGATGCATGATGGACGTTAACACTGAAACTGTACACAAGCGTTAATAGCAAAATAATATGGAAAGAGGTGGGGGACCTGGGATCGAACCCAGGTCCTTTTGGTTACCAGTCTTACGCCTTACCAACTGCTCCAAACGCGCGTCTTGTTTACATAATATCAAACAAATAATATAAGGGAAACAAGGGTCAGTGGAACCTCCACGCGCGAAAATTTGAATGAACCAACCAATGCTTTACACCTCATCTTCTTCTTCTTCATTTTCTTTTTTCCTGAAACACAAAAGAATTGGCAACGGTTTTGAACCGTCCCCAAATGTACCATTCTAGAAAATAACGATTAGGCCATATGGCCACATAAATTAGGCGCGATAGGTGTTTTGTTTTCGTCTAAGCGCGCTGATTTCAACCATGGCCTTGAAGTTCTCTAATTTTACAATATTAAGAAACCCCTAATTTGAACGTTGAAGAACCCTAATGTCCTTTCATGGTGAATCCTTCAATAATGCACAAAAACTTAATCAAAGCATATGGTTAGTTTCAGAATCATGAGAGCAACATAAAACAAGCGTTAGAATTTAAAATCATGCCCTGAATGATAAGATACGATTTATGCAAAAAACGAAAAAAGCTTGAGTTCTATTCACCAATTCTGGGCGTTAGGATTGTGGAAACCTATTTAGACACGTTGCTTGATGTCTCAGGAAGGTGATGAGATGGTTATTTTGGCTTGAAACCTCTTTGAACCCTGTTTTCAGTTTTGAAAATTTTAGGCAAAAGTGCAAGTTTGGTTATGGAGTTTCTGCGCAGCTGGGCGGTTATGGGCACGAGGGTTAGCATCCATATATACATGTGAATGATTAGGGTTGAGAATTTGATCAAAAAAAATCCATGAATTGATGATAAGATATTTGATTTTCCATGCATTAGTTTTCAAATCTTTTTCATGCAAACTTAGTTCAAATCATGTCCAATCACCAAGATTCTTTCCAAATCTGATTATACACAAAATCTTGAGATTATTTCATGCACAAAAAGATTCAAAAAGTTAGGTTTAGTATTTTTTACATATTTATTTTAATTAAATGAATTATTAATAATTAAAAATCCAAATAAATAAATAAAAATGATAAAAAACTTCCCTTTGGGCCAAATGGTCGTGCACATGCCTTGGATGATGAATTGTGGAAGAAAAAGAGGCCCATTAGCATTTTTAGGTCATTTGAATCAATGTTGACTTTTCAAAATACCCAAAAATCTCCCAACTTCCACAAGGCATATCTTGCTCAATTTTTAAGCTTTGCTCATGTTTTTGGACATTTTGGAAAGGTCTTTGAGTCCTCTAACCAATTCCTTTTGTCCCATGTCATTTTGATTTACCAATCGCAAGTTATGGCCTTTGACTTAAAGTCCCTTTTTGTTGACTTTTGAAAATGATCTATAATGTTGAAATTGATAACTTTTTGTGAGAGCATTTCTTGGACTTGAAGTGTGAAGAGGAGTTGTAGGAAATGTCTTTCTCTTCAAAATGAGCTTTGGATGGAATTTTTCTGATAATCCATGTGAAAGTTATGCCCTGGTCAAGTTGCAGTTGACTTTTTCAACTGTCCAAATATGGAAACTTTTGCATCTTGATGATTTTTGAGCCAAGCTTTGAGAATCATGATCAAGCATTGATCAAATGATGTTTGTGGCTTCAAAATGAGATGTTGACCAAAAATTTGAACTTTTGACTGTCAAATGACCATTTTGCCCCTGCAGTTGACTGCAGTGCAATTAGGGTTTTTGACTGTGCAATTTTGTGTTGTAAGTCTTGAAACTTGGTATGAGGATGCTTGACCATGTTTGTAGGCATGTGGGACTTGATTGGACCCTTGGAAACTTCATTTTCTTTGTCAGAACCAAAACCCTAATTTTGACTGTTAGGAGGCCCTTGAACTGTGCAACCCTTGGGGAGATTTTGAAGCTTTGACTTGGCAAATCTTGAAGAATATGGGAGGGAAAATTTGGGGTGCAACAGGTGGCTATCCCTTACACACACCCACACTCACAAAATGCAGGTACCCATCCATTCTGGATTTCATGGGTAACAATTCTGCTATGGCCTTCAGTGACTTTGAAGATCTGGTCAATCATGCCAAATACGAAGGTGATGAAGATTGTGAAGTTCCTGGAGAGTTGGCTAGACTTTTGCAACAGGAATAAAGGGCTATTCTACCTCACGAGGAGTTGTTAGAGACTATCAACTTGGGAATAGAGGAAGACAGAAAAGAGGTTAAAATGGGTGCCAATCTAGAGCCAAGTGTCAAAGAGCGCTTAGTTCAGCTGTTGAATGAATATGTTGAGATCTTCGCCTGGTCCTATGAAGACATGCCGGGATTGGATACAGATATTGTGGTTCACCGTCTCCCTACAAGAGAAGACTGTCCACCAATCAAACAGAAAGTCCGCCGAATGAGGCCCGACATGTCTGAAAAGATCAAAGCTGAAGTGATAAAGCAGTTCAATGCTGGCTTTCTTGCTGTTACTTCCTATCCATAATGGGTTGCTAACATTGTGCCCGTGCCTAAAAAGGACGGAAAAGTCAGAATGTGCATGGATTACAGAGACTTAAATAGGGCTAGCCCTAAAGATGACTTTCCACTACCGCACATTGACATCTTGGTTAACAATACATCTCAACATAAGGTATTCTCTTTCATGGATGGATTTTCAGGTTACAACCAGATCAAAATGGCCCCTGAAGACATGGAGAAAACTACTTTTGTTACGCAGTGGGGTACCTTATGCTATAAAGTGATGCCATTCGGACTGAATAATGTCGGGGCAACCTATTAGCGCGCCATGGTAGCTTTGTTTCATGACATGATACATCATGAGATTGAAGTTTACGTAGACGATATGATAGCCCATTCACAAACAGAAGAAGAACACCTCAACCATCTACAAAAGCTGTTTGTCAGATTAAAAGAGTACAAGCTCAGACTGAACCCTAACAAGTGCACTTTCGGAGTCAGGTCCGGTAAACTTTTGGGATTCATCGTCAGTAACAAAGGCATCGAGGTTGATCCTGCCAATGTCAAAGCTATACAAGAAATGCCTTCCCCTCGCACTAAAAAAGAGGTCAGAGGTTTCTTGGGACGCTTAAACTACATTGCAAGGTTCATCTCTCACCTAACATCTACCTGTGAGCCAATCTTCAAGCTATTGAAGAAAGATCAGGTGGTTAAATGGAATGATGACTGTCAAGTTGCTTTCGATAACATCAATGAGTATTTGCTGGAACCTCCTATCTTGATGCCACCCGTCGAAGGAAGGCCTTTAATCATGTATTTGACTGTCCTGGAGAACTCAATGGGGTGCGTACTGGGCCAACATGACGAGTCTGGCCGAAAAGAGCATGCCATTTATTACCTTAGAAAAAAGTTTACCGACTGTGAGACTCGCTACTCACTGCTCTAGAAAACTTGTTGCGCTTTGGTATGGGCTGCTCGCCGGCTAAGGCAGTATATGTTGACACATACCACTTTACTGATCTCTAAGATGGATCCGATCTAGTACATCTTCGAGAAGCCTGCTTTATCTGGAAGAATCGCTAGATGGCAGATGATCCTCACTGAATATGATATACAGTACACGACCCAAAAAGCTATAAAGGGGAGTGGGCTAGCCAATCATCTGGCCCATTAAGCTGTCGAAGATTACCAATCTATGAGGTTCGACTTCCCCGACGAGGATATCATGACTTTGAGAAACATTGAAGAAAACAGACCGTATGACGGACTTGAACAAGGATCCCGATGGACTCTGTACTTTGATGGTGCCTCCAACACACTTGGGAACAATATCGGCGCAATACTTATCTCTCCATAAGGTTGCCATACACCTTTCACTGCTAGACTCTGCTTCAGCTGCACCAACAACATGGCCGAGTATGAAGCTTGTATCTTTGGTCTCAAGGCTGCTATTGACTTGGGAATCAAATCTTTGATTGTATTTGGGGACTCAGCTTTGGTTATCAGTCAAATCAAAGGAGAGTGGGATACTAAACATCTAAACCTCATCCCTTACAAAGAACATGTCCTAACATTGTTACCACACTTCGAGCAGGTTACCTTCGAGCACTTCCCGCGAGAAGAGAATCAGCTAGCAGATGCGCTAGCTACAATGTCATCCATGTTTAAACTTAATTGGGATAATGAGGCTCCTCAAATCACTATCGAACGAATGGACGAAACTGTCACGAGATTAATACCGAAGAAGTGGTGGACCGACCATGGTTTCATGACGTCAAAAGGTATCTCGAAGCACATGAATACCCTGAAGGAGCTTCAGTCAACGACAAAAAGTTGTTAAGGAGGTTTGCGGCCAAGTTCTTTCTAAGCAATGGTATCCTATACAAGCGCAATCTTGATTGTGTCTTGCTCCGTTGTGTGGACAAGGTTGAAGCTGAGCAGATCATGGCTGAACTACATAATGGAACCTTTGGCACCCACTCAAGCGGTCATACGATGGCTAAGAAGATTCTACGGGCAGGCTACTACTGGTCTACCATGGAAGCTGATTGTCATCAACATTCCCGTACTTGTCACAAATTCTAAATCTATGCTGACAAGGTACACATTCCCCCAGTTCCTCTAAATGTATTAACAACTCCTTGGCCATTCGCGATGTGGGGAATCGACATGATTGGAGAGATCAAGCCTACAGCATCCAATGGACACCGTTTCATCCTGGTGGCCATTGACTACTTTACCAAGTGGGTCGAAGCAGCTTCCTTCGCCTCCGTTACAAAGAATATGGTTGCTCGCTTTATCAAGCAGAACCTCATATGCCAGTATGGTATCCCCGACAGGATCATCACTGACAACGGTACAAATTTAAACAATACTATGATCACTTCTCTGTGCGAGCAGTTCAAGATTCAACATCACAATTCATCTCCCTATCAGCCTAAGATGAACGGTGTTGTCGAAGCCGCAAACAAAAATATCAAGAAGATCATTCAAAAGATGACAGTCACCTACAAGGAATGGCACGAGATGTTACCATTTGCTTTGCACGTGTACCGTACCACGTCACGCACTTCAACTAGGGCAACACCCGTTTCTTTGGTATACGACATGGAAGCTGTTTTACCTATCGAGGTTCAGATTCCCTCCTTGAGAATCGTGAAAGATGCTGGTTTGAGTGAAGACGATTGGATTCTGTGATCGGTGGATCTGGAACTGACTGTTTAACGCTGGTTCGCGAAATGTCGCGGAAGCAAGAGTCGCCACCATCTTTTATTTTCTCCAAATGGAAAGGACAAAAGCACAGAAAAATTCCTTAAAGAGATTGCTCTCGGTTCGGGAGGTAGATTATAGAAAGGGAAGGTGTTAGCACCCTTTCTATCCATGGTTATCCATGGGCTCTTAGATACTTGCTCATTGTGTTTTCAAAAATGGTTTGTTTGCTTTTCAATTGTGGGTTTTAAAAGTTTCTTTGAAAATTTCAGTTCGACTCTTGTATCGGTCCTCAAGAGTGTTTGAAAAATTGCTTTCGAAAGCTTTTTGAAAAGGTGTCGGTGTGAAAAGTATTTTTGAATTTGTTTTGAAATTAGAGCAAGTATCTTAGAGCTGTCTACCTACCCTAAGGAATTCGTCTGTGTAAATGTCCTTTAAAGTAGTGCCATCCCACCATTGAGAGGTAGGTAGCACCACCGTTTGAGGTGTTCAGGTCAATTCGAGGTTCGGGACATGGTGATCACCAGAGCAATGGGAAGACACCTTAGAAGCTACCCTCATGCCAGGTTCCCGGATCATGAGGACTTACTAAGACATCCTCTACTCGACGATCACCTTTCGAGGCAAGGCAACAGTGAGGCGTACCCTAGGGGTGGTGTGTGCGATTTGTGTGTCGTTTTCAGATATTTTGTCTTTTGTCATGTTATTGGTGATCTAGCGTTTGTTTTTATTTATTGTCATTCATTCTTTCATACTTTGTTTAACAGTTAAAAATAGCGAGAAAAGTAAAAGTCTAAAGCTATTACAAAAGGCGCGGGTCCACATCGCCAAAATTTCTCGAACCCGATTTGACAGAAAAAATAAAGAATTAAAAGTAAAGTAAGGAATTAAAAGTGCGAGAAATTAATTACATGGCTTCGGGAGAGATACATAAATATTTAAACGAAATAAAATAAATATGCAAATTAATAAGAATTAAAAACGAGGGCGTTGGACCCTTTTTGCAAAATTAAATTAACATAGAATTAATTAATAAAGAAAAAGAAAAGGAGATGTTTTTTGGTATTTTTTAGTATTTTAGGATTTTAATGAAAAAAAGAATTAATTGAAATTAAATGCTAACCCTAATTCTATTTGTTTTTTTTAATTTATTAAGAAAAGAAGATTAAAACCTAATATTAACCCTAATTAAGTTACATGCAAATTTAATTATAAAAATAAATATTTAATTATTTAATTATTATGGAATAAAAGAAAAAAAGATGAAAATTAATTAAACCCTAATTCTATGTTTTTTTAGATTTTTATTAAGAGAATTAAAATTAAAACCTAATTTAACTAATTAATTTATGAACTTATTTACAAAATATTAACTAATTAAATATATTTAATTTTTGGTCTTTTCTGATTTTTTATGGTATTTTGTGATTTTATGAAAATATAATTAAATTGACAGAATTAATTAAAAAATAATAATTGAAAGTAAAAAATATAAAGAAAAAATAAAGAATAATAAAAGAGTTTGCAAACCTGGGGGTTCAGACCCCAAATAGGAGGTGAGGCCTTTAGCAATCTGGCCCATTTAGATTCTTGGCCTTGGAGACTTTTTCACTCACGTGCAGAAGCGTTGACCAGGGTTCATCATATTCCTTAGATCTGAGCCTTTGATTTGATGCCCTTGGACGTGTGGACGCTTGATTTTGAAGGCGTATGGTATGCCTTTATACTGAAGCTACATGTAATCATTAAAGAAAAAATAATATGAAGGGGGGTGGGGACCTGGGGCTCGAACCCAGGTCCTTTGGTTTACCAGTCACTATGCTTGCCAACCGTGCCAATTTGCTTATCTGTAAGTAATATGACAAACAAATATAATAAAATAAATATGCGTTAGTGTTTCGTTTTCCGCGCGAAATTTAAACCAGCCAACCATCTAATGCCACGATATCATCTTCTTCTTCGTTCCTGAAACACAAAAACATAGGCCACGGTTTTCTGAGCGTTCTCTTAGGCATGTTTTGGGAAAATAGCGAATAGCTCTAGGACGCTCATAAATTGAGCGCGAGGGTCCCAAACTTTTCGTCCAAGTATGCTGAACACGTTCATGGCACTGTGGTGTCCCAATTTTGCCTTATTTGAAAAACCCCAATTTGAAATCCTGTAAACCCTAAAACACGAACATGGTATCTTTGCATACAGCACATAATAATCCAATCAAAGCATATGGTTAGCTTGCAAACACTTCACTGATCATGAATATATAAACAAAATGCCATGAATGTGCATAGAATGTAAAACACGATTATGAGAAAAAGTGAAAAAAACTGGACTTCTGTATACCGTTTCAAAGCGTTAGGATTGATGTTTTTGATTGGAATCGTTTCTTGACAACCCTGGCAAGCTAATGGAACAAGTTTGGAGGCTTGAATTGACCTGCAAGAGTATTTTCAGTTATGGAGTTTTTTGACAAATTTCAAGTTTTGCTTTCCAGATTTTTGAGCAGCTGTGTGGTCCATGAGCACAAGGGTTTGATCAGGCTTATGTATTGAGTGAATTAGGTTAAAGAAATCAAACAAAAAGCTTGGCATTCATGACTTGAAAGATTTGATTTTTCAAGATCTTTTTCAATCTTTTCTTCATGCTATTTTGTACAAATCATGGCAAAACTTCCCCTAATTGATTATGCACGAATCTTGAATGTCCAATGAGAGTGTTTTCTGCACAAAAAGATTTTATTTCATGAGTTTTGTATTTTTCATGCATTTTATTTAATTAAATGATTTATTAATAATAAAAAATCCAAATAAATAAAATAAAAATGGAGAAAACTTCCCTTTGGGCCTAATGGTCGTGAACATGCTTGGGATGATGAATGGTGGAAGAAAAATGGGCCCATTAGCAATTTTAGGTCATTTGAATCAATGTTGACTTTTCAAAATATCCAAAAATTTCCCAACTTCCACAAGGCATAACTTGCTCAATTGTTAAGCTTTTCACATGTTCTTGGACATTTTGGAAAGGTCTTTGAGTCGTCTAACCAATGTATTTGGTCCCATGTCATTTTGATTTACCAATCTCAAGTTATGGCCTTTGACTTAAAGTCCCTTTTTGTTGACTTTTGAAAATGACCTATAATGTTGAAATTGATAACTTTTTGTGAGAGCATTTCTTGGACTTGAAGTATGAAGATGAGTTGTAGGGAATGTCTTTCTCTTCAAAATGAGCTTTGGCTGGAATTTTTCTGATAATCCATGTGAAAGTTATGCCCTGGTCAATTTACAGTTGACTTTTTCAGCTGTCCAAATAAGGAAACTTTTGCATCTTGATGATTTTTTGAGCCAAGCTTTGAGAATCATGATCAAGCATTGATCAAATGATGTTTGTGGCTTCAAAATGAGATGTTGACCAAAAATTTGAACTTTTGACTGCCAAATGACAATTTTGCCCCTGCAGTTGACTGTAGTGCAATTAGGGTTTCTGACTGTGCAATTTTGTGCTGAAAGTCTTGAAACTTGATATGAGGATGCTTGACCATATTTATAGGCATGTGAGACTTGATTGGACCTTTGGAAACTTCATTTTCTTGATCAGAACAAAAACCCTAATTTTGACTGTTCAGGAGGCTCTTGCACTGTGCAATCCTTGGGGAACTTTTGAAGCTTGACTTGGCAATTTCTTGAAGAATATGGGAGGGCAAATTTTGGGGTACAACAGTTGCCCCTGTTCAATCTTCTTAGACCTGAGGATGCAGATTGGCTGACGTGCCTTTCGTAATCCGAGGGTAGAAGATGATTGAACACTATAGTGCCCAGAAATTTGCGCTCACATAGTAGCAATGTGATGATGGAGATGGGATTATAGATGCCATTTGGAGATTGATGGGGGATGATGGGCTTATAGATGCCATCTGGATGTTGATCGCGTAAGAGATTCCTTAGCGAGAACCTGCATACCTGCAAAAGAAAAATGAGTACCTGACATGTTGCAGGAGCTGGCTTTCAGATGCTTTGTATAAATGTGTCCTGACTGGTTACAGGAGCTGAGTCTGGAGCTTCACAAGATGATGAATGAACCAGGGATGGTTACTACCTTAGCATGAACGGTAAGAGAACCTTGGGTGACTTTAACTTCAACAACGCTCGTTGAGAAAATCTTGGTGGGAATTACCATCTTCGCAGGATCGAGAAGAGAACCATAGGCAATTATAATCTCAAAAGCGGACGTCTGAGAAAAACCTGAGTTGGAATTATCATCTCCGCACCGTTGGGGAGAGAACCATAGGAAATTATAATCTCAAAAGCGAACGTCTGAGAAAAACCTGGAATGGAATTATCATCTCACGCACCGTCGGGGAGAGAACCATAGGAAATTATAATCTCAAAAGCGAACGTTTGAGAAAAACCTGGAATGGAATTATCATCTCACGCACCGTCGGGGAGAGAACCATAGGAAATTATAATCTCAAAAGCGAACGTTTGAGAAAAACCTGGAATGGAATTATCATCTCACGCACCGTCGGGGAGAGAACCATAGGAAATTATAATCTCAAAAGTGAACGTTTGAGAAAAACCTGGAATGGAATTATCATCTCACGCACCGTCGGGGAGAGAATCATAGGAAATTATAATCTCAAAAGCGAACGTTTGAGAAAAACCTGGAATGGAATTATCATCTCACGCACCGTCGGGGAGAGAACCATAGGAAATTATAATCTCAAAAGCGAACGTTTGAGAAAAACCTGGAATGGAATTATCATCTCACGCACCGTCGGGGAGAGAACCATAGGAAATTATAATCTCAAAAGCGAACGTTTGAGAAAAACCTGGAATGGAATTATCATCTCACGCACCGTCGGGGAGAGAACCATAGGAAATTATAATCTCAAAAGCGAACGTTTGAGAAAAACCTGGAATGGAATTATCATCTCACGCACCGTCGGGGAGAGAACCATAGGAAATTATAATCTCAAAAGCGAACGTTTGAGAAAAACCTGGAATGGAATTATCATCTCACGCACCGTCGGGGAGAGAACCATAGGAAATTATAATCTCAAAAGCGAACGTTTGAGAAAAACCTGGAATGGAATTATCATCTCACGCACCGTCGGGGAGAGAACCATAGGAAATTATAATCTCAAAAGCGAACGTTTGAGAAAAACCTGGAATGGAATTATCATCTCACGCACCGTCGGGGAGAGAACCATAGGAAATTATAATCTCAAAAGCGAACGTCTGAGAAAAACCTGGAATGGAATTATCATCTCACGCACCGTCGGGGAGAGAACCATAGGAAATTATAATCTCAAAAGCGAACGTTTGAGAAAAACCTGGAATGGAATTATCATCTCACGCACCGTCGGGGAGAGAACCATAGGAAATTATAATCTCAAAAGCGAACGTTTGAGAAAAACCTGGAATGGAATTATCATCTCACGCACCGTCGGGGAGAGAACCATAGGAAATTATAATCTCAAAAGCGAACGTTTGAGAAAAACCTGATAACTTCTACTGAGTCTTCATCAGAAAAAATCTGTTGGGAGTCGATTTAGCTGGACTAGAGAAGGCCTTGGACTGGATAAGAAATCTTTGGAGTTGATTAACTGAACCGGTCTAGGTCTTGAAATATGATTGAGAATTTAACTGCATCTTTCCTGAAAGGTAGAGGTCAGTCATATGCCATGCATGATATGGACCAAGCAATGATGTTCTCAACATAAATGAGATTTGTATGATATGATGCGTACATGCATGCTATAATGATGTATGTGATGTTTATGTATGCTTTCGTCTAGGAATGTAAATCCTTGACGGGTGCCGGGAAGTCACTCCTGGGCTGATATTGAAGAATAAGCTTTTACTCCTGCTGGGGATGATAACTGCAAGAATACTGGTAGGAGAAGATGACTCCGTTGAGGAATAGACTTGGTAAATGGAAGATTCTGCGGGGAGAAAAATACTCTAGCGACCATGCTGGGGAGCGATACTCTGTGGGGCGAGAGATACTTTGTTGAATTGTTGATAATAATTTGCTGGGGATATCCTTGTTGTATTGGAAGTGCTGATAGACTTCGCTGGGGATAAGAAGGAACTGTGTTGACGACGACCTTTCCGTGGCTTTTGGCTGAGGATAACCCAGTTATATCCTGTTAAGGAAATAACTCTTTGAATAAAGCCGGGCGACGCGTTCGTGCTCTGTGAGGGATAAGCTTCCAGAATCTACTGGGAATAAGCTTGCTGCTTGGGGAGATAAATTCCAATTTTCCTGGGGGAATTGGATTGGACTCTCTTGGGGGAGTTTTAAGTTGTACCGGGGAAGTGACTCCATTGAATGTTTGATATACCGCCGGGGAACAATCTTTAGGCCACGACTGTCGGGGATGCTTGTTAGGAATTTATGCATACTGCTGCTGGGGAATGTTGAGATCTGCGGGAGGATACCCAACTTCCTTAAGTTTGATAGTAGCTTTGCTTGAGGAGAATGTACTGACTTGCTGGCTCACCCTCTGGGGAATTGGGATGTACTGGTTATGTTCTTTAGCTGAACCCACTTTGATACCTTGGAGGATGGAACAATTAGATTGCTTAGACAACTCCTTATTGCCCCTGTTTCTATGGGAGATGAAGACCTGTGAGGTACTGATAGTTGTTGAGGGTCAAACCTTCTTCTGGTAGGCAGGTGACAAGATGACAGGACATAGTCGTACGCTTTTGATCCCTAAATTTTGCCTGGACCGCCCTTTCGGGTTTTCAGTCCACCGGGATACCCATTTTTGCCCAAGCCGCCTTTTCAGGTTCTCGACTTGCCGGGTGTACAGATTTTTCATTTCATCCCTTCATTTTGCCCGAACCCTTTTGGTTCGCCGGGAAGCCCTTATTTTTGCCTAGGTATGTCAACCTAGCGGGTCTTTGATTATGCGCAGTATTTTTTCGACTATGTCCGTGCTTTCAGAAGGTAGGGAGTTGCCCCTTGATTGGAAATGCTTTTGTTCACTAGGTATTCATCGTGCGAATTTCCCTGCTGTTCAAACAAAAAGTCATATGCAAACAAAGTTATGTTAAAAATGCAAAGCCTATGTCTGTCTTGAAGATTTTGAAAATGCATTCTTTTTCATAAAACAAATGAATGTTTGTAAAATGTGATGTCAACTCCGTATTTTACCGTGAGCCTTAAGGAGTCAGGATACCTTTCGTAACAGCATGCTTTCGAACTAACCCATGCTTCAGCTAGGACTTTTAAGGGTTATAACGTGGCCTGGTTCACGGTTTAAGAAACAAAGGATAAAGGCTCAAATCTTATTTGTACCCACCCGCTCTTCGTGATGTTCTCCAAACCTAAACTCAGCTGATCATGCGTTAGACCTTGTTTGAGTCTTTGCTCTGATTTTCCGATGATGATTCGGATGTTAATAACTTATTTTGAATAGGCAGTCATTCCTTTCTTGTTGAGGGTTGGTAAGACCTCTTTCTTGTCTGATTTTTTTTGTTATCCCTTTCTTTTTTTTTTGCCCGAACTGTTTCCTTTTTTGGAATTACAGTCAGCGGGATGCCCCAGTTTTATAAGTCTCCTTCATGGGTTTTGACTTAATGGGTTTTTTATTTTTTGAGATAATGACTGCCTTTCTTTATTGATTATTCGGAACCATCACTGTCTTTTTTCGTAAGGATCTCTTTGGTGCCATTCGTTATGCACTTGGATCAACTGAGAGACTACCCTGCCCCAGGTTATGATTAAGGGTTTTAAATTTCAAAAAGAAAAACTCCTACTTCTTTGGCTCAGAGGGGTTGACGAGGGATTATCATCCTTATAACTCCAGTGTTTAGGGATTGAAACAATGCCTGTACCTCATCAACGGGGTCTGTTCAAAAGCATATTGTAAAGATCGTGGTATCGTTTTCGTCATCCTCCCTCAAGAGGCTTTAGAATTTTAGATCAAGAGTTGACATCAGAAAAAATATGAAAATAATTTGCATTTAGTGAATACGAATATATTGCTTCAAAACAGACATATGCGATGCATTAATGAAATAACAATGTTTAACAATGAGTAAATGTTTGAACAAAAAAAAAATTGCAATTTGAACATTCGAATGAACAAAAATTCTTCTCATCTCAGGGCTTGTTACTTCAAATGGTGCCTCCTGTAGGGATGGTAGAAGCACTCAGCCTGGCCATCTTGGGTTAATTCCACAGCTCCTTCCTCAATCAGGTCCTGGATTTTATTCTTCAAAGTCCAACAATCCTCTGTAGCATGCCCCGGGCTGTCAGAATGATAAGCGCAACGAGCGTTGGGGTTATACCTTGAAGGTGTCCTGTTGGGATTCTTAGGAGGATCCTTTAGAGTTACCAAATTCAACCTCAGCAGTTGTTGTAAGGCTTGAGGCAGCGACACGTTGAGCTTGGTGAATTGCCTTTTGGGTTTGTCTGGCTGAAGCTGGTGAGGTTGATACTGAATTGGTGATACTGAAGCCATCTGAGGAGCTTTTCCCTTGTCTGCTTGTCTTAAGGGTGGTTGAATGATAACTGGCTCTTCAACCCTAGATGTTTGCCCCAGCTGGTTACCCCGAAGCAGTTGGTTGATGAGAACCCCTAGCTCGTCTTGTCTTTGAGCTAACCTTTGACTGGCAGTCGCCTGCCCCAGCATCTGGACCTTCAATGCATCCATCTCAGCTTGCAGGTGTTTCAGCCTTTCATCCTCAGCACTGTTCCTGACAAAGGTCTCCATGAGAAGTGTCCTTAGCTCCTCCTGCCCCTTGGATAGATTCAGGAGGATTTCCCCGAACCGAGTCTCTTGAGCAAGAAAGTCCTGGTTATCTTGTTGGGAAGACATTGCTGAAATAAACAGCGAGAAAGGTAAGTGACCTGCAACAAGGGTACCTATTATGCAATGATGTGTATGACATATATGCAATGTTTTCAAGGATCTCGCGGGGTAAACAAAAATTGTTAGCATTGGAGACTGGTGACTTGATTGAAGGAACTTCAGGTTGTTGATAGTCCTTCTTCCAAGGTCAAAGGCTCACCATATCCAGTGGGTCATAGCCTCTGACAACTTTGGCTAGAGGAAAATAAATCCTCTTTGCCCCTTGCTGGATGTTTGATTTATCCTGACCTGCATCACAAGCCCTTGAGATCCTTGAAATGGATTAGGATGGATGCAATGGTATGATGTCATGATGCATGGAGTGATGTAAGTAACCCTGTTATGAGTCCCAATTAAGGACTGCAAACCAAAACCTGCAAGAAACTTGGTAAAACCTGTCATGAGTCCCAATTAAGGACTAAAACAAACCCTGCAAGAAACTTGGTAAACCTTGTTATGAGTCCTGGTTAAGGACTAAAACAAACCCTGCAAGAAACTTGGTAAACCTTGTTATGAGTCCTGGTTAAGGACTAAAACAAACCCTGCAAGAAACTTGGTAAACCTTGTTATGAGTCCTAGTTAAGGACTAAAACAAACCCTGCAAGAAACTTGGTAAACCTTGTTATGAGTCCCAATTAAGGACTATAAACAAAACCTGCAAGTAGTTCATGTGTCAGATAACGAGCATGCAAGTAGTCAAGTACGAAGGCACACAAGTCACACAAGAGAAGCCCTTAGAGTTTAGGCCAGCATGAGGTCTGGGTATTACCCTCTTGAAGTTGGTGGGCTCAACCTGTCCTATTAGAAGTAACTGGGTTCTAAGGGTCCCAATATCACGGGATTGCTTTCATTGTTCATCGTTTCGATTTAGCCACTGAACTGGCGACCGAAATATCCCAGGAAAGCAACCCTCAATTGAGTGTAGTATCGAGTATCAACCAACCTCGGACTGCACCAAAGTCAGTTATCTCACTACCCTAAAGAGGCCAAGATAGTTCAATTAAGGTTCCTAAGGTCTGTTGATGCTTCACGACACCGCATGGAGGCCCCGTACTCTCCTTGACTGAACTCAAGGGTTACCGGTACACACCAAAGTGCCACATCAACGTAGCAGACTGTTTCAACCATGTCGGTATACCCCGCACAGTTCCCTCACAACCTTGTTGCTACTTTCTAAGAAGGTATCCCCAGATCCGGGTTAGGATCTATAGAACTCCCAAGACAGTCCCACAATTTAAAGAAAGCAAAGAAAGCAATTGAAAACACAGTTATGAACTATCCCTAAGGTACACCTCACTTTATAAAGATATCCCCAGCAGAGTCGCCAGTTCTGTGATCGGTGGATCTGGAACTGACTGTTTAACGCTGGTTCGCGAAATGTCGCGGAAGCAAGAGTCGCCACCGTCTTTTATTTTCTCCAAATGGAAAGGACAAAAGCACAGAAAAATTCCTTAAAGAGATTGCTCTCGGTTCGGGAGGTAGATTATAGAAAGGGAAGGTGTTAGCACCCTTTCTATCCATGGTTATCCATGGGCTCTTAGATACTTGCTCATTGTGTTTTCAAAAATGGTTTGTTTGCTTTTCAATTGTGGGTTTTAAAAAGTTTCTTTGAAAATTTCAGTTCGACTCTTGTATCGGTCCTCAAGAGTGTTTGAAAAATTGCTTTCGAAAGCTTTTTGAAAAGGTGTCGGTGTGAAAAGTATTTTTGAATTTGTTTTGAAATTAGAGCAAGTATCTTAGAGCTGTCTACCTACCCTAAGGAATTCGTCTGTGTAAATGTCCTTTAAAGTAGTGCCATCCCACCATTGAGAGGTAGGTAGCACCACCGTTGGAGGTGTTCGGGTCAATTCGAGGTTCGGGACATGGTGATCACCAGAGCAATGGGAAGACACCTTAGAAGCTACCCTCATGCCAGGTTCCCGGATCATGAGGACTTACTAAGACATCCTCTACTCGACGATCACCTTTCGAGGCAAGGCAACAGTGAGGCGTACCCTAGGGGTGGTGTGTGCGATTTGTGTGTCGTTTTCAGATATTTTGTCTTTTGTCATGTTATTGGTGATCTAGCGTTTGTTTTTATTTATTGTCATTCATTCTTTCATGCTTTGTTTAACAGTTAAAAATAGCGAGAAAAGTAAAAGTCTAAAGCTATTACAAAAGGCGCGGGTCCACATCGCCAAAATTTCTCGAACCCGATTTGACAGAAAAAATAAAGAATTAAAAGTAAAGTAAGGAATTAAAAGTGCGAGAAATTAATTACATGGCTTCGGGAGAGATACATAAATATTTAAACGAAATAAAATAAATATGCAAATTAATAAGAATTAAAAACGAGGGCGTTGGACCCTTTTTGCAAAATTAAATTAACATAGAATTAATTAATAAAGAAAAAGAAAAGGAGATGTTTTTTGGTATTTTTTAGTATTTTAGGATTTTAATGAAAAAAAGAATTAATTGAAATTAAATGCTAACCCTAATTCTATTTGTTTTTTTTTAATTTATTAAGAAAAGAAGATTAAAACCTAATATTAACCCTAATTAAGTTACATGCAAATTTAATTATAAAAATAAATATTTAATTATTTAATTATTATGGAATAAAAGAAAAAAAGATGAAAATTAATTAAACCCTAATTCTATGTTTTTTTAGATTTTTATTAAGAGAATTAAAATTAAAACCTAATTTAACTAATTAATTTATGAACTTATTTACAAAATATTAACTAATTAAATATATTTAATTTTTGGTCTTTTCTGATTTTTTATGGTATTTTGTGATTTTATGAAAATATAATTAAATTGACAGAATTAATTAAAAAATAATAATTGAAAGTAAAAAATATAAAGAAAAAATAAAGAATAATAAAAGAGTTTGCAAACCTGGGGGTTCAGACCCCAAATAGGAGGTGAGGCCTTTAGCAATCTGGCCCATTTAGATTCTTGGCCTTGGAGACTTTTTCACTCACGTGCAGAAGCGTTGACCAGGGTTCATCATATTCCTTAGATCTGAGCCTTTGATTTGATGCCCTTGGACGTGTGGACGCTTGATTTTGAAGGCGTATGGTATGCCTTTATACTGAAGCTGCATGTAATCATTAAAGAAAAAATAATATGAAGGGGGGTGGGGACCTGGGGCTCGAACCCAGGTCCTTTGGTTTACCAGTCACTATGCTTGCCAACCGTGCCAATTTGCTTATCTGTAAGTAATATGACAAACAAATATAATAAAATAAATATGCGTTAGTGTTTCGTTTTCTGCGCGAAATTTAAACCAGCCAACCATCTAATGCCACGATATCATCTTCTTCTTCGTTCCTGAAACACAAAAACATAGGCCACGGTTTTCTGAGCGTTCTCTTAGGCATGTTTTGGGAAAATAGCGAATAGCTCTAGGACGCTCATAAATTGAGCGCGAGGGTCCCAAACTTTTCGTCCAAGTATGCTGAACACGTTCATGGCACTGTGGTGTCCCAATTTTGCCTTATTTGAAAAACCCCAATTTGAAATCCTGTAAACCCTAAAACACGAACATGGTATCTTTGCATACAGCGCATAATAATCCAATCAAAGCATATGGTTAGCTTGCAAACACTTCACTGATCATGAATATATAAACAAAATGCCATGAATGTGCATAGAATGTAAAACACGATTATGAGAAAAAGTGAAAAAAACTGGACTTCTGTATACCGTTTCAAAGCGTTAGGATTGATGTTTTTGATTGGAATCGTTTCTTGACAACCCTGGCAAGCTAATGGAACAAGTTTGGAGGCTTGAATTGACCTGCAAGAGTATTTTCAGTTATGGAGTTTTTTGACAAATTTCAAGTTTTGCTTTCCAGATTTTTGAGCAGCTGCGTGGTCCATGAGCACAAGGGTTTGATCAGGCTTATTTATTGAGTGAATTAGGTTAAAGAAATCAAACAAAAAGCTTGGCATTCATGACTTGAAAGATTTGATTTTTCAAGATCTTTTTCAATCTTTTCTTCATGCTATTTTGTACAAATCATGGCAAAACTTCCCCTAATTGATTATGCACGAATCTTGAATGTACAATGAGAGTGTTTTCTGCACAAAAAGATTTTATTTCATGAGTTTTGTATTTTTCATGCATTTTATTTAATTAAATGATTTATTAATAATAAAAAATCCAAATAAATAAAATAAAAATGGAGAAAACTTCCCTTTGGGCCTAATGGTCGTGCACATGCTTGGGATGATGAATGGTGGAAGAAAAATGGGCCCATTAGCAATTTTAGGTCATTTGAATCAATGTTGACTTTTCAAAATATCCAAAAATTTCCCAACTTCCACAAGGCATAACTTGCTCAATTTTTAAGCTTTTCTCATGTTCTTGGACATTTTGGAAAGGTCTTTGAGTCCTTTAACCAATGTCTTTGGTCCCATGTCATTTTGATTTACCAATCCCAAGTTATGGCCTTTGACTTAAAGTCCCTTTTTGTTGACTTTTGAAAATGACCTATAATGTTGAAATTGATAACTTTTTGTGAGAGCATTTCTTGGACTTGAAGTATGAAGATGAGTTGTAGGGAATGTCTTTCTATTCAAAATGAGATTTGGCTAGAATTTTTCTGATAATCCATGTGAAAGTTATGCCCTGGTCAATTTACAGTTGACTTTTTCAGCTGTCCAAATAAGGAAACTTTTGCATCTTGATGATTTTTTGAGCCAAGCTTTGAGAATCATGATCAAGCATTGATCAAATGATGTTTGTGGCTTCAAAATGAGATGTTGACCAAAAATTTGAACTTTTGACTGCCAAATGACCATTTTGCCCCTGCAGTTGACTGTAGTGCAATTAGGGTTTCTGACTGTGCAATTTTGTGCTGAAAGTCTTGAAACTTGATATGAGGATGCTTGACCATATTTATAGGCATGTGAGACTTGATTGGACCTTTGGAAACTTCATTTTCTTGATCAGAACAAAAACCCTAATTTTGACTGTTCAGGAGGCTCTTGCACTGTGCAATCCTTGGGGAACTTTTGAAGCTTGACTTGGCAATTTCTTGAAGAATATGGGAGGGAAAATTTTGGGGTACAACATGTTCAAACCCGATTTGATCAACTTAACTTGATTGACGAAAAGAGACTTACTGCTATTTGCCATGGTCAGGCGTATCAAAAACGTATGATCAAGGCCTTCAATAAGAAAGTCAAGAGACATGTATATCAAGTCGGGGACCTTGTAATCAAGCGGATTATCTTTCCGCAAAGTGATCCCAGGGGAAAATAGACTCCTACTTACGAATGACCATTTGTGATCAAAAACATATTTTTTGGTGGGGCAATGATCCTGACCACCATGGACGGCGATGACCTGCCGCACCCTGTGAACGAAGACATAGTCAAAAGATACTACGCATAAACGACCCGACAAGTTGAAAACCCGAAAGGGCGACTTGGGAAAAAATGGGCATCCCGGTGAATCGAAAACCCGAAAGGGCGGTTCAGGCAAAAATTAGGGATAAACAAAAAAATATGTACACCCGACAAGTCGAAAACCCGAAAGGGCGACTTGGGCAAAAAAGGGTTTCCCGGCGGATCGAAAACCCGAAAGGGCGATTCAGGCAAAAGTTAGGGAATTAAAGCGTATGACTATGTCTCGTCAGATCACTTTAAAGACAATCTCTTCACGGACAAACTCTGAGCTTCTGATCAATCCAATCATCCGCGGACGAAGCAACAAATGGACAAGATACTCATAGTTACGAAGGCTATAGCGGGATGGGAACCCCATGGAATTGTTACACGTAGCCATCTTTCTTTGTATAAATTTTTCTCAATTTTTATGACAACATTCTCTTACTAGGATGTCTGTCTCCTTTGTACAAAATACTTACACGAAGTTAATACAAAGATACTTCAAAGTGCAGAAATTTGTTTGCCTTTTCTTTCTTTTTACACTTATGTTTTATTTGAAAACGTCCAATGATTTATTAAATGAGCATATGCATTTGAATATAATCACTGCTTACAAATAAAACGAAATGAGAAAGAATAATTACTGACAGATTGGAAGTATGGGAAAACGTCTTTAGGCTATTCCAGGAAAAATCCTCAGCAGAGCTAAAGCCTTGAAATACATATTCCCCAGCGGAGTTAAGTTTTAAAATCCCCATCAAAACCAAGTTTCCAAACTCCCAATCCCCAGCGGAGCCAGAAAACTTTGAACTACAAACCCTCAGTGAAGATGAAACTTTCTTCCCCAACGGAGTCCAAAACTTCAACCCTTAAACCCAGGTGGAATACCATCTAATTTCCTCCAAATTCCCCATAGAGTTGTCTTAAAAATCAGAAGATTCCCCTGCAAGTTATCTTAGAACCTGACAACTTACCAGACGATAGCTTCGGATATTCCCCAGTAGATTGGCATACAACCCAAGCCCTTGAGAACTCTTCAACGGAATAAACATTCTCCCCACAGAGTTATTTCCCAGCAGAACGAAGATTCTCATTCTCATTTCTCCAGTGAAGCCTCCAAGGTTTCAATTCCCCAGTAGAGATCGTCAGAGTTTTCTTTATTCCCCGGGAAAGTCATGAAGGATTCTCACATCCCCACAAGTTGCCAAGGATTTTCTATCCCCAACAGTGGTCCAAGGATTTCTCATTCTCAGCAATCAAAGATTTTGAATCTCCAACGACGATCAAGGGTTTATTATCCCCGACACCAGTCAAAGATTTCATTATCTCCAGCTATCAAGGATTTATTTTCCTCAGCAAGACAGTTAATCAGCTTACATGCACATCCATTACATTCATATGTCATAAACATTGATAGAACACGTTTTATTGCATCATACATGTCATGCAACATAACTTTGTGTTTCAGCTAACATTTCACCCTTTTCAGGATAAGATTAAAAGCTATCTTTAACAAATGTTCAAGGATTTCAGATACAGTACGGATACACTCCAAACACGGAAGTCATTCTGTTACTCATTCAAATCTCTTATTCAGATACAGTATGGATACACCCCAGACACGAAGGTCATTCTACTACTCATTCAGAATTTTAAGTCAAGATACAATATGGATACACCCCAGACACGGAGGTCATTCTACTACTCATTCAGACTTCATCAATCAGATACAGACTAGATATGCTCCAGACACGGAAGCCATTCTATTTCTCATTCAGATTCAACTATCAACCTCAAGTTCAGATACACTCCAGACACGGACGTCATTCTGTCACTTGTCCAGATCCCAGTTACAGTACGGATACATTCCAGACACGAAAGTCATTCTGCTAATCATACATATCTCAACTTCAGATACAGTCCAGATACGCACCAGACGCGGTTGCCATTCTGTCACTCATTCGAAATTTATCCCCAGCCCAGAGATGCTCCGTACACGGATATTTTTCTGTCGCCCATTCAGAATTCAGATACAATACAGATACACTCCAGACACGGCAGTCATTCTGTTATTCATTCAAGAATCAAATACAGTTACAGCTCGGATACGCTCCAGACACGGACGCCACTCCTTTGCTCATACGAATCCAATCTCCAGATACAACTCAGGTACGTTTCAGATACGGAAACCATTCTGATGTTCATTCTCCTGATTTTCAACAAACATTCTTGAATGGCATCTTTAAGCCCATCTCCAGCAAGATTCTACCATCTCCAAATGGCATCTTTAAGCCCATTCCCTCAGCTACATTTTGACGAGTGCAAATTTACGGGCACTCTAGTGTCCAATCATCTTTTACCTTCGAGTCACGAAAGGCAAACTCGCCAATCTAACTCTTCAGGTTCGAGAAGATTGAACAGGGGCAGCTGTTGTACCCCAAAATTTTCCCTATCATTTTATCAAGATTTCGCCTCACAAGACCCTTTGAGCTCCAGACAGGATTAGGGTTTGCTTTGCTCAAGGCATCTCCTTGCACTGATGACCTAAATTAGGGTTTGAGTTTGCACATGGATTTTTGGACTTTCAATGCTAAAAGTGGATTTCATATTTCATGTTGGACTTATAAGATTTCCCCTACCAATTTTGAAGCCTTGAATTAATTTTTGCCCAGTCAATTGGACAGTTGACCTAAAAATCAGCTATATTGGGGAAAAAGTCAACTGTGACCAATTTACAGTCAAAACTCATAATTTTTTATCCACATCAACATTATGGACTCCTATGGACCATTTGATCAAGTTTGGACCATAACTCCTCAATAAATTTGATCAGATCATCAAAAGGGCAAAATGGTCATTTTTAGAGTTTTGACTATATAAGGGCAATTTCTGATTTTTCACCTAGCCAATGGAAAATTGGGTTCAAGCATGGATTCAAGGACTCAATGGCATCATCTTGACCTATTCACAAGGTTCAAAAGATCTCAAATGCATTGGATTGACAGATGAATTTTTCAATCAACTGATCAAAATTTGACTGTACACTGAAAAGTCAAACTTTAACTTTTTGGTCAAAATCAAGTGCCAAGGGTAATTTTTCATCAAGATGTGTCAAAAAATGAAACTTGTTCATCAAGAAACCTAATTTTGCAAATTAGGGTTTAAGATTGAAAAATTTCATAACTTAGAATTTTTCTAAGTTATGAAATTTTCTTATTTTTTCCCAACTTTGCCCAACATTTTCACCATGATTAAATTTTATTCAAACAAAACTTCCAACATGAAAGTTGTAGTCCTCCACAAAATCAACAACTTTTATTCACAAAGTTTTCTCAAAAGAAGCTTGGATCTCAAGATATGATTTTTGGAACAAGGGTCCATGAAACTTTTAACTTAGTGAAATTTTGCCCTAGTTTAGGCAGGATTTTGACCTATCTTCATGACCATTTTTCACATAGTTCCACTTGGAATATCAAAATTAATTTCAAAGATGGATTATAGATAATGTTACAAGATTTCCAAAATGTCCAAGAACTCTCCAAAATCATTTGTGGTTAGGGAGAATCAAAGGTTTGAATTTGGCAAAAACTCACTTTGATCCATGGCATGCTTCATGTTGCTACAAGTTGCAACTTCCATCCATCATTGTTTGTACTTGATTACAAGTCCATAAACCCTTCCATAATCAATAACTAAATTCAAATCCATTGGTTTGAGGCTTTGTTCTGATCATGGGAGGATTACACAAGAGATTAATCCAAAAATGGCAAAAAGGCAACATTGCCATTTTTGTCAAATTTTGCTTTATGTCAAATTGCATCCTTGAGCCTTGAACCAAATCTTGGACATCAAACAATATCCACAAACTTGAGGGTCCAAGATCACAAAGTGCAAGCTGAAAGATAACCTGTACAGGCCTGTCTTTTACCACTTGATACTTTTGCTTAAAATACAAGAAACTTGCCAAAAAGCCATAACTTGCATATCTGTCATAACCAACTCTTGCAAGCATTTGAGACAAGTTTTGTACATTGCCTTGAGCCAGAAACATGAATTATTGAACCCTCAAGCCTTCCAAAACACAAAATCACCTTCCTTTTGCAAAACAGGGCACTCCCTGCAGTTTCACTTCCATCTCACAAGTTACTCGTGCGTTTTGCCCCAAACTTGTTCCAATACATTCCATATAACCTATCCAAGCTATCCCAATCATTGGACATTGACTGTAACTCCATTTGCAAGCTTCACCATTTCTGTTTTCAGCTTGTGCAGGTTGACTTCTACAGGCTTGTTCAAGCACATCCAAGGCAAACTAGGCATTGGGGAAGGTCAGAGGAAGTTCAAGCAAGCTCCCAAGCATCTCAGGCCTCACTGAAAAGCTCCACATTTCCATACACGAGTTCATCTGAAACAGGTATTTGTCAACTTTCTATCTCTCTATTTAGGAATCATTAGGCTTAGGTTTGTGAATAAAAAATGTAGCACTCATAGCCCTGAAGTTGTACATATGCTCAGTTTTCATTTAAGTTAAACGTGTTAAGAGAATTTGATTCATGAACTTCCTGAAAAAGTTAGGTTAGAATTTAGGGCCAGAGAAATTCTCTCTGGTCTTTGAGAGTTAGATTGAGTTCTTTACATGGTTGGAATTGTCTTGAAAAATGCTATAACTTTTGTGTTATGAGTTTTTGCAATAGAGCACGTATGCAGGAGTTGGATATTTGAATCAGGCGCGCGTATTTTGTTTGACAAAGGTTGAAGATGAAGTTCAGTGGGCTGGGCCTTGGCTTGGCTTGCTTTTTGCACCTCTAGTTTGCTGATTGCACCCCCTGACCCATTTCTTTATATTTTTACATTTTTCTATTTATTTTTCATTTCTGATTTTATTCTATTTTTTCTAAACATAAAAACTTACCAAAAATATTTTTATAAATTTTCACATTTATTTTTATTTTTAATTTTATTTTTTTAACATGAAAATAATTATTAATTAGTATATACTTTTATTCTCTTTAATAAAAACTTGAAAATAATACATAAAAATATTATATTTTTATTATTATTATTTAGATACTTAAATAATATTTTTCTAATATATTTTCATTTTTTGACCATTTGTACATATTTCATTATTTTTATTGTATTGTATATAAACAATATAATTAATATATAAAAAATTAGGGTTTTTTTACCCTTGACAAAAATAATCTTTTATTTCTATTTTTTTAATACATTAAATATTATATTTTCACATACATAAAAATAAACAAAAACATTCTCTTTGCATACTTATAATATTTTGCATATTTATACTTAATTTGTTTGTTTAAATATTGTTTATTTATTATTTAATGCAAAGAATTCAATTTGGATGTAATAGTAAATATTAGGATTTTAATTTCTTGCAAAATACTCCCCCATTCAAAATTGTGTCCCTCTCCCCATATCAATGTTGTAATAGTCGCAGATTTATTTTACGCATTTATGCTTTCAAATATGCCATGATAGAGATTAGGGTTTGTATGCAATATCCAAAATCAAAACAGATAGTTAGACCTAATACAAGACAAAAATGCATGAAAATGACAACACAATGCACGCATGCACCCCTAGGGTTTCATCCACTTGTTGCCTTTAAAATGGCCATGTTATGCATGTTGAGTATCTTGGCAAAACAAAAACAAAATAAAAGATCATAGTCCCTCGATGACGCTATCTTGGTTGCCTATACAAAAATGATCTAGTCCCTCAAAAAAATTGCTAAAGATACTTAGCACAATTGCTATCATGGTCAATACGATGACCCACGTATGTCCCGTTTAACATCCTAATACAAGGTTGTTTACCAAATGCAATGGTAAAACAACACTGTCAAAAGGGTTAAAAATGTGTAGGAAAGATCTTTGAGTAAAATAGGGTAGACAACTCTTAGTTACTTGATCAAAACTTGCAAAAACATCCTTGCTATTTTCAAATACACCTCACAACACAATTCCCAAACATTTCCCAAAACAAACTTTTAAAACATTGAAACATCTTTTCAAAAGACAATACACATTTGTATACATTCAAACGAGAATCATTACAAAGGTTGCCACAATGATGGCCTCTTTTAAAAACATTTTCAAAACCACACACAAAGCACCATTTCAAACAACTGGAAAAGCAAAGCAAGTGATCTAAACAAGTAACTAAGAGCCCATGGATAACCATGGATGAAAAGGGTGATTGCACCTTCCCTTTTCATAATCTACCCCCCGAACCCAAGAAAACATCTCAAAGGTCTTTCATGTGCTTTTTGAACTTTCCTTTGGATAAAATAAAAAGTCGGTGGCGGCTCTTGCTAAACCGAAACATTTGCAAACACAAACACAAAACCTCAAGTCAATTCTCCCACCGTATCACACTTACCACTAGGGTGGATATACATCCGTTAACTTATGTCAAACCATAAATATATATTAGAAACTGCTTCCTGAAGACAAACTTCATCTTCAACCTCGCGCCTGGCTAGACCACCTGCATCTGGCTCATTTCTCATCCATTTGTAAATGTGTAAACATGAATCTTGTGGCAAATTTCCTCACGATTTCAGACATGTAAAGCATTAAAACTATAGATCAAAGACAAACATGAATTTTAATGGCCCTAATCTGAATCCTAACTGTTGTACTCCAAAATTTTCCCTCTTATTTTATCAAGATTTCCCCTCATAAGGCTCCTTGAACTCCAGACAGGATTAGGGTTTTGCACTACTCAAGACATCTCCTTGCACTGATGACCTAAATTAGGGTTTGGGTTTGCACAAAGATTTTTGGACTTTCAATACTCAAAGTGACTTTCATACTTCATGTTGGACTCATAAGTTTGTCCATACCAAGTTTCAAGCCTTGAATCAAATTTTTACCCAGTCAATTGGACAATTGACCTAGAAATCAGTTGTATTGGGGAAAAAGTCAACTGTGGCCAATTTACAGTAAAACCTCATAAATTTTGACCCACATCAACATTATAAACTCATATGAACCATTTGATCAAGTTTGGACCACAACTCCACAAGAAATTTGATCAGATCACCAAAAGGGCAAAATGGTCATTTTTAGGGTTTTGACTGCACAAGGGAAATTTCTGAATTTTGACCTAGCCAATGGCAAAATGGGTTCAAGCATGGATTCAAGGACTCAATGGCATCATCTTGACCTATTCACAAGGTTCAAAAGATCTCAAATGCATTGGATTGACAAATGAATTTTTCAGTCAACTGATCAAAATTTGACTGTACACTGAAAAGTCAAACTTTGACTTTTTGGTCAAAATCAAGTGCCAAGGGTCATTTTTCATCATGATGTGTCAAAACATGAAACTTGTTCATCAAGAAACCCATTTTTGCAAATTAGGGTTTAAAGTTGAAAATTTTCATAACTTTGCCCAACATTTTCACCATGATGCAATTGGATTCAAACAAAACTTCCAACATGAAAGTTGTAGTTCTCCACAAAGTATACAACTTTGATTCACAAAGTTTTCCCAAAAGAAGCTTGGATATCAAGTTATGATTTTTGGAACAAGGGTCCATGAAACTTTTAACTTAGTGAAATTTTGCCCTAGTTTAGGCAGGATTTTGACCTATCTTCATGGCCATTTTTCACATAGTTCCACTTGGAATCTATTGTATAGAATCTCATTTGTGGTTAGGGAGAATCGAAGGCTTGAAGTTGGCAAAAACTCACTTTTCATCAATGGCATGTTCATATTGATACAAGTTGCAAATTCAAATCAGCTTGCTTTGCACTAGATTACAGGTCTCAAAACCATTTCAAACTCAATAATTTAATGCAAGTCCATTGGTCTGAGGTTTTGTTTTGGTCATTAGAGCATTGCACACAAGATTAATCCTTAAGTAGAAAAAGCAACATTTCCATTTCTGCTTAAATCTTGCTTTATGTCAAAACAACATCCTAGAGCATTGAGCCATATCTTGTGCAGCAAAGCATATCCACCAACTTGAGGGGCCAAGATCAGAAGAAGCAGGCTGATAGATAGCCTGTACAGGCTTGTATTACATCATTGTTCATTTTGGCTTAAAAGACAAGAAACATGTCCAAAACATTAGAACTTGAACATCTGTGAAAACCAACTTGTGCAAGCTTTTGAGATAACTTTCTCACATCCCCTTGAGCCAGAAACACGACCCTTTGAGCCCTCAAACCTCCCATAGCACAAAATCATATTCATTTGGCAAAACAGGGCACTCCCCGCAGTTTGGTTTCCATAGCACAATTTGCTCTAGCGTTTTGCCCCAAACCTGTTCAAACACTTTCCATACAACCTATCCAAGCTATCCCAACCCTTAAACACTGACTGTAACTCCATTTACAGGGTTTGCCATTTTTGATTTCAGCTTGTGCAGGTTGAGTTCTGTAGGCTTGTTGAAGCACATTCAAGGCAAGCTAGACATTAGAGAAGGTCAGGGGAAGTTCAAGCAAGCTCCCAAACATCTCAGGCTTTGTTGAAAAGCTCCACATTACCATACACGAAGTCAGTTGAAACAGGTTTTTATCAACTTCCTATCTCTCTATTTAGGAACATTTAGACTTAGGTTTGTGAATAAGAAATGTAGTATTCATAGCCATGAAGCTGTACATATGCTCAGTTTTCATTTTAGTTAAGCATGCTAAGAGAATTTGGTCCATGAACATCCTGAAAAAAATAGGTTAAGATTTAGGGCCAGAGAAATTCTCTCTGGTCTTTGAGAGTTAGGATAAGTTTTTTATATGGTTGAATTCGTCTTGGAAAATTCTACAACTTTGATGTTATGTGTTTTTGCATTAGAGTACGTATGCAGGATCTGGCATTTTGTACAGGGCGCTTGTTTTTGTTTAAACAAGAGGTTGAAGATGAAGTCAGTGGGCTGGGCTTGGTTCTGGCCTTGCTTTTGACACCCCCATTTTGCTGAATGCACCCCCTGGCTCAATTTCTTTATATTTTATATTTTTCTATTTATTTTTCATTTCTGATTTTATTTTATATTTTCCAAACATAAAAAATACTCAAAAATATTTTCATAAATTTTCACTTTTATTTTTGTATTTTATTTTATTTTTTTTAACATAAAATTAATTTAGTGATTATATACTTTTATTTTATTTGATGAAAATCTAAAAATAATATATAATAACATTATACTTTTATTTTATTCTTTATTTTATTCACACTAAAAAATACTGTTCTAAATATATTTTTATTTTTGTATATGTTTTATTTTATTTTTATTACGTAATTAATACAATTAATATATACATACATACTTTTATTTTATTTAATGAATACTTGAGAATAAAAATATAAAAATATTATACTTTTATTTTTATTATTATTTATACTTAAAAATACTTTTTCTAAGTATATTTTATTTTTGTATATACATTATTTTATTTTATTGTATATAAATAGTATATTCAATATATTTGTATTCTTAAAAGGAAATTAGGGTTTACCCTTAATAAAAATAATAATCTTTCTTTTATTTTTTACATTAAACATTTTTTACATACATAAAAATAAACATAAACATTTTTGCATAATATTTTGTATATTTATTTAATTTGTTTATTTAAATATTGTTCATTTATTATTTATGCTATTGATTCAATTTGGATGTAATAGTAAAATTAGGGTTTTAATTTCTTGTCAAATAATCCTCATTCAAAAATTGTATCCCCCTCCCCATAATCATGTTGTAATAGTGGTAGATTTATTTTACGCATTTACGCTTTCAATTATGCCATGATTAGAGATTAGGGTTTGTATGCCAACAATCCAAAAATCAAACAAAAAGCTTGAGTAATACAAAGACAAAAATGCATGAAAATCAATGCACAATGCACACTAGCACCCCTAGGGTTTCATCCACTTTGTTGCCTTAAAATGGCCATGGTATGCATGCTAGGTATCTTGGCAAAATCAAACAAAACAAAAAGATCATAGTCTCTCGATGACGCTATCTTGGTTGCCTATATAAAATGATCTAGTCCCTCGAAAAATTGCTAAAGATACTTGACACAATTGCTATCATGGTCTATACGATGACCCGCGTCTGTCCCGTTTAACTTCCTAATACAAGGTTGTTTACCAAATGCAATGGTAAAACAACACTATCAAAAGGGTTAAAAATGTGCAGGAAAGATCTTTGAGTAAAATAGGGTAGATAACTATTAGTTACTTGATCAAAACTTGCAAAACATCCTTGCTATTTTCAAACACACTTCACAACACAATTTCAAAATATTTCCCCAAATCAAACTTTAAAACATTGAAATCTTTTCAAAAGACAATACATCTTTGTATACATTCGAACAAGAATTATTACAAAGGTTGCCACAACGATGGCCTCTTTTTAAAACATCTTTCAAAACCACACACAAAGCACCATTTCAAAAAATTGAAAAGCAAAAGCAAGTGATCTAAACAAGTAACTAAGAGCCCATGGATAACCATGGATGAAAAGGGTGCTTACACCTTCCCTTTTCATAATCTACTCCCCGAACCCAAGAAAACATCTCAAAGGTATTTCCTGTGCTTTTTGACCTTTCCTTAGGATAAAATAAAAAGTCGGTGGCGACTCTTGCTAAATCGAAACATTTGCGAACACAAACGCAAAACCTCAAGTCAGTTCTCCCACAGTATCAAACTAACTTTTCCAGAAATTTCAATCTTAAAATTCTCTAAGCTCAAGCAACATAAATGAAAACTATGGACATGGTTAGCTTCAGGGCAGTGATATCTACATTTTTCATTCACAAATTAAACATTAATGATGCTTGTATGAAGAGTTCCAAGTTAAGGAAACTTACCTCAAAATTGGAAATCGTATTCTGAGTTTGAGCATTCCTCAAGGTGTTTTGATGATCAGAATAGCTCCACTGAGGTCCCAGGAAGCTAATGCAATGTTTAGTTTGTACTGGAGATGGTTGAATCGTGTTGGAGAAGTCCAAGTGCAAAGCTCTATTTTTGAAAATGGAGGATGGTGTTAATGGTGTTACAGTCTTGTAACAGGGTATGAGATGAGTTCTAAGTGATGTTTAGAATCTTTAGGAACCAAAAGGCTTGAAAACGCACGAGGGAGGTGTGAGTTTTAAACTTTTGGTCAGGTTATGCAAGAATGGAATTATGTGATACAGTTCTGAGTTCTTGTGTGTTTGAGGGCTTAAGCATGCTTGTCTTTTAATTCCAAGGACTTGTACATAAGTAATGAGAAGGTTTGAGTGCTTGAGAGGGTCAGAAGTACAAGCTCTAGACTGATTGCTATGTTACTTGATTTTGAAGAAAAGTGAAAGTATGGTTCCAAGATGAAGTACAAGCATGGGCTGAGTGATTGTGAGGCTTGAGACAAACTTATTTTGAGTTATAGGTCGTATATGATCAGAAGAAAACCATTTCAAGGCTCAAGAACAAGTTTTGTGTATAAAGCTACTTTTTCAAAATGGCATTGTGCACTTTCTTCCTAAAATGGACATAAAGCATGGGCATTGCATTGAATGCTTGAGTTGAAGCCTCTAGAAGCTGCGCAAGCATTTAATTATGGATTGCCTAACAAGTTTGAGGCCTGGAAATCAAAGATTATGCAGCATAGGTTTGAGATTTGAATTTTTTCATCACAAAATTTGCCTTGTAAAACAACTTGAAACCCCAACTTCTTACCTTCGATTCTCCTTGCTCACAAATGATCTCAAGGAGTTATTAGACATTTTGGAAAGCTTGTAATGTGATCTAAAACCCCTCTTTGAATCACTTTTGAAAAATACAAATAGAACTATGTGAAACTTGGGTCAGAAGTTAGGTCAAAATCCTGACCTAAAATGCTCAAAATTTCACTAAGTGTTTAGTTTCAAGACCATGACTTCATGGATCAATAACTCGAGATCCAAGATTTTTAGGAGAATTTGTATAAATAAATGTTGTAGATATTATGGACATCTACAACTTTCATGTTGGAAGTTTCTTTTGAATCATCTTGCATCATGGTGAAAAATTGGCTCAAAGTTGTGAAAAAACATGAAGTTTTCAACACTTAGAAAAATTTCTAAGTTTGAAAACTTTGACTTTTCAAAATGAAATCTTGACTTTTTGATTTCTTGATGAACAAGTTTCATATTTTTACATATTTTGATGAATTGTGGTCTTTGACACTTGATTTTGACCAAAAAGTCAAAGTTTGACTTTTCAGTGTACAATTGACTTTTGATCAGTTGACTGAAAATCAACTATCAATCCAATTGATCTTGAGCAATGTTTTGAGTCCTGCCGTTAGGTCAAAATGATGCAATTGAACTCTTAAGATTATGCCTCAAACCAATTAACCATTTGCTAGGCCAAAAAATCAAAAATTACTCTTTCTCAGTCAAAACCCTATTTTTGACCATTTTGCCCTTTTGATGATTTGATCAAATTTATTGAGGAATTATGGTCCAAACTTGATCAAATGATACACATGAGTTTATAATGTTGATATGGATAAATAATTATGAAGTTTTACTGCAAATTATCCATAATTGACTTTTTCCCCAATACAACTGATTTTTAGGTCAACTGGTCAATTGACGGGGCAAAAATGTGATCCAAGGCTTGAAACTTGACATGAGTAATCTTGTGGGTCCATAATTATCCATGGAAGTAATATGAGGTATTTAAAGTTCAATTATCCTTGTGCAATCTCAAACCCTAATTTTAGTCATCAGTGCTTAAGGAGGTGTCTTGAGCTGATTAATCCTTGTGCAGTCTTGAACCAAAGGAGATCTTGTGAGAAAAAATACTTGATAAATGAGACATAAAATTTTGGGGTACAACACCATCAATGAATGATAAAACTTTATGTTGAGTTGTGTTATCAACCAGGACATCAATATGAGGTAGCGGGAAATCATCTTTGGGGCTTGCCCTATTCAAATCTTTATAGTCTACACACATACAAACCTTCCCATATTTCTTTGGCACGGGGACCACGTTCGTAAATCATTGAGGGTATGATGTCACATCCAGGAAACATGTATTGAATTGCTTCATTACCTCATCCTTTATCTTTTAGGACATGTCTGACCGTATACGACGCACTTTTGGCTTGACTGAAGGGCAATCTTCTTTTGTTGGTAGACAATGAACCACGATGTTAGTATCAAGCCCCGACATATCTTCGTATGACCAAGCAAACACCTCGACATAGTCATGTAAAATTTGGACCAATATACCTTTGATATCATCTTCCAAGTTGGCATTGATCTTGACCTCTTTCTTGTCTGTCTCAGTACCTAGGTTGATCACTTCAACTGACTCTTCATGTTGTTGAATGGCCTTCTCCTCTTGTATCAAAAATCTGGATAATTCCCCAGGTATTTCACAATCTTCTTCGCCTTTGTCTTCAGCTTGGTTGATTGAATGTTCAAAGCCACAGCTGGCAATAACAAAGTCGTTGTCAATGAGATCTGGAGTGGACGAGAATCTGCAAGATTGTGTGTGTGTGTGTGTGTGTGCATGTAAGATACATGGCTATTTTTAAAATGAAAATAAGATGAAACAAAGACAATGAGCATAAATTTTGAATGCAAAGAGTCAAATGTTTTTTCATTAAATGATCATATGGCATATGACAATGAACAAACCCTTAACAAACGGACCATGGTGTCCCGGGCAAGGCACATGGCTTAAAGTCATTGTTTGAATTGAAATTATAGACAAAAGTTCTTGAATTGGTAAAATAGTAAATATTAATTACTCCTCATTGAAGGAGATGGAAATGAAATCCTTCGCATTCCAGTTGTTGAGCCCTTCCTCGGAAGTCGGGTAGATCTAGTCATCAAATTCATAGTCGTCCTCCGAGTCTTCAATATCATTCACTCCATGATTACCAATGCAAAGATGTGGTTTTCCTATGCGAGCACGTCTGACCTCCTTTTGAGCTTTGGCGGTGAAACCCAACCCAAAATTGTCTGCTTTAAAAGGAATGTCAGGGAGTTGTATCTAATTTGTACTGCTTTCGTCTTCAATCACAGCACGAGCATCCTTAAGGGAAACCATCCTTGGCGCAACTTCATCGACTTTTGGAGTTTCATAAGAGATTTTGGTGGCAGCAATTATGGGAGGGACCACTTCGAAGGTTTGACATGGAGTTTCTATGAACTCACCATCCATTTCCATATATTTGAACGAATTCAGGTGACTAACCATGAACTCATCTTCACCACAAAGAGTAACAATCTTTCCCTTGACTGGATATTTCAATTTCTGGCGAATGGTCGATGTCACTGCTCCTGTCCCATGTATCCAAGGACGTCCAAGTAAACAAGATTAAGCGGGACATATATCCATCACGTAAAAGGTAGAGTTGAAAACTTGTGAACCAACTTTAATGGGGAGATCAACTTCTCCAAGTACCATCCTCTTGGACCCATCAAAAGCCCTCACAACTATGTCACTTGGTTTTAACACAAGACTTTCATAATCCAACTGGTCCAAGGCATCTTTGGGTAGAACATTTAGAGAGGAGCCAGTATCAAGTCCTTTGCATTGAATAGAGACATGCAACACCTTGTTATGATTCCTTCCAACTGGTGTCAAGTCGGCATCAGAGAACCACAATCAATTGTCGGAAGTCAGACTCGCCACACAGTTTTCAAATTGATTGGTTGTGGTCTCTTGTGGAACATGCTCTTTCTTCAAAAATTTGATTAAATCTTTGGCATGAGCATCAGAACAAAGTAACAAAGGCAACATATAGATTTTGGAGGGGGTTTTCCCTAGTTCCTCTACTATCTTGAAATCACTCTTTTTATGATTGTCATACGGTGGGAGAACTGACTTGGTTGTTTTGTGTTTTATCGCAATTGTGCGGTTTAGAAAGAGTCGCCACCGACTTTTCTTTTATCCAAAAGGAAAGGTGAAAAAGCACATGAAAGACCTTTGAGATTGTCTCTTGAGTTCGGGGGTGGATTATGAAAAGGGAAGGTATTAGCACCCTTTTCATCCATGGTTTTCCATGGGCTCTTAGTTACTTGCTAGATCACTTGCTTTTGTTTGAAAATATGCTTTGTGTGGTTTTTTTGAAAGTATTTTGAAAAGGCGCCATCGTTTAGGCAAACTTTGTAATGATTCTCGTTCGTAAGAATGTATACAAAGTGTTGATCTTTTGAAAATGTTTTCAAGTTTGAAAGATGTTTTTGAAAGTGTTGGTGTTTTTTTTGAAAATGGAAAGGATGTTTTGGTTTGAAAATGAGCAAGGATGTTTTGGTTTTAAAATGAGGAAGCAACTAGGAACATTCTACCTACTCAAAAATCTTTCTTGTTTATTTCCTCTTTCCTTTGACATTGTTATCTTACCATTGATTTGGTAAATAACCCTATCTTTGGATGTAAAAGGGACGGGCGTGAGTCATCGTATAACCATGATTAGCAATATTGTAAGGCATATTAGAATTTTTCTTTAGGGACTAAGATCATTTTGAAAGGCAATATAGATAGCTTCATCGAGGGACTATGATCTTGTATTTTGCTCGCCTTTGCTAAGATACCTCACATGCGTAATATGACCATTTTTGTAAGGCAACCAAGTGGATTTACCCTAGGGGTGTTTGTGTGCAAGTTTATTGATTTACATGCATTGTTTTTGTCTTTGATTAAGGTTTTATATTGATTGATTTTAGTCTTTCCATACAAAACCCTAATTACTAGCATTTGTATTTGAAAGCGTTAAATTGCAGAAAATAAAGTCCTACACTATTACATCATTTAGGGGATGGGGGTACAATTTACAAATGGGAATGGAATAGGAACTTAAATATTACAACCATATTGAATAACAATGAAGGAAATGTAAAAACAGTGTAAAAAGAAGGGGAAAATTCATTTTGAACTATTATGTGTCGACACAAGCTCACATGCATCGACACATAACTTTCCTTGCCCCTGTATTGCCAAATCAACTCAGTATGAGTCGATATGTAATGGTATGTGTCGACTCATACACTGCATGTGTCGAGTCATACGTGCTTTGTGTCGACTCATACACTCTTTTCCCTTTTCTTTTGGGCCTGTAAAGCAGTATGTATCGACTCATAAGGCTATGTGTCGACTCATACTGTCATTTTTTTACTTCAACATTGTTTTGTTGCATAAATGGGTTAGTTCTCAACACATAATGAAAAGAATGGAAGATAAAAAAAAGGTTAGCTTCAAGGACAATGGTTACTACACTTTGTCTTCAAAAAATGAATTACTAATGATGCTTGAAATGAAGAACTAAAGTCAAGAAACTTACCTTGGAGCTAGATCTTATACTCTAAGCTTGAGTTGTTGTCTTGACTGTTCTTGAACTTGGAAAAGAAAACAGAGGTGTTGTAGAAGTTTATTCTTGAGTTTGAACAATTTCTAGGTTATGTATGTGAGGTGCTTAGATTATTGGACAGAGCTTGCAAGGTGTGAGAGTTCCAAATATTTGGACTTTAAAACTCAAGAGTGGAAGCTTTTTTTAGATAGTTATGGCTTTTTTTGAGAGTATGGGATCTTGATGGCTAGTTTACAACAAAACTTCTGGCTTTTCTCTCTATTTTTTCTAACCTCTTTCTCTTGCAAATGCTTCTTCTATTTATAGGCAAGGGATTTGTGCATATGAACCGATTAGGTTTTCAAAACAACATGTTATGGTTTGGTTGGATTACAAAGATCAAACTAAGTCAAGTACTCTATAGTCCCAAGATGAAGTACCAAAGCTGCTGGTATTGAGGAGATATTTCCCATGATTT